>CM035126.1:6590314-7190314 GCA_020205555.1 Panax stipuleanatus
AGAGGAGCGATCATGAAAATATTCGCTTCAATTGCAAGGGTCTTCAGAATGACCTCATAAAGATGAAAGAGCAGTTGGCCGCGTCTGAAGCTTCTCAAAACACGATCATGCAACGGAATGAAGAACTTCAGCGGTCCAATAAACAATTAACTGAGAATAACCGAAATCTGGCCTTAACCGTGTCAGATGCTAAGAAATCCGAAGAACATCACCTGGATCTCCGAGGAAAAGCTGAGAAGGAGCTTCGTGATCTGAGGTCGATGGGTCCTCCTCTCACTGAGGAACTTCGCAAGGAGATTCAGGCTGAGTACCGGAAATCTCCTTCTTTAACTAACGAAATAATTCAAATGTACGCGGAGGGTTACGAAGCAGCCCGAAGCAAGGGTAAAGCTAAATTAGCAGCCGTTGCTGTAAACCCGTTGCTCCTTGATTCTTCCGAAGATGAAGATGAGGAGTAATGGTGACAGAAATTTATCCTTTGTATACTGGTATAGATTTTAATGACAATGTACTGACTTTATTATGCTTAATGAGATATATCTTATTCCTTGTTGCTCCTTTCTTAAGTCGAATTTGTACTGTTGTTTAAACGATATATAATTTAAGCTCAATACTTCAAGTAAAATTAAACAACAATGTAAGACGAAACTTACTCATTACCGGAGAATACTATACGTCATTGTTAGACTAAATGATCCACCAATCTTATAATATTAGTTCCGAAGAGCTTTATAATGTTATTCGGCTTCATAACAGTTTGGATAATCCCATCCCTCTCCGAAAGCCGAATAGGTTCAACCCATGATATATTTCACTTCGCTACAAGGAGACGTATGAATCCATCCTTATACCAAGCTGGCAACCTCGTTCTCTCCAAGAGCCGAACAGGTTCAACCCAAAAGATATTCCGCTTCGCTTCGAGGAGTCGAAGAGACCCAACCTTATAACTGGTCGACCACGTTCTCTCCGAGAGCCGAACGGGTTGGACCATCAATAGTTCACTTCGCTACGAGGAGTCGAAGGAATCCATCCTTATACCAAGCTGGCAACCTCGTTCTCTCCGAGAGCCAAACAGGTTCAACCCAAAAGATATTCCGCTTCGCTACGAGGAGTCGAAGGGACCCAACCTTATAACTGGTCGACCACGTTCTCTCCGAGAGCCGAACGGGTCGGACCATCAATAGTTTGCTTCGCTACGAGGAGTCGAAGGAATCCATCCTTATACCAGGCTGGCAACCTCGTTCTCTCCGAGAGCCGAACAGGTTCAACCCAAAAGATATTCCGCTTCGCTACGAGGAGTCGAAGGGACCCAACCTTATAACTGGTCGACCACGTTCTCTCCGAGAGCCGAACGGGTTGGACCATCAATAGTTCACTTCGCTACGAGGAGTCGAAGGAATCCATCCTTATACCAGGCTGGCAACCTCGTTCTCTCCGAGAGCCGAACAGGTTCAACCCAAAAGATATTCCGCTTCGCTACGAGGAGTCGAAGGGACCCAACCTTATAACTGGTCGAAGAAAATCCTCTATTGGAGAGACAAAGAGATCCACTTTATTAATAATTGTCGTTGTAGTTACAGACTTCCATATTTTAACACTAACCTTACTGAAAATACTTGCGGAGTCTTCCGGCATGCCAAGTATTTTTGATTTCAGACCCATCTAAAGTTCGCAACCGGTAGGTTCCGGGTTTTGATACACTGATGACTTCATAAGGGCCCTCCCAATTGGCATGAGTTTACCCATATTCTGAGGGGTAGAAGCTTCTACTTCCCGGAGAACTAAATCCCCAACTTCGAATCTTCGAAGCTTTACACCTTTGTTGTAGTATTTAGCCACACGACGTTGATATGTGGCCAACTTTATCAAGGCTGCCTCTCGAACTTCTTCGATCAGATCTAAGTTAGCTCTGAGTCCCTCATCATTGTATAATTCTTTAAATTGACTGACCCGAAGACTTGTAGATCCAATTTCTATCGGAACTAAAGCATCAGTACCGTATGCTAGTCTAAATGGGGAATCTCCCGTCGTAGTCCTTGGTGTAGTTCGGTAAGCCCATAGCACGCTAAGTAATTCTTCGGGCCATCTTCCTTTGGCGTCATCCAGCCTTTTCTTGATTCCATTCAGGAGTATTCTGTTAGTTACTTCAACTTGTCAATTAGATTGTGGATGGGCAACTGAAGTCTTTCGATGCTGAATCCCTAACTCTTTCAAGAACGCCTCAAATTTTGATCCCACGAACTGGCGTCCATTATCTGAAATTACTACCAAATCGAAATACTACTGACTCTTTGAGAAACTTCAAGTATTCTTGTTTTGTTATCAGCCGAAGAGGTTTCGCCTCTACCCATTTAGTCATATAATCAATTGTTACTATAACAAAACTGACCTAGCCTTTTGCTTTTGGAAGGGGACCCAGTATATCTACCCCCCAGACAGCAAAGGGTATAGGAGATAAAACCGAGTATAACTCCTCTGGTGGCTGATGTGGGATCGAACTATTCAGCTGGCATTTGGGGCATTTTTTCACATAATCAGTAGCCTCTTTGAAGATTGTGGGCTAATAAAAACCTTGACGAAGTACTTTATATGCTAACGACTTCGCGGCCATATGATCACCGCAGATACCTTCATGGACCTCCCGAAGGGCATATTCAGCTTCAGACGGGACCAGACACTTCAGTAATGGAGAGGAATAAGCTCTTCGATACAGATCTCCATCAATCAGTATGAAGTTTGCGCTCTTGTATCTCACCTTTTTAGCCAACATCTGATCCGAAGGTAGTACGCCATCTGCTAAATAGTTTATGTATGGAGTCATCCAACAATTTGACTGCTCTACGCACATTACTTCCTCTTTCTGGATGCTGGCTTGTTTCAGGATTTCCAAGTAAACGATTCCTTCAAAGGCGCTTGATTCAGTAGTAGCTAGTTTCGACAATGCATCAGCGTTGAAATTATCAGTTCGACCAACACTTTTAAATACACATGAGCCAAAGTGTTGAAGTCGATCTTTCAATTCTGCAAGATATCTAACCATTTTAGAGCCTCGAGCTTCGTACTCCCCCGAAACTTGCTTGATGACCAGTTGAGAATCACTGTAAATGATCAGCTTCTGAACTTCCAGACTATGAGCCAGACGCAATCCTGCTAATACCGCCTCGTACTCAGCCTCATTATTTGTTGCCTTGAATTCAAATCTGACGGCCTGCTGTATTTTGAATCCCTCCGGGCTTGTCAGAATTATCCCGGCACCACCAAGATCCGAAGTAGAAGATCCATCCACATATAAAGTCCAAGAATCGTGCTCCTGCTGAAGTATGGCCACCGTTTCCGGAGATCCCTCCATTTCGATCATGCTGCCATCAGCTTCAGGAAACGAGCATTCTATCACAAAATCAGCCAAGGCTTGGCCTTTAATAGCTGTCCGGGGATAGTATTCTATGAAGAACTGGGACAATTCCATCGTCCACGTAGCAAGCCTTCCCGAAACCTCTGGCTTCCCCAACACCTTCTTCAGTGGTTGGTCTGTATGCACCACTATTATCCGACCTTGAAAGTATTGCCGAAGCTTTCTACTAGCAACGACCAAAGCAAAAGCAAATTTCTCAAGGTTTGGATACCTTGTTTCTGCATCCCTAAGGGCATGGTTTACATAGTAAACCGGGTGCTGCTTACCCCCAATTTCCCGCACCAAAACTGCTCCTACGGCAAATGAACTGGCAGCCAGATACAAATACAAAGGTTCCGTAGGAACTGGCTTCACTAACAGAGGTGCCGAAGACAAGTACCTTTTGATGCCTTGGAAAGCTTCCTCGCACTCCGAAGTCCATTGGAAGGTCTTCGCATTCTTCGGCCCTTTCAACGTGTTAAAGAACGGCAAGCACCTTTCTGCTGACTTAGACATGAATCGTCGCAACGATGCTATTCGACCAGTTAAACGTTGAACATCCTTGTATGACTGGGGTGATTTCATGTCTAAGATAGCCTGGATCTTCTCTGGATTGGCTTCGATACCTCTCTTACTGACCAAATATCCCAAGAATTTGCCTGCCCCCAGTCCGAAAGTGCACTTAGTAGGATTCAGCTTCAATTCATAACGGCGCACAGTCTGGAAACATTCTTCTAGATCATCCAGATGACCACGAACCGACATGCTTTTAACAATCATATCATCAACGTAAACCTCCATATTCTTGCCTAGCTGCTTCTCGAAGATATGGTTCATCATCCTTTGATATGTAGCTCCCGCATTGATCAATCTGAAAGTCATTTTTTTGTAGGCGTACACCGACCGATGAGTAATGAAAGCTGTCTTTGGTATATCTTCTTTACACATAGAAATTTGATGATAACCTGAAAAAGCATCCATAAAACTAAGAAAAGTATACCCCGAAGTTGCATCAATGAGTTGGTCGATATGAGGCAGAGGATAGAAATCCTTCGGGCAGGCTTTATTCAGATCGGTGTAATCTATACAAACTCGCCACTTGCCATTATGCTTCTGTACCAGAACCACGTTGGCCATCCACTCTGGATAATCGATCTCGAAGATGAAATCTGCATCCAACAACTTAGTGATCTCCTCATCAATTATCTTCTGTCTCTCCAATGCGAAGAGTCTTCTCTTCTGTCTAACTGGCTTCTTAGTTGGATCCACTTGCAATCTGTGCTCCGCTACTTTTCGACTTACTCCCGGCATGTCACTGGGGATCCAAGCAAAGACATCGGCATAGCACCGAAGCAACTTCAGCAGACTTGTTCGAAAAGGTTCTAGAAGTCCCGAGCTGATTTTCACTGTTTTCTCTTTCTTCCCGGAATCAACTCGATCTCTTCGGTATCCTCAACGGGCACGACTAAAGGTTCGGTTCCGCTTTCTGTAAATGGTTCCACCTCAATGGCCATTGTATGCTTCAGTTTACTGATTCCTCCCCCCGAAGTGATTAGAGCATTCCGATAGCACCTCCTTGCTAAGTCCAGATCTCCCGCCACTTCGCCAACTCCGTGGGATGTAGGAAACTTAATTTTAAAGTGGGGTATTGAAGTAACCGCCTGTAGAGCTGTCAAAGTAGGTCTCCCCAAAATAGCGTTGTAGGCTGAATCAATATGTACAACATAAAATTTACAGAGGATTTGAACCTGTTGGGGAACTGTCCCGAAGACAACTGGCAGCTCGATGGTTCCTGCTACCTTGACGGGATCGTTGCTGAAACCATACAGAGGGGCCTCCTGCCCAATTTCCATCTTCTGGCCATCTGCAGGCATTCGGTGATAAGCATGAGCATACAATATATCCACCGAAGAACCATTGTCAATCATCATCCTCTTCATATCCACAGAACCTACTTGGGCCGTGATTACCAAGGCTCCTTCATGTGGTTCGATAGGTTCCGTAGGGAAGTCTTCATCTGTAAAGGAAATTATGGAACCCGGATATGCCCTTTCGACCTTCGTAGGCTTATCTGCCAAAGACATCACAGAGTCCAGATACCCTCGTCTCTTCTTACCTGCAACCTTTCCTGTGTTCCCCCCAGATGTCACATCCACAACATGCCGCACCGCCTGGTTTGGCACTGGTTGAACAGGCTGGGCGACTTGAGCCAACTCCTTATTCTCCGATTGATTCCTTTGTTGTTCCCGCCCTGTTACATAATGTATCAAAGTACCACTTTGAACTTTTCTCTCAATAAATTCCTTTAAACTCCAGCAGGAATTTGTATCATGCCCAACCGCCCGGTGGTAATTATAATATAAGGCATGATCTCCGGACCCTGGTCGAAGGTTGTTTTTGGGCGTTTCGAAGTACGGTTGGTTTTTAATTTGTTCCAAAATGGTGGCCCGATCCGTGTTAAGTTGTGTGTATACCTTGTTCACCTTTTGAGTCGGAATGGGTGGACGATCTCCCCTGGGCATCCAGTTACTATTATACCTTTTCTGATTCCCTTCGGATCGATCATTGCCGGTATTATTTCTTCTCTGATTAATGTCAGGCTTTTCCCTGTCTTTCTCCTTTACTTTTTCCGAAGAGCTTTGTTTCAAGCTAGCCATTGCCTCTTCCACCACGATGAAACCTTCGGCCTTTTCAAACGCTTCGGCCAGACTCTTTGGATGTTTGAACATCAGCTTTTTTACTAATTTTTTCGATTTCACCAGATCTAAGCCATTCTGGAATAACCCTACCGCCTGAAGATCATTAAGATCTGAAATCTGCCCTACAGCTTCTTGAAATCTCTTCACATACTGCCCCAGAGTCTCACTCGAATATTGCCTTACTTGGGCCAATGATCCCGTGGGTCTTCCTCTTCTCTTATTGCTCCCAAAGCGAGCATGGAATTTGTCACACAAATCCGCCCATGACGTAATCGAATCCGAAGCCAGAGCCCCCATCCATTGCCTTGCATCTTTTCTTAATGTCAACCCGAATGTCTGACATTTAGCTGAATCTGAATAGTCGTAATAATCCATCAATCTATCAAATGCTTGGCTATGGTCAAACGGATCTCCAGAACCATCATAACTTTCCATATGAGGTAACTTTTTGCTGGGATCCGCTTTCTCTTTAAGAATTTCAGATGAAAAGGGGGACGCCTTTTTATCCGAAGCCTTTTTTCCTTGTTGAATCTCCGTTAGCTGCTTTCGAAGCTCTCTTATTTCTTTTGATAGGTCTTCCACCATCCCGGGCGAAGAAGTAGTTTTCTTCTCCGGAGATTTCGCTTTATTATGTCTAATCCGATCTCTTTCATCCGGTTTAAACGACGCCGAAGGACTTCGTCTTGTACTTCGGCTGGACCAAGAACTCCCTGTATGGTGTATCCTCTTTGGACTTTTTAGAGAATGACTTCTTGATCGACTTCGTCGTTCATCCCTTCTACTTTCTCTATGATACTCAATACGAGGTGCCCTTTTCGAAATTCTGGGAGAATATTCTTGTAACATACTTGGTTTCCTATCAGGAGAATGACTATAAGACTCAATGTCATCTCGACTGGTATACTCATTCTTCCTTGCTCTTCGACCATGTGATCTACTCCATCTCTCTGGTCGAGTGTAACTGAAAGCTTCGTCTTTTTTCTCAGCCATAAGAATCATCTGTTTAGAAATCTCCTCCCTCTGTTGCAGAAGGGCTTTCAAAGCCGTGTCGGTTTCTTGAGCCTTCTTTGCCAAGATAAAAATCTTGTCCGTATGGCCTTCTCGATGCTGGGCCTTAAGTGGTGTGTCCATCATCTTTTTCTGATCGTTATCGGAACCTTTGCTAGCAGTAGAAAATAACTTCCTCTTGGCATCCCCGTGGTCTCTAGCCTGAGAATCTCTTAGAACCCTCTGTGACCCAAGTCTATCATGAACGCTTTTTGAGGGTCCTAATCTGTCTTTCACCGAAATTCTTTGCAAAGAAGAGCTGGCATCCGTTGGTTGTCCTTTAGCCGTGATCGTCTTACTTTTTACCATAGCTTCCGAGGTAAGTTGTTCAGTACGTTGTGATTGAAAACCAGAAACACTAAAAGCCCTCCTTCTAGCGCCAATGTTAACACCACCGACTCGCCACGCGCCTCAATCACGAAAAGCACATTTGATCCTGCACAATGAACACGTCAGCACCGGATCTCGACGGTTTTGGGCCGTCGGGGATCGCTCCGGTGTGAGAATAAGTACAGATTTTGAGAAAAATGGTTTAACAATGGAGGTGCTGTCCTTTAGTGTTTAGAGAGAAAATATGTTTCTTCTTTCTTTTCTGTGTAGTGCTGTCCCGATTCATATATTGTCTCATCACCTTTGCATGTTTTCCCCCGATCTTTTTTCTTGCCAGTTGACT
This sequence comes from Panax stipuleanatus, assembly GCA_020205555.1. Taxonomy (NCBI): domain Eukaryota; kingdom Viridiplantae; phylum Streptophyta; class Magnoliopsida; order Apiales; family Araliaceae; genus Panax; species Panax stipuleanatus. The sequence goes on from CM035126.1 coordinate 6,598,125, forward strand.
GCATGCAGGCTTTTCCCTACTTGCTCTTCCTCCCCCGTCAACATTGTGTCAACTCCTCATTAATGAAGGTGGCTAAAGACGGCTGGACCCATCACCTCAATCAGCCGTCTGTTAATCCCACAGATTAGGGATAACTTTAGTCTATAAGCTGCCACCTGTCATCTACTACCAGCTCCAACCTAAAGTTTATCTAAATAACCATTTAGACAATAGCCCAATACTCCAATAGTAAAAATGGGTCTGACCCGGAAAGCCCACAATGAATAAGAATTGACCAACCCGAGATATTCATGGCCCAACAGGTTTAAAGCTTTTTTATATTAATAATGTAGTAGATACACCTCACACTTTTCCCATCGAAGAGGATTCAGTGTGCATTAATAAAAAGGAAGAATTCCATGATCTCTAGCACCTCACACTTCGGCAGTTGAGGATCGAGCCGAAGCGTCAGTATGTATATTACAGAGTACTTTGGGAGCATATGTCTTTGTTCTTTGTCTTTGGCTTCGGATGTCTTCGGCTTCTGTTTCCGACTGACTTGATTTAGTTTAGGTGTTGGGTATTTGGTTGTCGATCTTGGGTTGCCGTCCCTCAGCTGTGTAAAGAAATTTGTATTGAGCTCTGCTGTTTTTTCATGGCATATCAACCGAATTCGTGGAGCTGGGTCGGGTTTGCAGTTCTTGAATTATCCGTTTGGGGACACCACTTATACGAAGGTGTTTGTGGGAGGGCTAGCATGGGAAACAAAGAGTGAGACGCTGCATAGTTACTTTGAGAAGTTTCGGGAGATTCTTGAGGTAGTTGTTATCACAGATAAGCATACCAATTGTTATTCTTTACCTTTTGCTTTCTAACATATAATAATTTCTTTTCCCCTATTATCTTATTCTTGTTTAAATTTATGATAAATTACTCTTTTCTTTTTGTTCCTTAATTGAATGACTTGTTTATTCCCCAGTTCTTGGTATAGAGATTTTGTAATGACATACAAAACTTTTTCTGATTTTTATAAATTACTACTTCAGGCACCCAAGAGGAAACTACCGAGGCCGACGATGTACCCGGCACGAAAATTGGTGAGTCGTCGAATTTGAATTTTCCAGCATTATTATACGGAGAGAAGGGGAGGAGAGAGAACGGAAAGAATATGAAAAAAGAAGGGGAGGAGAGAGAAATGAAAGACAAAGAAGAAAAAAAGGGAAGATAGAGAATGGGATGCCCCATTAGTTGGTGTTAATGTCAAGATTTATCCACGCGCTCTAATCACCAAGCGCGTCCAATCCTGTACAAAACGGGTAAACATCAAAACTTGACGGCTTAGACTGCCGGGGGATAGCTCCGGTGTGAGAGTAAGTACATGCTGACAAGGTTTAACAATGGAGGAATAATACTCTATTGCTGGAAAATATAAAGTGTAAGTGTACCTTATGAGGGTCAAGCCATGTATTTATAGGTTCTCACATCCCTGCTAGAATCCACTTCCTTATCGGATTAGGGTTCCCCCGTGTATCCTTTCATAATAGGATAGTATTAAATCTCCCAAGACATAGGAAGTCCAATCAATGTATGATTCTTCTTTCCATAAGTAGAATCTTCATATAATTAGGAGTGTCCCCCAACATGGACCAACCGGATCCACCATGGCCCAACAACAGCCTTAACCGGAGCCCAACCAAGCCCAATTCAGGTCTTGGGTCTTCAAATATTTGGGCCCCAACATTGCCCCCCAGTCTTTCATTAAATGGAATATTTGATGGAAGAGTATATAGCTCTACCATGCAAACTGTCCAGCCCACCGGCTAAGAATTGGCACTCTCTGTCCGAGCCTAACAAATCCAAAGACTACCACTCTCTGACCGAGCCTAGTCCAAGGAATCCCAGGAACCAAGACTCTCTGACCGAGCCCAGCCCATGAGACCAAACTAAACAGCACCGGCCCACCTTACACAACCCAACAACCTTTAATCTGTCCGTACACCCAAGGAAACGGAACACCCAAACAACCCCCCTGTCTCCAACCCTTTACCTCCTCACGTGCCTCATCATGTCTCCCCATTAATGGGTCGTCCCTTGGGAAAGGAAGAACAGCCGTCAAAAAGGCATAATAAAACCCCCAAACATCTCAGTCATTCCTTTTACCGATTTCAAAATCTTGCATCCCTCTCTCCCAACTCTCCTCCTCCGTCAAACTATCTACCCATCTCTGTCCAGCTTATGAAGCTCTAGCAATGGCGTCTCCAAACAACCCTTCCAGTTTTGATCCTAACCCTACCGGCCCCATTGCTGCCATTCCCTTATCATCCATTCCGGCCTCTACTATACCCATCACCACCACTAACCCCCCTGCTATCACTACCGATTCCACCACAGTAACCACCAACCCACCGGAGATTGACACCAAAAAAGCCCAACGTCAATACTCTGATGCCTCTGAATACCCCATCTCCAATACCCCCTCAAAATTTTCGGGAGAAGATATGGAGATCATACGCCAATCTTTCCAGATTCCGTCCACCCACTCCCTGAAAGGCCCCTCACCAACCGACCGGATGTACCGCTCTGCCAACGGTTGGATCGTCGTGCCTTTGACTGTGCTAGAGAAGGGTCGGTTCCCCCTCCACACTTTCCTCCTAACCCTCCTTGGGTTCATCGGCATCGGTTTTAGCCAACTGGTGCCGAACTCCTATATCTATATCCTAGCCTTCATTGCCTTCTGCGTTGAAGCCGGGGTGGATTCTTCGGTCGACCTCTTTTTCAGCCTGTTCAAGCTGTCCGGCTCCCGAGAAAAAGGCTTCAAATTTTTCAGCAAACTACCCAACAAGCCGAACGTCTAGCCAATCAAACGCTCACTTATAGACACCCCTTCTAGTAACAAAGGATGGCACTCCGAATGGTTCTTCGTCCGAGGACCCGAGACCTCTCGACTACTAGGCTAGGCATCACATAAACATACCAACCCCCCCATGGGCGATATCTCCTCCGATCGGGCTTTAGAGATCGCCAACATACTCGTAAAAATACCATATACAGAATGGAGTTATATCATCCTAACCAAACAAGCCTGGCTCTTTGATCAACAATGTAAGTCTCCGAACTGATTTTCCTTAAGAACCCATCCATTCATATATTGTCGACCCTGCTAATTCTTGTGCCCCTGCAGTATCCCTCATTCGACCTACTGATATTGAACGACGGAACTTAGACGAGTACCTTTCGGGGCAACACTTTAACAAAACTGCCGAAGCCGCCACCGAACCAAGCCCCTCTGCCGAAGCCACCCAGGCAGAAGCCACAAACCAGGAAACATCCACCAAAGTCCTCCACAAGAAAAGAGCCTCAAAAAAGTCTTCTAAAAGGAAAGTCAATCCTTCCACGATCAACCTTGCCGATCTTCTTGACATGTTGGCAGAGGAAAGAACCAGAGTCCTTCGCCACAAAACAAAAAGGGCCAAGGTAACCCCTCTGTCAGCCGAAGAGCTCAGGATCCCTCCTCCAAAAATAACCATTCCTTTATCCGAAGCCAACCCTACTCCTTCAACAGCCGCTCCCTCGTCCGAGGCCAACCTTACTCCTGCATCCGACCAAGACCACAAACAGAAAACTCCCGAAGCTAACATCTCTGCCCCACCCCCTGAAAAACCACAAACTGCGGAGCCTTCCTCTTCTTCTCAACAACCTGGCCCCGCACCACCAACTGTACCAAACCAGAAGACTTTATTTTCCCGCAACCCCCAAAACTACCCCTTCGAAGCCTATAAGAGCTTCGTCCTCCATGCCGATGAGGACCGATTCAAAGATGTCTCGTACCAGGGCCTCATCGCCGACGGCCTCATTTAGCAAGGCCGGGTAAGCTACTCCTGTACTCCATTTAATATAGTTACCTTGTAAATATCTTGACTAAATAAAACTTTGTATCGTATAGATCAATGCTCTATAGGGTCGGATCGCTGATAAGTGGAAGGAGCATGAGGTCGAGGCACAAAAAGCTGCTAAGGAAGTAGAGACCCTTACGCTAGCTATCCGTCAAGAACAAAGCGCTCATGCCCTAACCAAACGTATCAACCTCCAACTCCAGCATGAGGCTTCTACTCTTCAGGCTGATAATGCCAAGCAAATAGAGCTCGCTGCCCAAACCAAAACCAAATGCCAAACTCTGCTGGAAAAAGCTGATGCTGACCAATTCTTGATCCGGTAACTAAACCAAAATGTCCAAACCCTTCACCAGGAGAACTCCAACCTAAAGAAGGAGGCAGAAGAGGCTCACCAAGCACGCAGTGCTATGGAGAAAGAAATTGCTGAACTGAAAGCCTCGAAGCCCAGCTTACTGAAGATCTTCGGCTTCAGGCTATCAAGGAATATCGAGCTTCTCCCGAATTGATTGCAGAGATTACCAAAATGTTCTCTGAAGGATACGAAGCCTGCCGAAAGAAGGGTAAAGCTAGGATGCTCAAGGCCTTCGTTAATCCTGATCTGTTTGATACTGATCCTGAAGTGGATAGTAGTGTGGACTCAGATGATGGTCCTTCGGCTTCAGAGTAGGAGTCTTCGATGTAAATCTTTAATCTTCCTGTAATCTTTACATTTAAAATCAATGAAAAATATCTATCTTTTATCTTCATTTACCGAGCTGCATTTATGTCAAGCATATATAACATTCAATCCATGAAATAATTATAAGTAATTAAAGCATGAAAAGACTTTATGCCCCCCCCCCGGGCTAAATAAACCCAACCTTAGACCTCTGAGGACCTTCTCTCCGAGAGCCGAAGGTGCCTCACGAAAATATTCACTTCGCTACAAAGAGACGAAAGAATTCCACCTTAATTACTCCGATGACCTTCTCTCCTAGAGCCGAAGGTACATCGGGAATATTTGCTTCTCTACGAAGCCCACCTTAGCCACTCTGAAAACCTTCTCTCAGAGAGTAGAAGATACACCAGGAAAATTCGCTTCTTAATGAAGCCCACCTTAGTCATTCTAATGACCTTCTCTCCGAGAGCCGAAGGTACACCAGGAAATGTTCACAAACGCTCCGAAGAGGCGAGGGAACCCATCCTTAGTCACTCTGATAGCCTTCTCTCCTAGAGCCGAAGGTATACCAGGAATATTTGCTTCTCTACGAAGCCCACCTTAACCACTCTGATGGCCTTCTCTCCGAGAGCCAAAGGCACACCAGGAATAAATATTCACTTCGCTCTAAAGAGACGAAGGTCTTCCACCTTAGCGCCAAAAACTTAGTCCGATGGTCGGACAGGTAGCACCTAATCCGTTGATCGGACAGACGTAAAATAAACACACATAGCAAAGTTGTTGGAGAAAAATGCTTCTTTTATTGATGAATTCCTGCCATTATTACAGACCATTGACTCTAATTTTTGTACTACCAAAGACCCTACGCTACTAAAGATTCTTCTTATTGGAAGTATTTCCTGAGTCTGCCGGCATGCCAAGTATTCTGGATGTCTGACCCATCCATTGCCCAAAGTCGATTGGTTCCAGGCTTTGGTACTTCAATGATCTCATACGGTCCTTCCCAGCTTGGCATTAGTTTCCCCTGATTCTGAGGTATAGAAGCTTCTACTTCCTGAAGAACGAAGTCCCCGACTTCGAACCTCCTAAGCTTCGTACCTTTATTATAGTGCTTAGCCACCCTTCGTTGGTAAGCAGTGAGCTTCACCAGGGCAGCCTCTCTGACTTCATCCAGCAAATCTAGATTGGCCCGAAGTCCGTTTTCATTGAATATTTCCTTATACCGGTTGACCCGAAGAGAGGTAGAACAGATCTCCACCAGTACCAAAGCATATATACCGTAAGCCAACCGGAAAGGGGATTCGCCAGTAGTGAACCAAGGAGTGGTCCGATAGGCGCATAGAACACTGAGCAGTTCGGGCCATCTTCCCTTTGCTTCCTCTAAATCTTCTTTTGATCCCGTTAAGTAGAGTCTTGTTAGTAACTTCAACTTGGCCATTTGACTGAGGATGTGCTACCGAAGTCTTCCTATACTGTATGCCTAGTTCTGCCAAGAAAGCTTCGAACTTAGATCCCACGAACTGTCGGCCATTATCCGAAACCACTGCCATAGGGATGCTGAATCGGAACATAACATATTCCTTCAGAAATTTAGGCACTCTTGTTCTGTAATTTGTTTGTGGGGTTTGGCCTCCACCCACTTAGTCATGTAGTTGATGGCAATGATGACGAAGCTCACTTGCCCCTTTGCCTTCGGTAGTGGGCCCAGTATATCAACCCCCCATACGACAAAAGTAATGGGTGACAACACTGAGTACAACTCTTCGGGTGGTTGATGCGTGATAGGGCTATTCAGCTGGTACTTCGGACACTTCTTACATATTCGGTAGCCTCTTTGAACATTGTAGGCCAGTAGTAACCCTGTCGGAGCACCTTATATGCTAGTGACTTCGCCGCCATGTGATCCCCGCAAATCCCCTCATGAACTTCCCGAAGGGCATATTCTGCTTCTGATGGCATCAGACATTTCAGTAATGGGGATGAGTAAGTCCTTCGGTACAGATCTCCATCGATCAGTACAAAGTTTGCACTTCTATGCCTTATCTTCCTTGCTAGTAATCCATCCGATGGCAATATACCATCTGCGAGATAGTCCAGGTATGGAGCCATCCAGCTGGTTGAACGTTTCAGACACATCACCTTAGCGTGCTGAACACTTGGTTTATTCAGAATTTTTAGGTAGATCGACCCCCTGAATGTGCTTGCTTCGGTTGTAGCCAATCTAGCCAGTGCGTCGGCTATCGTGTTGTTCGACCGATCTACCCCTTGAAACTCGAACAATTCGAACATCTGCAGTCGGTCCTTTGTTTCTGCCAAATAGTTTACCATTATGGATCCTTGGGCTTCGTACTCTCCTGAAATCTGCTTGACGACCAGTTGTGAGTCACTGAAGATAACCAGCCTCTGCACTTCAAGGCTCTTCGCTAGCTGGAGCCCTGCCAGAACCGCTTCGTACTCAGCCTCATTGTTCGTTGCCTTGAACCCAAATCGGATTGCTTGTTGGACCTTGAATCCTTTAGGACTGGTCAAAATGACACTGGCCCCACTGACATCCGAAGTAGTTGACCTGTCTGTATATTGTGTCCATGAACTCTGTACCCGCTGAACGACTGCTATTGTACGCTCTGTCCCTTTGGTTGGTTCCAAGCTGTCATCCGCTTCGGAGAAAGAACATTCCACTACAAAGTTTGCTAAAGCCTACCCTTTAATAGATGTCCGTGCATAATACTCCAAGATAAACTAGGATAACTCCATGGTCCATGTTGCTAATCTTCTTGAGACCTCTGGCAGGCCCAGGACCTTCTTCAACGGCTGATACGTATATACCACTATCAACCGACCCTGGAAATATTGCTGAAGCTTCCTGCTGGCTATTACTAAGGCATAGACAAATTTCTCCAGGTTCGGATACCTTGTTTCTGCATCCCTAAGGGAGTGGTTTATGTAATAAATCGCGTGCTGCTTACCCCCGATCTCCCACACCAACACGGCTTCTACTGCCAATGAACTTGCCGCAAAATACAAGTATAACGGCTCTGTAGGAACGGGTTTCACCAGTAGAGGCGCCAAAAATAGATACATCTTTATCTTCTGAAACGCGTCTTCACACTCTGCTGTCCATTGAAAGCTCTTCGCGTTCTTCGTCCCTTTCAAAGTATCAAAGAACGACAGACATCTTTCTGCCGAATTAGACATAAATTTTCTCATGGCTGCTATCTGGCCTGTCAGGCGTTGGACGTCTTTGTATGACTGTGGAGACTTTATATCAAGGATGACCTTGATCTTTTCGGGGTTTGCTTCTATTCCTTTTTGACTGATCATGTACCCCAGAAATTTTCCTGCTCCCAGGCCGAAGGTGCATTTTGTAGGGTTCAGCCTTAGATTATAATGCCGAACCGTCTGGAAGCAGTTCTCCAGATCGTCCAAATGGCCTCGGACTGACATGCTTTTGACGATCATGTCGTCCACGTAAACTTCCATGCTCCTCCCCAACTGGTTTCTGAAGACATAGTTCATCATCCTCTGGTAGGTGGCTCCCGCGTTCAGCAATCCGAATGTCATTTTCTTGTAGGCATATACAAACCGATGGGTGATGAACGCAGTCTTCGGTATGTCTTCTTTACACATCGAGATCTGATGATATCCCGAAAATGCGTCTATAAAGCTGAGCAGTGTATACCCCGAAGTTGCATCGATAAGTTGATCGATGTGTGGCAGAGGATAGAAGTCTTTCAGGCATGCCTTGTTCAGATCAGTGTAGTCGATGTAGACTCGCCACTTGCCGTTCTGCTTCTGAATTAACACTACATTTGCCATCCACTCTGGTTAGTCTATCTCGAAGATAAAATCTGTTGCTAACAGTTTTGCTATCTCTTCATCAATTATCCTTTGTCTTTCTGGGGCGAAGATCCTCCTCTTTTGCTGAATTGGTTTCTTCGATGAATCCACGTGTAGCCTATGTTCGGCAACCTTCATATCTACCCCTGGCATATCACTGGGGACCCACGCGAAGATGTCTGCATAGCATTGCAACAACTCCACCAGGTGGGTCCGAAAGGGTTCTGGTAACCCTGTCCCGATCTTCACTATCTTCTCCGGCTTCCCTGGTACCAGCTCTATCTCTTTGGTCTCCCCTGCCGGCATGACCGATGGTTCCTGGCTACTTTCTGTGAAGAGCTCGATCTCTATCGCCATGGCCTGCTTCTGCTTACTGAGCCCTACCCCCGAAGTAATCAGTGAGTTCCGGTAGCACCTTTTTGCCTGATCGAGGTCCCCTTCTACTTCTCCGACCCCATGCGGGGTGGGAAACTTGATCTTGAAGTGAGGTATGGAGGTCACTGCTTGGAGAGCCGTCAGTGTAGGTCTTCCTAGAATGGCATTGTAAGTCGAATCCACATGCACCACATAGAACCAGCACATGATTTCCACTTGCTGGGGAGCCGTCCCGAAGATCACCGGTAATTTGATGGTCCCAGTAACTTTGACCGGCTCGTTGCTGAAGCCATATAGTGGAGACTCCTGTCCAATCTCCATCTTTCTTCCGTCTAGACTCATCCTCTGATAGGCATGAGCGTACAAGATATCCACTGATGATCCGTTGTCTATCATCATTATTTTCATGTCAACCGACCCCACTTGCGCTGTGATTACTAATGCGCCCTCATGCAGCTCGATCGGTTCAGTGGGGAAGTCTTCGTCGGTGAAAGATATGACCGAACCAGGGTAGGGCCTTTCCCGTCTTGCAGGTTGGTCGGTTACGAACATTATCGAATCCAGGTAGCTACGCCGCTTCTTGCTAGAGAGTTTTCCCATCATGCCACCTGTGATGACGTCCACCACATGGCGAACCCCCTGAGTCGGGTTCAGCTGAGGCTGCTGATCTGCTTGGATCAGAGCATTTTTTGTCTGTTGTGCCTCTGGGGCCTCCCTCCGAGACACAAACCAAGTTAGACCCCCGTGTTGTATATTCTGCTCGATCAGTTCTTTCAGGCCCCAACAATCTTCGGTATAGTGACCCATGTACTCGTGATAATCGCAGTATCTGTGGGGGTTTCCCATCTTGGGCTTGTAACCATCATCTGGCTTCTGGTAGCCAGACTGCCTTTTCAAATGCTCTAGAATGGCCGGTCGATTGGTGTTAAGCAGAGTGTAGACTCTGTTGTCCTTATCTTTTGGCAGGGGAGGGCGGCTCCCTCCCGAACCTCTGTTGTTATCCTGCCGTTTCGGGTAGTTGTCAAATTTATTGTTCCCGTAGAGCCTTGAATTCCCATCGGGCTTGCTTTTTTCTATTTTTTCCCCTTTTTTGTGTCTTTTGGCTTCTCCGTGGAGCCTCGCTTTAGACTCTCCATAGCTTCTTCCATCACGATGAAGCCTTCTGCTTTCTCGAAGGCTTCGGCCAGACTCCTTGGGTGGTTGAACATCAATTTCTTCATCAGTTTTTCAGATTTGACCAGGTCCAACCCGTTCTGGAAGAGCCCTACTGCTTGTAAATCATTGAGGTCGGTCACCTGGCCGACTGCCTCTTTGAATCTTTTCACGTACTAGCCCAACGTCTCATTAAGGTGCTGCCTGACCTGGGCCAATGATCCCGACGATTTTCCTCTTCTTTTGTTGCTCTCGAACCGGACATGGAACTTGTCACACAACTCTTCCCAAGATGAGACCGAGTTCGGGGCTAACGTGTTCGTCCAATGCCGGGCGTCCTTCCTTAGGGTAGTGATGAAGGTGTTGCACTTAGCCGTATCAATGTAATTGTAGTAGTCCATCAATCTGTCATATGTTTGGCTGTGCTCGTAGGGATCTTCCGACCCATCATAACTTTCCATGTAGGGTAACCTTTTGGCGAGGTCACCCTTTTCTCGAAGGATATTTTCCGAGAACGGGGATGCCTTCTTCCCCGAACTCACTTTCCCTTGCTGAGCCTCTGTCAATTGTCTCTACATGTCTTCTAATTTCTTTGTCAGCATCTCAATCCCTGCAAGAGCCGGGTCAGAATTCTTCTTCGGGGAGGGGGGGGGCTTCTGTAATCTCTTTCCTCCGCCAGGCGGTTCCGGGGGGGGGGGGGGGCTTCGGTGGTCTCTGTCTCGATCACGCCGAAGACTATCCTAAGGATTGTCTTTCGGCTTCTGGAATGATGGTTGGGCCTCCTGATGAGACCTCTTCCCTTGGGGGATGTCCTGTCTTCGGTCTTTGTGACGATTCGCTTGTGACTTCCTTTCATCGCACCGAGGGTTGTTGGAGTGGTGTACTCTCGAACGCCCCTCGGTTCGGCGATCTTCGGATCTGCTTCTTTCTCGAGAGCGGCTCCGAAGCCTACCCTCAGTTCTTATTGTGGCATCGTCATGCTTTCGGGACTCTCTGTGTGGAGACCTCGGCCCAGTGTGGTTAGAGTGGCTAGAGGCCTCTCATATTCAACCATGTGCACTACCTATTTGGTGAGCTCTTCTTTCTCCATCATGAGGACCTTTAAAACCAGCTTTGTGTCCTTGATTTCTATCATCTTTCTGGCTACGGCCGCTTCACAGTCCTCCCGGAGATGGGCTCGAGGCATTGTACCTTCCACCCTTTTTCGGTCTTTTCGTTCCTGGCTGGTTGTGTGGAACAGCTTCCGTTGGGCTCCGGGCAGTCCTCCTTCTTGAGAGCCGGCAGAATTATTTTGAGGGCCAAGCCGCGTGTGGATGCTGGATGGCCTTAGTATGTCTTTCACCTACTCCTTCTGCTGGACTGATGCTGCCGCCGACGACTGTCCCCTGCCAGAAACTGTCTTGCAAGTCACCATGTTTTCTGACGTGGTGATCTGTGATTTGTGATTGTAAAAAATCCCTCCTTCTAGCGCCAATGTTAAGGCCAAGATTCGTCCACACGCTCCAATCACCAAACGCGTCCAATCCTGCACAAAACGGGTAAACACAAAAGCTTGACGGCTTGGGCCGCAGGGGGATAGCTTCGGTGTGAGAGTAAGTACAGGCTGACAAGGTTTAACAATGGAGGAATAATACTCTATTGCTGGAAAATATAAAGTGTAAGTGTACCTTATGAGGGTCAAGCCATGTATTTATAGGTTCTCACATCCCTGCTAAAATTCACTTTCTTATCGGATTAGGGTTCCCCAGTGTATCCTTTCATAATAGTATCAATTCTCCCAAGACATATGAAGTCCAATCAATGCATGATTCTTTTTTCCATAAGTAGAATCTTCATATAATTAGGAGTGTCCCCCAACATGGACCAACCGAACCCACCATGGCCCAACCACAGCCTTAACCGGAGCCAAACCAAGCCCAATCCGGGTCTTGGGTCTTCAAATATTCGGGCCCCAACAGTTGACATCTGCAGTATTAAACTGCAGAGCTTGGAAGGATTTGCACTAGAAGGGTATTTTGGTAATCCGTCTCGTCTACAGTTTAATACTGCGGAATACTAGAAATTAAACTGCGGACGTGACCTCTATTAAAGCGTTAGATCATCGAATGGGCTCTCATGATGTGTTATAAGAATAACCTTAAATTAACAACGTTTGCTATGGATCATTCCCCTATATATATATATATATATATATATATATATATATAAGCGATCTCTTAATTTAACTAAAGGAATCACCATATATTTGCTTAATGATCAATATAACACTTTGGATCTATCTAACATTTTAGATATCAATTAGTCATTTTACATCAGTTTTCAACCTTTTACAACTATACAAAAATTATCTTCACAAATATACTTTCGGTCATCTTCAAATTAAATTGAGTAAATTTAAAACAAGTAATCAACATCCATGTACTAATAAAACATATGAGCATTTGCACATGTAAGGATATGTCGAGAATAGAGGTTTGAACGAATAGATACATTCTATGTGCAAAAAACTCTATATAGATGTTAAAGTTATGGGACAAGGCCATGTTCTTCCTGCCCGTTGTCGCTTATTTAGTGGTTGTTGGTAAGGAAATCTTCACCAACCTTTGCCACAACAATCTATTTATAATTTTAGTGTGTTGTTTATTCTGAAATTTGAATAAAGATAATAATACATGGAATACATTGAGTTAGGAGTTACAAAATTCGTCGTTTTCACAAAAATAACACTTCAGATTTAAAAACGAAAAACCCAGACTCGATATTATTTATTTGTTATAGTGGTATTATATAATATAAACAAAATTTTAGTTGTGCATGAATATTATGAAATAAACAATCTATCTTTTTTTGAACAATTAACCAAATACAAATCATATACGTACCTGTTGGGATGTGATTATTTGGGCCTGGTCATGGTATAGTCCAATTTATTTAGTGGTCCGACCCATATGTATTTATTATAACAGTGGGAGAGTCCTTATTAAAATAGGATTGTATTTCCTTATTTGGAGGGATAAGGAGTCCTTCTCCTAATTGAATTCGGGTGAAGGTGACTTCTATAAATACAGCTACAAGCAAGGATTATGATATATCAGAGCACAAGAGATACAACACAAATACACAACTTGTACTCCCAATATTATTATAGTGGATTACTCCCTCTCCCCGTAGTTTTTTCCTAATTGGGTTTTCACGTAAATCTTGTGTTCATATTTTATCTCTTTATTTATGTTTATGTAAATATATTTCGTGGGTTTGAATTCACAACAATACAATCGACCGTTGGCGCTATTTTGGCCTGTCCTTTTGGTTGGCGCTATTTTGGCCTGTCCTTTTGGGTGATTTCGTCAGGCGTACAAAATCAGGCGTTAACATTGGCGCCGTCTGTGGGAAACAAGACACTTGTTCTAGTGTCAAATTAAAATCACCGATCTACTAAGAAGAGCAGATCATACACAAAAGATAAGTGATTCTTTTTTATTGAATCATAAAATCGACACTATACATACATACATATATATCAACATATTAATGTCACTTTTCGTCAATTATTATATATGCAGTATGTGCTTCTTCTATTATTAATTCATTTGTGCTAACGTGTATACACATCAATTCATATAGAATGTGGCCCATGGAAAGCATGATTTAATATTATAAAATATATTCTATGCATTATTATTAATGCCTACTTTTTTCTAAGGAGGAGAAAAGTGGCCTGACTATTTCGGGCGACCATCAGAAGTGGTCTCAAGTAGCAGAACAAAAGGAACGGAGACCGTTGCCTGCCAACAGTGACTCCACTTAACAAATACAAACCGAAGCAACCCAAACCCGTTGGCAATACTAAACGTGGTTATATTAATCACCATGATACTAGCAGGAGGGACCAACTGTGGATGTCTAGTCAAAGATCTGAGTCACAAACTGTCCAATCGGAGACTCCAGCCAAAGTGGAGCAATTGGAGGCGGAGTATTGACTTTCATATAGGTGTTTTTTTTGCTTCAATGATGCGGGATTCGCCTCTCTTATATTGGTCGTCGTTAGGATCCAAGGGGTCGCCTCCCTCTTGATTACTACCGTGCTTCCACTCATTCTGTTATGCACTTTTGGAATTATTGGCGACACATTGAAGGTACCAGCGTCTTCCGGATCTGATGGCGTTAGGTTGGGATGATGTTCGGGGAGTTCGCCAAAAAAATATGGAAGGAATTTTTTGGAGTGACACATCAATTAGTTGAAGAAGTGCTGCCGCAATTCTCCCTTGGGTTTGCAACTGATGACCTCATCCATGATAAGGTGCTTTGCTGATTTTCACAAAACAGAGGAGGGGGCCATCAAGCTTCAAAAATATGATTCCTGCTATTGGAAGAAGTGAAATGTTGGATCATCACGCCACCCGCGGATAAAAATCCTACGGCGATAAAAATCCTACGGCGATGAAAATCCTACGGCGATAAAAATCCTACGGCGATAAAAATTCCGAGGATAAAAATCTTACGGTGATAAAAATCCCGAGGATAAAAATCCCGAGGATAAAAATCCCGAGGATAAAATCCCGAGACTTTTTTTTACTCTCTTATTTATAAGTTCCTTAATAAATAAGAGACTGGGGGCAATGTTGGGATGTAATTATTTGGGCCTGGTCATGGTGTAGCCCAATTTATTTAGTGGTCCGACTCATATGTATTTATTATAACAGTGGGAGAGTCCTTATTAAAATAGGATTGTATTTCCTTATTTAGAGGGATAAGGAGTCCTCCTCCTAATTGGATTCGGGTGAAGGTGACTTCTATAAATACAGCTACAAGCAAGGATTATGATATATCAGAGCACAAGAGATAGAACACAAATACACAACTTGTACTCCCAATATTATTATAGTGGATTACTCTCTATCCCCGTGGTTTTTTCCCAATTGGGTTTTCACGTAAATCTTGTGTTCATATTTTATCTCTTTATTTATGTTTATGTAAATATATTTCATGGGTTTGAATTCACAACAATACAATCGACCGTTGGCGCTATTTTGGCCTGTCCTTTTGGGTGATTTCGTCAGACGTACAAAATCAGGCGTTAACAGTACCTAAAAATTAATTAATTATTCTATAAACTAAAATTCCTCCGATATTCTACATAAATAAATTGAGCAACGTTTTTCATTATAGACTAATACTCACTTCGTTAAAGACTCCGATTTGTTATTTTTTAATGATGGATGTCTAAAATAATACATTTTCCTCAACTTTGTCAACTAAAATTTATACTTAATTACTCAGAAAAATTCTTAAAGCTTTACTTCCTCTTTCGGTTTGGTTTAACTCACGAGGTTCTTTTTTCATAATTTTTTAATCTAATAATAGGCAAAAAGTGCTATTAAAACCCATCAAGGATTTTTAATAAAAAAATAATTTGTTGGTTAAATAAAAAAAGTGTAATATTCAAAGATATTTGAAGTCATTATAAAATATAAAATATTGAAAATTAGATTGAATATTGGGCTGCATTAATAAAGTTGTAATTTTGAGAAACCCGATTGTATCCAACCCAACCCAACCCAACCCAAATGAAGATAGGAAAAGGCAGAAGATAGGTTTTACCAACCGTGTCTCCAGCACTACGTTAGAAGGGAATGAAAATGGGAATGGGAAGGGAAAGATAGATTGTTCACGTTAAAGAATGAAAGAGACAAAGGGCAAAATTGAGAAAAAAAAAACTGATAGAGAGCATTTTTTTTTAAATTAAAAGAGGATATAATAGAAGATCTCAAATTTTTGATTGTTTATTAGGGTGAGTCAGGAAATTTAAAATCGGCTATGTTTTGTTAATTATATATATATATATATATATATATATAATATATATAATCAGATCTTGTGATGGACAACTTTCAGACGGAAATGGTCGAATCAGATCTGGAGATGTACAAAAATTTGCAGACGAAAAACAGGGATTACTCCCTCGGGAAGCGCCATCGCGACGACGACAAGGAGGTCTCCGACGACAAGGAGGTCTCCGACGACAAGGAGGTCTCCGACGTCACGGAGGTCTCCGACGTTCAGGCGGTCTCCGACGTCCTGGAGGTCTCCGACGTCCAGAATTTTGATGATCCAAATCGCGGAGAAATGCTGATGGAGGTGTTTCGGGTGAGGATCCACAGGGGAGGCAACCTGTCTGGTAAAATCTTGATCAATGATGATTCAAATACTCATCAATACATCTACAGGAGTGAGCACTTCCAATATATTAAGGATGGGGGTGATCTGCTGCTGACTGGCCTCAATCGTGCTGCTATTTACATCGATGATATTCTCGCTGTCTTTTGGGATCTGAATCTCACCAACCCCTCCGAACACCAACCTAAACGCATCACAAACTGCAAGGACTGCTTTCACGATGATGGCTCCTTTTCCCCAACACATTCCAAGGCGGATGCTTTTAACTATTCCTCACAGTCATATTTATTTGACCTTCCCTTATATGAGGACATTAAGGACGAGGATGGACAAGTGTGTGCAACAGTGATGTACGCCTTCTTCCATGAAGCCATGCAAGCCGATATAGAGGTTTGGCTGATAGATGAAAAGATAAAAGGCGTCTATGGATCGATCACAGCTAAAAATGACATGATTGTTGATCCTCTTTGGGAGAGTTTTCTCTTCCTCAAGGAGGACTCGAGTCAAAGCGTAGAAGTAGTAGATGAGCAGCCAATTCCATTGCCCAGATCCGTAGTAGCCGTTCCAGTCAAGTCCAAGCTCATAGTTTGTGCACAACTGAAAAGCAAGGACATGGACAAGGAGTTTAATGCAGATATGTCCTTTGGTGTTGAACTCCATGGTGTATCGGAAAAACAAACAAACAGCATACACGTGAGGGTCACTTGGAAACACTATTGGTATGAGTATATATATGTTTCTATTGTAAATTTGTGACTTTTAAATGTTTGAAATTTTATAGATTCATTTCTGTTAAAAAAATTCCTTTTGTTTTAATTCGAACCAGGGATGTATGGTGATATGCAGTGATCCAGCTGCCGTACTAGTGCAGAAGATCTCAGATCGGAGGCACCTGGAATTGGATTTGCTATTTTATGTATTTCCTTTAGGATTGTATTTGTGGATTGTGGGAGTTTGAAACTTTGATTTCTGTCATGTATGTGTTGTTTGAAACTTTGTGGATTGTATTTGTACAATGTGGAAGTTGTTTGGATTTCATTTTGGTTGGATATTTGGATTCACCTGTTTGAAACAGCTGCCATCCTATGTGCTTGAGGATTGATGTGGCTAAAGTATTGTCATGGCTACCATCTCAGGAGCATCCTATTTGGGATCTGATATATCTATTTTTTGTTTCTTTTACATGTTAACATTTTTGATGTAATTTGAAATGTCTTAGTGGCCATCTCATGCGTAGTCTGTTTTCAATTTTTGTATAGGCCTATAAGCTTACATATCGACTAATTATTGCTATTTGCAGAGATTGCTGAAAGAGAAATAGGTTGTACTGTCTATGCTGAGGTATGTTTGTCTACTGAGTGTCAAACTATGTTCTTTTAGAAACAATTTATTTGAATTGGTGCTAAACTTACAACTCTTTTATCCCAAACTAGTTGGAGTGCATACTACCATCGTGTGCTTGATAATGTGTACTATTAGTAAAAAGTTTAATTCTACTATTACACATGTACTGTTATAATTATGTGTGTGTGTGTGTGTGTGAGGATATTCCAGAGATTCAAGTAGATTTAGTAAGCAACTGAGACCTGTATCCTTGAGAGTTAGGACATGCTAAATTATTGTAATTTGGTGATTTTATTATGACAAAGGGAGTCTTGCATCCTTACGGCAAGTCTTGAGTCTCCTTTTTAGAAAACTAAACAGGAAAAATACTAGTATGAAACTTACCTATACAATCTAACCTGATTTGAATCTATATGAAGTGAATCAATATGTTATTGGTCAAAACCTTGATTTAAGAATGCAGCTCAACAATTAGAAACTGTGATTTGAAGATTGCCCAAAGAATACATTGAAGAAGGTTAAAGTTGGACTCAGAGAGTGAACAATAAGTTTACTTGTTAAAAATGAATTATATATATATATAGAGAGAGAGAGATAGACAGAGAGAGAGAGAGAATGAGTGAGAGTTGACAATAATATGTTGAAATTTCTGTTTGCCCTAATTGCAATTACTGAATATATACTAATTTAGTTATTCTAGGAATGTATGTCATAACTTATTGGGATCAAGTGTCATACTTTCTCTGACAATGTAGTGGTGCAATTTTTTTCTTTCAATATTATTATTATCATCATCATAATCTTACATTTTGTATATTTTGATATATAATGTTAACATAGTAGACTAATTTCTTTTTATGCTAATGCTTAGTTGATTCCTCCCTTAGATTTGGACATTATGTTTTGTGAGGGGAAATCCATCTTCAACTTATGAACCGGAGCTTGTTTTCTGTAATCGTTATCTCGGTCATAACCGGTATTTACAAAATCGGCATAGTTGTTACTTGGAGACATTTGGTCCCTACCCATTTGAATCAAATTCTGATTGTTTTGCCTGCCAAAAATCTACTCTCCCTCTTGAGATAATTCAGTGAGTTTTGCTTCAGATTCACAAGATTTTCTTTCTCAAGAAGTCCTCCTTAATTATCATGACAAGATCCTGTTTATCGTCATTACTAATAAGCTTAAATTTTCACAATTTTGTGGTGTTGGTTATAGTTTTTGCCATTTTGGTGGGAACATTTGTTCTTAGATTCCGGCAACTGTGAATTGTTTCGTGATTATTAAATAGCACACGATCTTAGTAACTATTTATCGGTTCATCATCTTTCCTTCTCTCATAACTACTCCCTTTTATCTTGTCAAGTGATCACATCTTTTACAACTGCTTCATCAGAGCAATTTGATTTGTTTTCTTACAAAAATTGGATGTATTTATGTTTAGATTTATGCTTCAAATTACGTACAACTTGAATCAGAGCAATTTGATTTGTTTTCTTACAAAAAATGGATGTATTTATGTTTAGATTTATGCTTCAAATTATGTACAACTTGAATCGTGGAGATGTCAAAATCATCATGTAACCCATCAACAAAATCAGATTTTTTGTCATATAATTCTTCTTCTTCCTCTCTCTTCCTATGCTTTATGGTGAATTTTTTATATATTCTCTAACAGCCTTTGGGATTATTCCCCAGGGTTGCTACATTTCATCGATTCCAAACTCTTCTTGTAGGCTTTCATTTCCTATAATACTATAAAACAATTTTTAAAAGTGGTGAAAAAAGAAAAGAAGGAAAAAGGCAACACAATTTTGAGGACTTGTCTTGGTTTTCCAATTTTTGTTTGTTGTTTTCAGTCTCAAATTCAATTTGTTTGTTATTTTTGTTTTTTTATTTATAACTTCAATTTTTGTGGATAATTTTTTTGGCACACACGCATGGTGTGACACTGTGTGTCACGTGTACTTCTACTAGTGTATATATATATATATATAATAATAAAACACAACCCAATTTGAATTCCATCATTTGAGAAAGCACAGTGATGGTGTAGATTGATTCTAACTTAATCTAAAGGCTAACATTTCGTCCAACAAAAAAACCGCCCATTTCATCCTACACGCTATCTCTGAGATCTCCCCAATTCTTCCTCTTCCTCTTCCTCTTCTTCACTTCCTTCTCTTTCCCCCCTTCAATTCCCGAGCAAAAACAGAAATCTGGTTCAAAGCTAATCTGGTTCGCTAGCTTTCAATGATCAAGGATCATGTAGCCATGGGCGGAGCCAAGCTTGGGCTGGGGTGGGTGAGGTAATTATCAGATCAGAAAGAAGAGAATGGTCCTCCCTCTGTTTAAGCTCGGAACACTCGCTTTAAGGACTCTTAGCAAACCCATCGCTGGTAGACTCAAAACCGCCGCCGGCTTTCATCCTAGATTCTGCTAATCTATCATCAACATCGCCCAGGTACTTATCTACTTATGTGTTTTTTTTACAGCAATTCTGGCGTTAGTTTCTTTTGCATTAATAAAATAGAAATTTGGTTTTACAGACAATGAGATATAGTATGAACTTAATATGGGTTTATGAGTAAAGTAGGAGAATGTTAGTGTTTCCAGATGGGGTGGAGTCCTTATGGAATTTGGGCGACTCTGGTTGCTGTGTTGCATCATTCAGTTTTAGTTTTAACTTAATTTCTGGTGCCAAAAACTTTTAATTTCTGACTTACAAGTCATTTCAAAATTTAAGTTACTAGTTGTTTTAAAATAAGTCACTGCTGAACATGCCCATTGTGTGGCTAATCGTTGTACTTAGAGTAGGTCATTTGAAGAATATGAATTGTTGTCTTGAATATAAATTTTAGTTTCAACATTTATAAGATCTGTAACATTGAAGGAAAATGCCAACTATCAGAGAGGATTGGAGTTATTTTTGCTTTTCTTACTTTTTTTGACAGGTAAGATCTGTTTTTTTTTGACTAACTTCTTCTATACTCATCTACTTTACGTTTCTCAAATGTTTTCATTGAGAGCGTATTGCATACATATTTGTTTTGCCTGGATATTATTATATCAAGTTACCCAACCATTTAGTGTATCTGACGAATCCTCCTCAAGAACTGACATAAGTTAGATTTGACATGCCATAAGACCACTGAAAACACAAAGACATACATATAAAAAAGGGAAGGAAGGGGGGGAGAAGAAAGAAAACTATAAACACTAAATTTATGTAGTATTGTATAAAAAGGGGAGAGTGATTTATGTTAATTCAAATATCTAAGACACTTATCAAAACAACATAAAAAATTATTTAAGACTTTCACTGTTTCATCACTGCAATATGAATCCATCTCTCTCTATATATTTGTGCATACTGTATAGTGCATACTGTATAGTGCCTTCTTATTCTGGGGGAAGAGAATGTTTGCGTAATACTTAATCCGAAAAAGAAGAAGAATGTTTGTGTAACTATACAGTCTTGAAGTTCTATAACCCATTGTTCTCATAAGTCAAGTGTGTGTGTGCACATATTGTATATATTGATCCATTTGGCATTTGGGTGATAACTTCTGTTCTTTTGATTTGTATATATTATTTTTTCGTTTTGAAGGTAACTGAGGCGCTTGCACGTGCTGACCTGGAGTCTTCTAATCTCATTGTTGGTATTGATTTCACTAAAAGCAATGAGTGGACAGGTTGATTCTGTATACCTTTTATGAATGCTTAAGTTAGTATTATGATTTAGGTGAAAAATGCTGACTTTTTTGAAAAAACCGGTGCAAAGTCATTCAACAGGCGAAGTTTGCATCACATAGGAGATGGCTTAAATCCCTATGAACAAGCAATATCTATTTTTGGGAAAACATTAGCAGTTTTTGATGAGGACAATTTCATTCCCTGTTATGGATTCGGTGATGGTATATTTCTGTTAGATAGTGATTCTATATTCTTAGTATTTAAATATTGAAAATGAGTATCATTTGGTCTTCTTTGAATTGTGACAGCATCAACACATGATCAAGATGTCTTTAGTTTCTATCCAGAAGATAGTAGGTTTTGTAATGGATTTGAGGAAGTGTTGAGCCAGTACAGAGAAATTGTCCCTCATATACGGCTTGCAGGTTTGAAGTTTATTCAATCATTGACCTGTTGCTGCTTTACATCCTTAAATTTAATCATTCTTCCTTAAAATTTGATTTTCTATCATTATTTTTCTGTAGGACCAACGTCATTTGCTCCCGTCGTTGAAATGGCCATGACAATTGTTGAGCAAAGTGGTGGCCAGTACCATGTATTATTAATTATTGCAGATGGACATGTATATCTCTTTGGTGCATTTAAGATGTGTGTTCAGCATCTACATATCCTTCTTGATAGAAAGGGAGTACCGTTCTATCTTTTCTTTGAAATACAAAGAAAGCAGGACTCTTTTTTTTTTGGGATGGAGGAAGTATTATATATGAACAAAATTAAGACACAGTAGAGGATATATTGGTGGCTGTTATTCTCTTTATTTCCATGTTGCTTTCAACCCTCTGTTTGGTTACTGCTATAATTAAGGAAAACTTAAAAAAAGAAAAAGGAAACGATTTTTCATGCTCAAGTAAGGAAAGAGGAATCAAATTCAGTATTCTGATCTATTTATGCTTATGAATTTTAGGAGCTAGATTTTTACTGGGTCTGATGTCAAAAAAGGGAAACCTTATTTGGGTTTGCTTTATTTTAACTTTGCTTGGCTTGGTCTGCTAAGTACTACTAAAGGGTAAGGTGAAAGTTGAAACAATGAAAGGGAAATCATTTAGCATCTCATGATACTCATCCGAACATTTTCAGTTTACTACCAATAGAATATAAAATATAACCTATTTACTTTTCAGGATATTAGGGAGGAAGGGAGGTTTGATGGGTATTACCACAAGTTTATGGCTATATGAATGTTTTTCTTTGATGTGGATATCTGTGCTCAATTCGCTTTCGGAGTATACCCATGTCTAACAAGCTTTGTTTTACAGAAGATAGAGGCAAAAGTTACAGGCATTCTTGAACTTTAAGCTCATGTCTAAAGTTTGATAAAAAAAATTACTGGTTAGTATACCCACCATGAGTTTTGTAGGAACCAACTCCACCAGATTTGTGCTCAGGGATTCCTAATCATCATCGGATTTCTATGTTAATGGTTGGAATTCTTATTGGTTGATGCAGGATAGTCTGTGGGGTCCATCAAGATCGAGGGTTTCTGAGATGATGAAGAGAGGAGCTCATATGGGTATGACTGTTTGTAGAACTTGGGCTTTCAGTGATGGTGATGTTGCCAATGCTCTCCAAATCTCTCCTGGTGTCTTCAATGAAGCAAATTTTTTTGGTAACTACCTGCTTAATATTAGTGTGACTGAGCAAATTGATATAGCATATTAATTTCTTTTGAGTTCATTAAGCTTACTTCTCATAAATTAAAGGGTTCATGATGCTCACTATTTCATTAAGTTATGATATTGCACCGAATTGACCTTTCAAAAAAGAAGAAAATGCCATTACTTTAAGCTCTGAGGAAAGACTTTTTTTTTACTGTATGAAGGCAGCATAATGAAATGCACCGAGTGAGAGTAACGTTCAAAGTATGATTAGTTGTAGAAAATTTTATTAATGTTTCAAAAAGATTTCACTTACAGAGCATTGCTAAATGTACATGTCACACTAACTGTTTACTGCTTTCTTGACCAAGTTATGTTACTTATGGTCTATTTGATAGCAAGGGAAAAGATGAAGGAAGAGAAATGGGGCTCCCGCAGCCCTCTTCCCTCCAGCCTCCAGATTACCTTATTCTTTTCTCCCTAATACCGTGCTTCTGAGTTTTAAAATGGGGGAGAAGAAGGGATTTTAAAATCTTACTTTCCAAAGTTATACAGTATACTACATAAGTAGAAGTGATAGTTGATGGTTTTCAATATGTTTAGTTTTAAATCTTTGATGAATATTTGGGTGGCAGGTTACAAGATGTTGTGCACAGTGAGAAGCGATTGTATCTGGTTTTTGAATATCTGGACTTGGATTTGAAGAAACATATCAATTCATGTCCAGAGTTGCAAAGGATCCACGTATGATAAAAGTGAGTGAACTCTTTCGACCCATAGAGGTGGTTGCACATTGTGCTCAAGGGTAGATTTATAGTGGAGAATATAACTATTGAGATTTGCTTCTTTCATTCTAGAGATTTACAGTAATGATTGCAGATACTTTTGGTACCGGTGATATTATAATCATATAAGAAAACCTCAGATTGCAAATAGCTTTAGTTTTTTCACTTGAATATCTCTGTAGTCATATGGTGATATTATTATGCAAGGGTGGAAAGACTCCACCCACCCACCCCCCTTTCTTTCCCAACTCTTATATATGCAACTCATATTTATTTCAGTGAAATCCTTAGCTAGGTTTTTAAGTGCTTTCTCTCCTAATTATATATTATTGGTCATTCTTCGTTTTTTTGGTTGGCATTGGTCTGGGAGGTGGGCCTGTGTATACATCTTGGTTTCTGGAGTTTGTTCCTGCCCCAAATAGAGGCACGTGGATGGTTATCTTTTCTACTTTCTGGACAATTGGAACAATAATTGAGGCTGCACTTGGATGGGTATGTTCATGATTCCCTCAATACATCTAATTGTCTTCCAAGTAACCTTTGTTGTTGCAATTTTGCTTTAATTCTATGTTCACCGACATCACCCTCTCTACCATTTGCTTGAAACATGAATCTGGAGTTGTTTGCATTTAGAAAGCAGGCAAGAAAGACATCTTTGGTTTCATCTGGATTTTAAAATCATTTACCTCAATGGTCAATCTCCACTTACATCTGATATGGTGGAGGATCTTATCATTACTCTTGACCTTCATTATTATTCTTGAGTATTGTTATACTCATACAATCTATATTATAGTATATCACATTAGTTTTTTTTTTCCTTCACAATCAATAATACATTAAAGGACAATAGTAAGTGTTGATTTCAATTTAATGGAGAAGAGAGAAATTTGTTGGTTTCTGGGTACGGTGATGGCGAGTGCTTTGGAATGAATGAGAGATGGAAAAGTGAGTTTGAAATGGAGTTGGGATTTTTGGTAATTCTGCTAGAGAGGAGAGGTTTTGACAGAGTAAATGAAAAAGTACGGATGAGGAGGATATGGGTAACGGTTGTTTGGTGACTTTGGTCCAACCAACTGGAGCTTCCATAAACTATTAATATAGCTATCCTCCGTAATTTAATTTTTAGTATTTCGAGAATATTCAGACAAATTATCTCAATCTCATATTATTCAAACACGCGTCTTTTCCTCTAATTTATTTAACCAGTAATTCTTAGAACTCAATTTTTCGGAATTCAAATTTTGTACTTCACTGAATCTGTTATATTTTTATGGAATTAGTTGGTGTCAAAAAGTTTGGAAATTAATTTTTCCAAACAAAAGAGTTTACTTTGTACGGAATTAGCCTTGAAGTTGTGTTGAAAGTTTTATAGCATGAAACTTATCAATAGGATGGTAACTGTATGTATATATGTGTATATATATTGATTATTTCTGTTGCAGGGGTCTTGACAACTCAGGGAAGACGACGATTGTTTTGAAACTTAATGGGGAAGACACAAGTGCTATCAGTCCTACCCTGGGATTCAATATCAAGACCATCACTTACAACAAGTTTGCCCATTTTTCTTCTCAGCCAATTATTCAAACATGTGGTGGGATCTATCAAATCATATGGAGTTTGATTGTTGAGGTTTTCTGAGTACATTGCTAATGTTGATTTAGCTCAATGTTTCATTTTTTAGTATTAATTTGATTGTTGAACATTTCAGAAAAGTACTTATTTTAACTTGCATATGCTAATTGTTTTGTTTATCTTATTAACTTTCGGTTCATGAAATTAGTGTAATTGATGATTGTAAGTTTTGTAAACAGATTTAGATTTTTCTAGATATCTATTTTTAATGAAACTTTGCCGAAATTTCTTAAAATTTGTAATGACTAACTTGATGTTTTGGTGGTTGGAAGTGTATATGATTATGTATTAATTATTATGTTGGTATGCATGATAAATTATGATAATTGTTATGTTTGATTATAAGTTATTTTAGGTTGCAAAGAGTCTTTAGGTAATGTAGTATTTTTGAATTTAAATTTAATTTTTTATTACGTCGTACTTTCAGGCACGGGCAATTACTAGTATATATATATATTAGGGTTAATCCGTGCCTCCGGTATTATAAATACTCGTGTAATTATTTAATAATTAAAAGATCCGTGCTTCCGGCACTACGAATATTCGTGTAATTATTTAATTCTTAAAGGTGAATCTAAATGAAAAATGTGAGTTGACAATATGAAAAGAGTATATATTTGATAAAAATTAGAAAATGTCGTAATTATTTGTTGTAAATAAGAAAATTTTTAATCAAGATAGACATTCCACCCAAAAAGTAAAGAAGTCAAGAATTTTGCTACAAATTGTATCTACATGCTCATTATTTACTTCCATCAAAATTCGCTACATGCTCATTATTTACCTAAAATATTAAATTGACAACTCCAATATCTACATGCTCATTATTTACTTGTCCATCAAAATTCTCTGCATGCTCATTATTTACCTAAAACATTAAATTGACAGCACCAATATGAATATATTCTCCTGTCGCCACTACTATTGAGAAAATTTAGCTGAGATCTAAACCTACCCATGAGAAAACAACCCATCAGAAGCATGAAAATAACATGTAGATACAACACCATGCCCTCACATCTCAACTGAAATCCGAATTCAAAACTAAGAAAAGTTCTGCTCCAAATTCAATTCCAAAGCATGAATACATGCTCCCAGAAGCAACCCAAATAGATATAAAAGAAGAAATCACAGAATAGCTAGACATATCAAAGCTCTGGTTTACTTTCAATAATTTAGCCAAAAACAAAACAAATGAAAACACCTGATACACTTACTTTAGCAAACTCATAACCAACAAAGTTGGCAAATTAGATTACGGAAAATAAGATATTTACTTCTCCATACAATTCTGCATACCTTTTTATCAAAAAGAGAACTTGGACATTCTAGAAATTGCATTAATCATGTCAAATAAACAGGAAGCACTGAATGCCTGATCAACCATAATAAATAGCATCCAAATGCACCCAAAAATATGATTTTACAACAATCTATTTTTCAATTATCTACCAAAAAATATTACCACTTTTAATAAACTATGTTCTTAAAAATACATATAACATTTTCTTTGTAGATCTGTCAAGCTCTACTATGTCTTCGGTACATAAACCTTTGAAAAGAAAGACTATCCATTGGCAACGTCCACGTCCAACAAATATTGTTTGTAACAAAAATCTGTTATTTATAAGAGAAAGCAAAATGTTAGTAGTATCGCAAGAAAAAAACAATTGACACATGAAAGGATAATGCTCACTCACTCACTCACCACAGTAGGTATTCCAGGAGAATCCTTCACTTCATCAGATATATGGGACTTAGCTAAGCCTTTCCCACTATCCTCGGTTGAGCCTTCAAATAGCCTTATAGTTTCTTTTAATGCAACCAGCCATCTTTTAAGTAACTAAACTCTTTCTATCCCTGTAGAAGAAACAAAAACTTCTTCCAATCTTTTCACTTCTTGCTTAAAGCTTTTGTAGTTTCGAGATCCCTACAAATTTTAAAAAAGTGAATAAATCATATAAACACTAAAAACTGCAAGCATCCATTCCATTATCCAAAACATTCTATTTCTTTTACGAACAATAATTTATACCTCAAATTACGTAAAATAAAAACAAGATAAAGTTCACAGAAATAACAGAACTTAAGCTATGATCCTCCCTATTTCATTTATAGGATAATGCAAGGAACGTTAAAAATTGTTAGGCAGAGAAAAAATGTATTTCTCTATATTGGCAACCACGTCTGCAAACCATAAATATATGTGTGTGTGGTTATACACACACAATTGTATACAATTTCTTTCGTTAATGAAGGTTTTGGATATTTAAATTACTTAACCTTTTCTGAACGTTAGTTATTTTTAGTTATGAGAAAGATGTTTCACTGAATCTAGGTAAATTCTTATAAAGCTGTATGAAAATTATCGCTTGCACTTGAAAGAAAAAAGATAAAAAACAGTCGGATAGTTTGTCATGCATAAATGAGGTTGTCATTATGCTGTACTCAAAATGGAACATGTGTTTTCAGGCGTCGGAAATGAGCATACGGATAAGAGAAATGTCGTACCACAAGGTTAAGCTGAACAAAATACTTTCAAGAGTCACTGGGAAGCCTGAATCGCAGGTTGGATATCTGAAATAAATTGTTTGCAATCTCTTTTTTTATATAGAAACACATGTTTCAATCGTAAACTGGTTTACTTGCCGACTATTTTGATCATATTAATTCATTTGCAGGTTGAAATGGACACAGACCGTGATAATTTTATGAACCCTTGGGAGGCAATGGAGTATTGGGTTGGTGGATGCAGTTATTGATGATGGCAAGCCGGGATTAGTTGCACCTATTGGGGATGCAACACCTCTACCCAAGACCCGTGTGTGGGATATGTGGAAGGTTGAGGGAGGCAAAAAAACCAAGAAGAATCTTCCCTCGGAGGAAAGAATTTTAAAAAATGGACATGCAAGCAGTAAAGGAGGTGATGAGAGAGGCACAGAACAGGAAGAGGAGGCGCCTGCTCCTGAATGAATGAGGCTGCGAGTGACATTCGATAGGTAACCTTTACTAGTTAGTGCAGTACTATGGGTTGTCTAAAAATACAGTAATTAATAGATTTCTTTTTTATATTTTTGAAGATGTTAGGTGGGTTATATTGATACTTTTGAAGGTTTCAACAATGCCTTGTCACAATCGAATGTTCCCAAGTTAATTATTGTAAAATGAGTGTGGTCTTTGTCCTGTTGACATGCTGATGAAAAATAGCCTTTTGTCATCCAAATTAGCCCCCCCTAGTCTTATACTTGAGAGTTTTCAGGAGTATTTGCAAAACTATTATTAGGAGGAACAAACAAAGGCTATCTTTCCAAGTTGAATGGTTCCTCCCTCCCCTGGCACCCTCACTCTATTATGCTAAAGTCAATTAGGGTGGTCACTGTTAGGCATATATTTTACAATAATCACCGACTTGCCGCATCATATTGTATAACCCAAGAAAACAATTCTGCATTATAAAGAATCAACCTGGAAGGTAAATGCTGCCATTATTTGTAAACCAACTTCCAAGGCATAAGGCTAATTATAATATATTAATCCGAATTCCTACCACCTGACTTTTTAATAAATCCATCACCATTTTCACATAGTTCAACTATTACTTATTAGCAATGGAAACCACCACCACCACCACCTCCCTCTGTTCCCTGAAGCCTCCAACTTCTTTTTAGCCTCTTTGAGCTATTTTATCAAATACCTTGAATGCAAAACTTAGAAATCCAGAATTCATAGGTGTTAGAGTATGGTTTAGCCATAACTTTTTCATCCTTATTACTTCAGAGCATATATAATACTCCCATCACACCAATCTTCCAACCAAGCACAACAATTGCAACATAATTTACTTAACTTTCATGAACTTAAAAGGTCAAATGAAAGACGGAGTCAAGCTTTAAACAGAATAAAAGCAAAAAAATAAAAAAAGTAATTATCAAATTTAAAGTTCAATTACTAAAGCTATTCCTTGCATCAAAATTTAAAGATAGGATTAACACTATACTAATCTGATGGAGTTCTGTTGGACAACTGGTAAATCAAGGAGTAAAAGAAATTTCAAGAAGCATTCAAAATATCATCCACACAAATTGCCAACTGAAATACACGAATACAACATAATTTAAATAAAAAGTTAATTAAGACATAATCAAATATCATGAATGAGGTAGAAGAATCATACCTAAAAGAGCAAGATTGGCAGCACGCTCACTATTCTTCATTGCACTATCACAAAGCTTGGGAAAAATTTGATGCAACACCAAAATCTAAAAGATGAAATTGTTATATCCTGTTCAAAATTAACCAAATCTTAATTGTTGAAGCATGAGAACATTTGGCAGATTTTTCCAAGCAGATTCCCATGGAGAATTTCTTATCAGCCAAAACAGAGCAATTTCCCTTGTGGAAATGGAAACCCAAAAAGGTATTGCGGTTGTAAAGGGAGAAGAAACAGTGCTTCAAAAATAGTAGTAAACACACCACTATAGGTATATTTATAACCATCAAGCCAAAATTAAACATGCTTCAAAATGCCAATGACAAAATTGTCAACGATGCAAAGTTAGAATTTATATTTGACATAACTGAAATAAATAAAGTATAACAAAAATGGACTGGAGGAACAAATCAATTTGGGTTGGAGTATTATAAAGTATTGGTTTGGAATGCACAAATAAACATGATTTTCGTTCATTGCTACAAATTGATTATGATCAGTTCGTGCAGGGGACTTACTCAGTGTCTCAAAATCATCGTTGACACCGCAATGTCGGAGGTGGATCATGTTCAGTATGTGAAGGAGAGTTACAGAAACTCTCCCTCATTTCGATCACCCTCCTTAACGCGTTGATTTCCTAATCTCCAACAAACCAAATAACACCCACAATTAAAAGACAGTTATATATATATAAGCTAAAAGGAAGTATCAGGAAAAACTCATAACATAGTTACATAATACAGTTGATAATTAAAAAAATTCACCGTTTTGAAGATAAGGATCTATATATGTTTATACAGTATAAAAAACTGAAATTGCATATCATCTACTCATATGACCCAAAAGGGAGAATTTTATTCACATAACTTATATAAGCAACAGGTAAGGGGGGAAATGTTTATACCACGTTATTTAACTAACACCTTAGTTTATAGTAGAAATACCTTGGGAAATCTTAAAAAGGAAATCAGAACTCTTTCTTCAAAGTGGACTCCTTTTTGGGACATCATAAATAAGAAAAGTACACTAATAATCCGAGAATAAGAGAAAAACAACAACTTTTTATTCTGTAACTCACTGGAAAAAAAAAACAATACAACTCAAAATACTGATTAAATAACATCACTAAAAAACACACAAAGCCCCAGTTCCAATTTATCCAAATTCATTTTAAAATTCTCTTATTAAACCCAATTAGCTTCTTCAACAATTTTCACAAAGCCCAATTACAAAATCAATAGATGTTAACTACAGATACTTAAATTGCAAGAACTGAATCTCGTTATCAATAATCTAACATAAAAACCTAATATTTTGCGGGATAGATTACACAATTTAGAAACTCTACGGCAATATAAATTTGATAAATTAGCTAAATAATGAATATAGAGTTTGTATATATATGAGATGAGTGAGATTTGGGTACCATTTGGGAATCGAGAATGAGGACCTTTATGCCTGAAATATCTTGTAACATTCGATTTACATATTCTTTTACAACCGATACCAGCACCATTTTTTTTTTTCGATCAACACCTTCAGAGTCTCGTTATAGATTTCTGGCAAAACAAACTTTATTGGTTGTGATGACGAACGAACAAATTTATGAAATGATCAGAAAGTGCATTGATAGTGTGGGGGTACCCACTTTCTTTCTGCATATGCAAATAAATGGGTAGGAAGTTGCATTTACTCCACCCGGCCTACCAAAAGTAGAGACTGCATTTATAAAACTTCTCAAATGCACCCTTGATATTAACTAAGAATTTGATTATTCACGCCAAAGTAATTTAATCATAAGCCAAAGGTTTCCGCTAAGATATGGCTGACTGGTGCACATCCTGCCACACAGAGTTCTATATTATGCAATAAAATTTGATCTGTGTAGAACTCTGTGTGGCATAATGTAGAAATCTGCTCTGTTATAGAACCCTGTGTAGATTGCAGGATGTCCAATTGAAAATAAAATAAATCAAGATGATGGTGAGCAAAATACCTTCGAGATGCCTTCTCTGGACGGTGTTTACACTGCTGCTCATGTTGATCTTGGAGAAGACACTTCATTGATGAACACATGAATATAAATAAGGTGTGGTGGAATGTAGATTCCTTTTCGAAAAGTGGTGCGTAGACCTAGAAAGTCAATGAACATAATATCATCAAACATGAAATATTCTCACTCCTGCAATTACAGGATTGCAGGGTTAAAAGACATAATTCCAACACAAAAAGAAGTCCTGCTATTCAAAATTGAGCTGAGCCTCCAGATAGTATTATCCAGGCCATGAATGATAGCTACAATTAGATCAAACTTTTAGCTTAGAACTGAATATTTCACCATATTAGTTATACTTAAACAATCAACTGGTAAAGTTTTATTCGTAGAAACTAATTACTACCGATTCATCTGTTACAAAACTAAGACAACTTTGAAATTAACCGGCAAGTCTTTCCAACTTACATTTGATGAGTGAGTGAGTAGGGTCATAAAATCGACTAAATTATATGAAATTTATGCACTCGTACTATGTAAATTGGATAACCTTGCACAATTGAAAATTTCAAAGGGACACCAAACTTAAAACTGGTTCCTGCCAATCATTTAAAAGCCTCTTACAAAAATTAAAATTTTGACATAAACCCGGACCAATAAATATGTGGCTAATGTCAGACTCAAAAAGCTAGTAGAAGAACTTCAAATTTATGATTCAAAAATTGAACATTTATTCTTTTTAAACAGAGTAATTAATAACAGACATGCCTTAATTTGAAAAAAGAAAGAGAAAAGTTCATATCTGGACCATAAAATCCCACGTCTAAATATGATAGGTGAAAAATTCGGCCCTTTTCATGCATTGTCCCTAGTTTTACAACAACTAAAACGGTTTAAATTAGAAAGATATTAAATGAAGAAATGGGGGAAGGAATGCTTACGCTGATAACGTCGGGATTGCACCAGGGGATCTGATCTTCGCCGCTGAAAAATGAGCTGACCGATTCGAAGAATCTGCCGATTTTCGCCTCCATTTCTTTTTCCTCGTCTGTTACAGAGAGAGAAAATTGAAATTGGAGATTACCCACAGGATAAAGGTATGGTGACCCAGAGGAGAAACTCGAGTCAGAATGACAATTGAGAAATCAACGATGCACTGCCACATGAAAAATCTGGCATAATGCTCGTATAAACTGAATGATAGATCAAGCTGTTAGTTGAAATCTGAAAATTTACATTATAAATTTACATTAAAATTTTAGTCCTGAAAACTATTTATAAACCAACATGCCAGTCTTTCTAATTTAAAAAATAGTACGCAACAACACAGCACCACCGGCTTACGGCTTAGCTTTTCTTGTTCCCAATCGCTCCTACTGATCCGATTCTTGAACGTCACTTCAACATCAAGCCATTCTCTCGATTTGCTCCACCCAAAAAGCCCCAAATTGAATTCGTATTCGTTTGTCCGTTTAGGGTAAATCAGAGATAGAGAAGAAGAGATTTGGATGCGTGTGGGAGGAGGGAGAGATACGGAACAAAAGAAAAGGTGAGGGGAAATGGGAAGAAACTGAAGAGATTGAAGAGGAGACAATGAAGAAGAAAAGTGGCGCCGGTCAGCGAACGCAGTGAGCCTTCCCCTCACGAAGCTCCAAACCCAATTAATTTCTCCTCCATCTTATTTTCCTGTAAATTGAAATGAGTTCGGCCCAAGGAAGAAGAAGGCAACTAAAACCCCTAAAATTTCTTTTTGGAACGAAAAGAGAGAAGCAAGGAAATTTTGGAACGAAAAGAGTGAAGCAGAGGATGAGTGAGTTATATTACTCAGCTTTCTGGTACATTATATTTGAAGGGTTAGATTTATCCCAAACTTTGAACGGTCCGGATGAGTTAATAGGTTGAGCGGGAAAAACTTTATTTTCAAAACCATTTGTGTTTTGTATAGTTAGATTTGCAGGTTGAAATGGACACAGATCGTGATAATTTTATGAACCCTTGGAAGGCAATGGAGTATGGGTTGGTGGATGCAGTTATTGATGATGGCAAGCCGGGATTAGTTGCACCTATTGGGGATGCAACACCTCCACCCAAGACCCGTGTGTGGGATATGTGGAAGGTTGAGGGAGGCAAAAAAGCCAAGAAGAATCTTCCATCGGAGGAAAGAATTTTAAAAAATGGACATGCAAGCAGTGAAGGAGGTGATGAGAGAGGCACAGAACAGGAAGAGGAGGCGCCTGCTCCTGAATGAATGAGGCTGCGAGTGACATTCGATAGGTAACCTTTACCAGTTAGTGCAGTACTATGGGTTGTCTAAAAATACAGTAATTAATAGATTTCTTTTTTATATTTTTGAAGATGTTAGGTGGGTTATATTGATACTTTTGAAGGTTTCAACAATGCCTTGTCACAATCGAATGTTCCCAAGTTAATTATTGTAAAATGAGTGTGGTCTTTGTCCTGTTGACATGCTGATGAAAAATAGCCTTTTGTCATCCAAATTAGCCCCCCCTAGTCTTATACTTGAGAGTTTTCAGGAGTATTTGCAAAACTATTATTAGGAGGAACAAACAAAGGCTATCTTTCCAAGTTGAATGGTTCCTCCCTCCCCTGGCACCCTCACTCTATTATGCTAAAGTCAATTAGGGTGGTCACTGTTAGGCATATATTTTACAATAATCACCGACTTGCCGCATCATATTGTATAACCCAAGAAAACAATTCTGCATTATAAAGAATCAACCTGGAAGGTAAATGCTGCCATTATTTGTAAACCAACTTCCAAGGCATAAGGCTAATTATAATATATTAATCCGAATTCCTACCACCTGACTTTTTAATAAATCCATCACCATTTTCACATAGTTCAACTATTACTTATTAGCAATGGAAACCACCACCACCACCACCTCCCTCTGTTCCCTGAAGCCTCCAACTTCTTTTTAGCCTCTTTGAGCTATTTTATCAAATACCTTGAATGCAAAACTTAGAAATCCAGAATTCATAGGTGTTAGAGTATGGTTTAGCCATAACTTTTTCATCCTTATTACTTCAGAGCATATATAATACTCCCATCACACCAATCTTCCAACCAAGCACAACAATTGCAACATAATTTACTTAACTTTCATGAACTTAAAAGTCGAGCTTTAAACAGAATAAAAGCAAAAAAATAAAAAAAAGTAATTATCAAATTTAAAGTTCAATTACTAAAGCTATTCCTTGCATCAAAATTTAATGATAGGATTAACACTATACTAATCTGATGGAGTTCTATTGGACAACTGGTAAATCAAGGAGTAAAAGAAATTTCAAGAAGCATTCAAAATATCATCCACACAAATTCCCAACTGAAATACACGAATACAACATAATTTAAATAAAAAGTGAATTAAGACATAATCAAATATCATGAATGAGGCAGAAGAATCATACCTAAAAGAGCAAGATTGGCAGCACGCTCACTATTCTTCATTGCACTATCACAAAGCTTGGGAAAAATTTGATGCAGCACCAAAATCTAAACGATTAAATTGTTATATCCTGTTCAAAATTAACCATATCTTAATTGTTGAAGCATGAGAACATTTGGCAGATTTTTCCAAGCAGATTCCCATGGAGAATTTCTTTTCAGCCAAAACAGAGCAATTTCCCTTGTGGAAATGGAAACCCAAAAAGGTATTGCGGTTGTAAAGGGAGAAGAAACAGTGCTTCAAAAATAGTAGTAAACACACCACTATAGGTATATTTATAACCATCAAGCCAAAATTAAACATGCTTCAAAATGCCAATGACAAAATTGTCAACGATGCAAAGTTAGAATTTATATTTGACATAACTGAAATAAATAAAGTATAACAAAATTGGACTAGAAGAACAAATCAATTTGGGTTAGAGTATTATAAGTATTGGTTTGGAATGCACAAATAAACATGATTTTCGTTCATTGCTACAAATTGATTATGATCAGTTCGTGCAGTGGACTTACTCAGTGTCTCAAAATCATCGTTGACACCGCAATGTCGGAGGTGGATCATGTTCAGTATGTGAAGGAGAGTTACAGAAACTCTCCCTCATTTCGATCACCCTTCTTAACGCGTTGATTTCCTAATCTCCACCAAATTAAATAACACCCACAATTAAAAGACAGTTATATATATATAAGCTAAAAGGAAGTATCAAGAAAAAATCATAACATAGTTACATAATACAGTTAATAATTAAAAAAATTCACCGTTTTGAAGATAAGGATCTATATATGTTTATACCGTACAAAAAACTGAAATTGCATATCATCTACTCATATGACCCAAAAGGGAGAATTTTATTCACATAACTTATATAAGCAACAGGTAAGGGGGGAAAATGTTTATACCACGTTATTTAACTAACACCTTAGTTTATAGTAGAAATATCTTGGGAAATCTTAAAAAGGAAATCAGAACTCTTTCTTCAAAGTGGACTCCTTTTTGGGACATCATAAATAAGAAAAGTACACTAATAATCCGAGAATAAGAGAAAAACAACAACTTTTTATTCTGTAACTCACTGGAAAAAAAAACAATACAACTCAAAATACTGATTAAATAACATCACTAAAAAACACACAAAGCCCCAGTTCCAATTTATCCAAATTCATTTTAAAATTCTCTTATTAAACCCAATTAGCTTCTTCAACAATTTTCACAAAGCCCAATTACAAAATCAATAGATGTTAACTACAGATACTTAAATTGCAAGAACTGAATCTCGTTATCAATAATCTAACATAAAAACCTAATATTTTGCGGGATAGATTACACAATTTAGAAACTCTACAACAGTATAAATTTGATAAATTAGCTAAATAATGAATATAGAGTTTGTATATATATGAGATGAGTGAGATTTGGGTACCATTTGGTAATCGAGAATGAGGACCTTCATGCCTGAAATATCTTGTAACATTCGATTTACATATTCTTTTACAACCGATACCAGCACCATTTTTTTTTCTTCGATCAACACCTTCAGAGTCTCGTTATGGATTTCTGGCAAAACAAACTTTAGTGGTTGTGATGACGAACGAACAAATTTATGAAATGATCAGAAAGTGCATTGATAGTGTGGGGTACCCACTTTCTTTCTGCATATGCAAATAAATGGGTATGGAAGTTGCATTTACTCCACCCGGCCTACCAAAAGTAGAGACTGCATTTATAAAACTTCTCAAATGCACGCTTGATATTAACTAAGAATTTGATTATTCAAGCCAAAGTAATAAAGTAGCTGCGGCAAAATCTGTAACCAAAAGATAATTGAATCATAAGCCAAAGGTTTCCGCTAAGATATGGCTGACTGGTGCACATTCTGCCACACAGAGTTCTATATTATTTAATAAAATTTGATCTGTGTAGAACTCTGTGTGGCATAATATAGAACTCTGCTCTGTTATAGAACTCTGTTCTGTTATAGAACTCTGTGTAGATTGCAGGATGTCCAATTGAAAAAAAAAATCAAGATGATGATGAGCAAAATACCTTCGAGATGCCTTCTCTGGACGGCGTTTACACTGCTGCTCATGTTGATCTTGGAGAAGACACTTCATTGATGAACACATGAATATAAATAAGGTGCGGTGGAATGTAGATTCCTTTTCGAAAAGTGGTGCGTAGACCTAGAAAGTCAATGAACATAATATCATCAAACATGACATATTCTCACTCCTGCAATTACAGGATTGCAGGGTTAAAAGACACAATTCCAACACAAAAAGAAGTCTTGCTATTCAAAATTGAGCTGAGCCTCCAGATAGTATTATCCAGGCCCTACAATTAGATCAAACTTTTAGCTTAGAACTAAATATTTCCCCCTATTAGTCATACTTAAGCAATCAACTGGTAAAGTTTTATTCGTAGAAACTAATTACTATCGATTCATCTGTTACAAAACTAAGACAACTTTGAAATTAACCGGCAAGTCTTTCCAACTTACATTTGATGAGTGAGTGACTAGGGTCAAAAAATCGACTAAATTATATGAAATTTATGCACTCGTACTATGTAAATTGGATAACCTTGCACAATTGAAAATTTCAAAGGGACACCAAACTTAAAACTGGTTCCTGCCAATCATTTAAAAGCCTCTTACAAAAATTAAAATTTTGACATAAACCCGGACCAATAAATATGTGGCTAATGTCAGACTCAAAAAGCTAGTAGAAGAACTTCAAATTTATGATTCAAAAATTGAACATTTATTCTTTTCAAACAGAGTAATTAATAACAGACATGCCTTAATTTGAAAAAAGAAAGAGAAAAGTTCACATCTGGACCATAAAATCCCACGTCTAAGTATGATAGGTGAAAAATTCGGCCCTTTTCATGCATTTTCCCTAGTTTTGCAACAACTAAAACGGTTTAAATTAGAAAGATATTAAATGAAGAAATGGGGGAAGGAATGCTTACGCTGATAACGTCGGGATTGCACCAGGGGATCTGATCTTCGCCGCAGAAAAATGAGCTGACCGATTCGAAGAATCTGCCGATTTTCGCCTACATTTCTTTTTCCTCGTCTGTTACAGAGAGAGAAAATTGAAATTGGAGATTACCCACAGGATAAAGGTATGGTGACCCAGAGGAGAAACTCGAGTCAGAATGACAATTGAGAAATCAACGATGCACTGTCACATGAAAAATCTGGCATAATGCTCGTATAAACTGAATGATAGATCAAGCTGTTAGCGATTGGGCAATTTACTAAAATATCCCTTGAATTTAGATTGTAAGTGCCGCTACATGCAGTAGCGGCTGATTGCATGTAGTAGCACGATTCATCAGCATTACTTTGTTAAAGGGCAGGGCATACCTATTTCAATGCCCTTTATTTTCTCTCTCCCCTCACTCACTTGCCTGATTCACAGCTCTGAGTAACACATTGTTCCAAGGAAGAAGGCAAGACATTGTTTCAAAGGTGTGATGACGAAGGCGCCATGTTTAATTTTGTTCGTATAGGAAAGGTTTAATTTTGATTGTATAGGAAGGGTTAATTTTGATTGTATAGTAAAGGATTAACTTTGATATCACAAAGTGCCATGTTTAATTTTGATTGTGTAGGTTGTAAAGAATACTTGATGTAAGCCGTAAAGTAAAAGGTCTTATGCTCAATATGTTGTTTCTCTATTTTTTGTATGTTTGTATTTTTTGTGTTCCGACTTTTATAAAGATAACTAATTATACATGGTTATAATAATTTTTGGGTATGGAATGATTATTTTTTTGTGGTTTGAATATATATTGATAATGGTAAACTTTATAGACATGTTTAGATTTTTCTAGATATCTATTTTTAAAGGAAACTCTGCCGAAATTTCTTAAAATTAGTATCGACAAACTTGATGTTTTGGTGATTTGATATATGTTAATGATTATGTTTTTGGATATTATAGTATTTTTTGATTTTTAATTTATTTTTTTGTTAGGCCGTGCCTGAAGGCACGGATAATTACTACTAGTTCAAAGATATTTGAAGTCATTATAAAATATAAAATATTGAAGATTAAATTGAATATTGGGCTGCAGTAATAAAGTTGAAATGCTGAGAAACCCAATTGTACCCAACCCAACCCAAATGAAGATAGGAAAAAGCAGAAGATAGGTTGTTATTCATATATATATATATAATCAGATCTTGTGATGGACAACTTTCAGACGGAAATGGTTGAATCAGATCTGGAGATGGACAAAAATTTGCAGACGAAAAACAGGGATTACTCCCTCGGGAAGCGCCATCGCTCCGACGACAAGGAGGTCTCCGACGTCACGGAGGTCTCCTACGCCTGGAGATATGGGAGATATGGGGATCCAAATAGCGGAGAAATGCTGATGGAGGTGTTTCGGGTGAGGATCCACAGGGGAGGCAACCTGTCTGGTAAAATCTTGATCAATGATGATTCAAATACTCATCAATACATCTACAGGAGTGAGCACTCCCAATATATTAAGGATGGGGTGATCTGCTGCTGACTGGCCTCAATCGTGCTGCTATTTACATCGATGATATTCTCGCTGTCTTTTGGGATCTGAATCTCACCAACCCCTCCGAACACCAACCTAAACGCATCACAAACTGCAAGGACTGCTTTCACGATGATGGCTCCTTTTCCCCAACACATTCCAAGGCGGATGCTTTTAACTATTCCTCACAGTCATATTTCTTTGACCTTCCCTTATATGAGGAAATTAAGGACGAGGTGGGCAAGTGTGTGCAACAGTGATGTACGCCTTCTTTAATGAAGCCATGCAAGCCGATATAGAGGTTATTCTGATAGATGAAAAGATAGAAGGCGTCTATGGATCGATCACCGCTAAAAATGACATGATTGTTGATCCTCTTTGGAAGAGTTTTCTCTTCCTCAAGGAGGACTCGAGTGAAAGCGTAGAAGTAGTAGATGGGCAGCCAATTCCATTGCCCAGGTCCGTAGTAGCCGTTCCAGTCAAGTCCAAGCTCATAGTTTGTGCACAGCTGAAAAGCAAGGACACGGACAAGGAGTTTAATGCAGATACGTCCTTTGGTGTTGAACTCCGTGGTGTATCGGAAAAACAAACAAACAACATACGCGTGAGGGTCACTTGGAAACACTTTTGGTATGAGTATATATATGTTTCTATTGTAAATTTGTGACTTTTAAATGTTTGAACTTTTATAGATTCATTTCTGTTAAAAAAATTCCTTTTGTTTTAATTCGAACCAGGGATGTACGATGATATGCAGTGATCCAGCTGCTGTACTAGTGCAGAAGATCTCAGATCGGAGGCACCTTAGAATTTGATTTGCTATTTTATGTATTTCCTTATTTGTGGATTGTGGGAGTTGTTTGAAACTTTGATTTCTGTCATGTATGTGTTGTTTGAAACTTTGTGGATTGTATTTGTACAATGTGGAAGTTGTTTGGATTTCATTTTGGTTGGATATTTGGATTCACCTGTTTGAAACAGCTGCCATCCTATGTGCTTGAGGATTGATGTGGCTAAAGTATTGTCGTGGCTGTTGCTACCATCTCAGGAGCATCCTATTTGGGATCTGATCTATCTATCTTTTGTTTCATTTACATGTCAACATTTTTGATGTAATTTGAAATGTCTTAGTGGCCATCTCATGCATAGTCTGTTTTCAAATTTTTTATAGGCCTATAAGCTTACATATCGACTAATTATTGCTATTTGCAGAGATTGCTGAAAGAGAAATAGGTTGTACTGTCTATGCTGAGGTATGTTTGTCTACTGAGTGTCAAACTATGTTCTTTTAGAAACAATTTATTTGAATTGGTGCTAAACTTACAACTCTTTTATCCCAGACTAGTTGGAGTGCAGACTACCATCGTGTGCTTGATAATGTGTACTATTAGTAAAAAGTTTAATTCTACTATTATACATGTACTGTTATAATTATGAGTGTGTGTGTGTGTGTGCGTGTGTGCGTGTGTGTGAGGAGATTCCAGAGATTCAAGTACGATTTAGTAAGCAACTAAGACCTTTATCCTTGAGAGTTAGGACATGCTAAATTATTGTAATTTGGTGATTTTTTTATGACAAAGGGAGTCTTGCATCCTTACTGCAAGTCTGGAGTCTCCTTTTTAGTAAACTAAACAGGAAAAACACTAGTATGAAACTTACCTATACAATCTATCCTGATTTGAATCTATATGAAGTGAATCAATATGTTATTGGTCAAAACCTTGATTTAAGAATGCTGCTCAACAATTAGAAACTGTGATTTGAAGATTGCCCAAACAATACATTGAAGAAGGTTAAAGTTGGACTCAGAGAGTGAACAATAAGTTTACTTGTTAAAAATGAATTATATATATATATATAGAGAGAGAGAGACAGAGAGAGAGAGAGAGAAAGAGAATGAGTGAGAGTTGACAATAATATGTTGAAATTTTTGTTTGCCCTAATTGCAATTACTGAATATATACTTATTTAGTTATTCTAGGAATTTATGTCATAACTTATTGGGATCAAGTGTCATACTTTCTCTGACAATGTAGTGGTGCAATTTTTTTCTTTCAATATTATTATTATCATCATCATAATCTTACATTTTGTATATTTTGATATATAATTTTAACATAGTAGACTAATTTCTTTTTATGCTAATGCTTAAGTTGATTCCTACCTTAGATGTGGACATTATATTTTGTGAGGGGAAATCCATCTTCAACTTATGAACCTCTCGTTCATAACCGGTATTTACAAAATCGGCATAGTTGTTACTTGGAGACATTTGGTCCCTACCCATTTGAATCAAATTCTGATTGATTTGCTTGCCAAAAATCTACTCTCCCTCTCTGTCTTTGAGATAATTCAGTGAGTTTTGCTTCAGATTCACAAGATTTTCTTTGGCAAGAAGTCCTCCTTAATTATCATGACAAGATCCTGTTTATCGTCATTACTAATAAGCTTAAATTTTCTCAATTTTGTGGTGTTATAGTTTTTGCTATTTTGGTGGGCACATTTGTTCTTAAATTCCGGCAACTGTGAATTGTTTCGTGATTATTAAATAGCACACGATCTTAGTAACTATTTATTTCCTTCTCTCATAACTACTCCCTTTTATCTTGTCAAGTGATCACATCCTTTACAACTGCTTCATCAGAGCAATTTGATTTGTTTTCTTACAAAAAAGGCATGTATTTATGTTCAGATTTATGCTTCAAATTATGTACAACTTGAATTGTGGAGATGACAAAATCATTAGGTAACCCATCAACAAAATCAGATTTTTTGTCATATAATTCTTCTTCCTATTCTTTATGGTGAATTTTTTATATATTCTCTGACAACCTTTGGGATTATTCCCCCAGGGTTGCTACATTTCATCGATTCCAAACTCTTCTTTTAGGCTTTCATTTCCCATAATACTATAAAACAATTTTTAAAAGTGGTGAAAAAAGAAAAGAAGGAAAAAGGCAACACAATTTTGAGGACTTGTCTTGGTTTTCCAGTTTTTGTTTGTTGTTTTCAGTCTCAAATTCAATTTGTTTGTTATTATTGTTTCTTTATTTTTAACTTCAATTTTTGTGGATCATTTTTTTGGCACACATGCATGGTGTGACACTGTGTGTCACGTGTACTTCTACTAGTGTATATATATATACAGAAAAGTTCAAGAGCATAAACCTTAAACAACATAATTCCTTAAAGAACATAACTATTTAAACAACAGAAGGCTTCCGTGTTTTTTTTAAACACATCGTTCTCCTCACCTAGCTTCTCTCCAAAACCTCCAAGACCGGCAAAGAGAAAAACAAGCCCTAGCTTCTCTCTAAATCGGAACCCTCCCTGGAATCTTTGTGTCCTATATGTGTCCTATAAACAGTGCCCTAGAGTCGGATTTCTCTCCAAATCGGAACCCAATTTCTCTCTAACTCGGCAAAAGGGCGTCTACATTGAGAATGACACGGATTTCTCTCCAAATCGGAACCCAATTTGTCTCCACCAATTGCTTGATTAATTTGATGATACAGAAGGATGCATCTACATTTGATTATTTTGCTTGCAAGGTC
The DNA here is from genome assembly GCA_020205555.1 of Panax stipuleanatus. Taxonomy (NCBI): domain Eukaryota; kingdom Viridiplantae; phylum Streptophyta; class Magnoliopsida; order Apiales; family Araliaceae; genus Panax; species Panax stipuleanatus. The sequence continues at coordinate 6,641,062 of CM035126.1, forward strand.
ATCCATGAAGATTCCTTGATTATAGCATCTTACTTGTTCAATGTCGAATCGGACAAGAATTTCCAAGCTTTATTTTTTCAAGTGAACTCTGAAGTTTCTAGATTTATTTTTTGTTAGGTAGATTTCAAAATTTTCCTTATCAATAACAAACTACAGAAGCTTTTTTCCTGTAACCGATCATGTCATTAGGATTAGTTGCTTCTAGTTTGTAAACCATTTAATATGTACTACTGTTTTTGGTAATTTCCCCCATTTGAATTTTCAGAAAATATTGAAATGTAAAGAATAAAAGCTTTGAATTGTAGATGTTACATCATTTGGAGCTTGATAATAATTGGTACTCCAGTAAGCCTTACCTGCAAATTTTCTGAAACAGTCAAGTGACTCAAGTTAGTATGTGAAATATGAATGTTTGTTTCTCTGCATCATTCTTTCCTTGGATCAAGCAGACTGAAATAGGCGGATAAATATGTTGTTAACGTTGTCCCCTTTGTTGATTTTGCTTTGTGATTTCACTTTGAGGCAGTCTTGTAGTTTTTCTTCGGGGCTCCTTGTTATGTTGAGGGGATATAGTGTAGTGGGATTGGTTTTTATTTTTTGTTTTCTACATTTTAATTTGTGTGTTCCATACGCCCTTTTAAACATCGTGTGTACACGTACTTTTGCCCTCTTGGAAAAAGTTAATTGATACTTTTTTTAAATATCAAAAAATGTGTGTTTTTTTTGTGGAGGGTAAGGCTGCACATCAGATTACTTAACAACTGATTATGGACAGGACTTTGGTCTTGTTCAGGATTTAGAGTTTTCCTATCCATATTATAGCTCTGGGGTTCATATCATTTCAAATGACACAAGGTTAATGTATGTGGGAAGATATTTCGAACATTTGACATACTGTCAATAGTTAATGGTTTGATGGCATTACTCCATTCACTATTGGCTTATTAGACTTGATATTATACCAGCAGACAAACAGGAGTTACGAGACTGATAATAACACTAATGCAAAAGCTGATATGTTTAAAGTTGTACTAGCCTCTCCTTTATGAAAGCAAAAGCTTATATGTTTACCCATCTTGTTACATCTCCCAAACTATTTTTTCAGTTTCCTCATTTTGTAGTCTAGCCGTCAGGTCATGGGTGCTCTTTTAACCTTACAGAAAAGATTCCTGCTTAAAGAAAAATGGAATTCATCAAAACTTCCTGCTTAAAGAAAAATGACCCATGGGGAATTAACCTGCCATTAATTCCTGCTTAAAGTAAAAATGGAAGTCATCAAAACTTCAATCCAGGAGCAAGATTTTTTGAATCAAAATAATGACCCATGGAGATTGGAGAATATCATATAAACTTCCATAATTTCATAATAAATCCATGATTAGCACTTAGCAGTGGGCATAATTTGTACATGCAAAAGCAGCAAATCATTATGGTACTACTAATAGATAATAGAATGTTAAGAGGCAGAAGCTGAAACCAAAAATAAAAGATCATCTGACTAAACAATTACATTCTTTTGGAGTTCTTGAACAAAAATTCCTCCATTAATCTTTGACATCGACGATGGTCCAACAATTTTCAAAAGCTTCACCTCCAAATTCCAAAATCATCATCCACGGATGCAGTTCTATCAGATCGATTACTTGTAAATCTATGTAATACCCCCTGCAATAATAAAACAATCGAATGGCCAATGATCAAAAAATAATAATCAACAAAAAAACATACATGTTTATGACATATGTTTACCTGGGGCCTGCACGCAAACATTCAACATAAATAATGCTAACCCAAAATTTTATTGTTCAGACACGAAGTAGTATGTAGTATCAAAAGGGGAATCATATAGCATTAAGTTCAAAACACCATTAACTGATGATGAATTCATTGGCTCATTGCTATCTTCTAACCAAATCATGAATGCTGACCCAAAATAGTTGGAGCTAATTTCACATAGCTCTTGCAATGTATTTGATATACCACATACATCAATTTTATATTTGAAGTTGAAAATTGACTTATCCTCGATACAGGGGCAGTAGCCTAGTACTAAAGGCCTAGGGTATTATCAGGTCAAAGATGCCAAATAGTAAATGGTTACTGCAACAGAGTACTACACACACAATTCAAAAGGCTTTATTAACAAACAAATTTCTTCATGCTTTTCTTTGAACTAGGAAAGTGGAAGAGAAAATAAAAACTAAAATAAGAAATTTTCTGATTTGATACAAGATTTCTTAGAATTATACTCCCTCCTTTCTAAAAATGGAGATACATTTTCCTTTCTCGTAAGTTCCAAATTAGAGATACATATCTATTTTAGAACTATAAAGTGCCATGATATTCTTAATTTGCCATTATCTTTTCACTATCATGTCTTAGATCTTCGTTGATCTCGTGTTTCTCTCTCTTCAACTTCTTCTTTTGCTTTGCGTTTCTCTCTGCGTGTTTTGTTTGTGTTTTTTAAGCTCCGTGTTTTCTTACATAGATAACGTTTTCTTTAAGAAAACGCTGTAAGCTTAAATTTTTTTTTGCCCCTTATGAATACACAACGCTTTTACATAGTTAACTGCAACATTTTGTCAAAAAACGTTATAAACAAAAAATACCACAACGTTTTTTATAAAACCGTTGTCTATTAAGTGTCATCTTTTTACTGTTTTTGTAGTAGTGATTTCTATTTCCAAATCCAGTTCTACATTATCCCCGTAACTCCCTATTTCATGGTCCATGTCATCCATTATATTTACACTTGGACAAACAAAAAACTTGAGGAGGCGCAGAGCAAGTAGAACAAGAAAGTAAAACTGAAGATAAACATGGTAATAAATAAATAAATACTTAATGTTTGCAAAATTTATAAATACAACTCTTTTTGTGCAACAAACATGTTGTAGAATTAGATAAACATGCATTCTCATGATATATAGTAGAAATATTATAAAGGCTTAAATATGTTTCACTACCCTAAATTATCTGACATATTCCACTTTGGTGATTCACCTTTAAATTTTTTTAATTAGATGACTGAACTATTGATTTTTTTCAATTTGATCCAATAGAAACTGCCACGTCACGTGGCTATTTGGGTGGGACATAAAGCTGCTGATGTGTGTAAAAAAAATATTTTTTTATTTTAGGATTAAACATTATTGATATATTGAATGGCAAAATGGTCACACCCCCTTTCATTAATACATTCAGACAGACTAATTAAAAAACATCAAAAAGCCTTAAACCAAATCAGCTTCTTCCTTGAATTGTCGCCATCTTCATCTTCACTGTTAGTACCTCGGGAGCAATCTATTAGATTGTCGCCGTTGACTAATTCGGATCTCTCATGACATCTCTTCCCACTAACGCTTGATAGCGTGTTGTTTGGCGACGACACTCCTGCTTCCTCCTCCATGTCCACCGTCGACGGCACCTAGTTCACGTCTTTTCCCTTTAGGAACGATCTCGTCTACACTCTGCATGACTCCAAGTTCCGATCTGCGTTTAGGAAAGAATAACAGTGAGAAAAAGGCAATACAGATATGGATTTCGTGTCGGGTATTTTATATATTCACCCGACCCGTTAGTTAAGAGGAAAGATCTGTTCTAAAAAGAGCTCAAGTTATTAAATTCACCTTTAATCAATAAAGGTCTTTTGTGTGAGAAAAAGAAAGCATTTTTATCCGACAAAGATTACATATAAAGGGAAAGTAGGGGGAAAGGGGGCTTAAGAAAAATCAGATCTAAAGGATATAAGATGGAAGGCAACTAGAGACAAACTTGAGGAAAAATTGGAGTTGTTTGTAAGAAAATTGAAGGGCGAAGGAGATGAAGAAACCAAAGAAGGCATGAGATTGAGCTGCAGTGTTGATGAAGATGAAGCACTCTGATTCTTACTATTCTTATTATTCATTGTCAGATTCACAATCATCTCACCTGTTGCTTGTTTTCGTTAGGTGGGTTGAAATCTCTTTTTATTGTTTTGTTTTTAAGTATTTGGTCAATCTCTTCACCACCGTTTGGGTTTGCTGGGTCGAAGGGCTTTTGGAGGGATCGGTGAGGTAGTCGGATCTGGTGGTGATGGCGAGTGAGGCATCAATGAGCTGCGACGGCAGCCGTGGAGGAGGAGGTAGAGGCGGTGGTGGAAGAGGAGAGAGAAAGAACGTGGAAATTTTTGATTTTCGGAGACTAGGGTTTCTGAATGTATTAATGAAAGGGGTGTGACTATTTTTGCCCTTCAATATATCAATAATGTTTAATTCTAAAATAAAAAAAATATTTTTTTTACACACATCAGCAGCTTTATGCCCCACCCAAATTGTTGAAAATTGTCACGGCAGCAATTTCTGACGTGACAGTTTCAATTGGATCAAATTGAAAAAAATCAATAGTTCAATTATCTAATTGAAAAAATTTAAAAGTCAGATAATTTAGAATACTGAAACATATTTAAGCCTATTATAAATTAGTAGTAGATTCAGCTCAACTTAGCTGATTACAATAATCTTACACAAGAGCCGCTTCTTTTGAGATGACAATGTAATCATATATACATTATACTATTAATCACTATACTATTAATTACTACTATACACTAATTAATGGCAGAGTTTTTAATATTTCAAATTAAACTGCCTTCTGTTCATCGATATCATGGGAAAAGTGGTTATGAAAAAGTGGTTATTATTATTTCAACTTATAATATTAATTAAACTTCTATATGGTTATGAAAAATTGGGATGGATGCATGCATGACTGGTTTTTAAAATTAGGCAACAAAATATGTCTGGCCAAAAGACCAGCCAACAGGGGAAAATGCAACAAAGGATTGCATACAAGGTTCAGGTAGATAGTTATAGGTACCAATTACATATCCTAGACATGTTAAACAAGGAAATAGTTATGAAAGTGCACAAAACTTAAGAACCAGCTACATATCTTGCTGACCTGCCTTTTCCCTTCTGTATCATCAAATTAATCAAGCAATTGGTGGAAGGTAGCGGTCATAAACCTCGCTACAGCAAAACAAGATGGCTCTGCCGTGTCATTCTCAGTGTAGACGCCCTTTTGCCCATTTGTCGATTTACAGAGAAATTGGGTTCCGATTTGGAGAGAAATCCGATTTAGGGCACTGTTTATAGGACACAGAGATTCTAGGGAGGGTTACGATTTGGAGAGAAGCTAGGGCTTGTTTTTCTCTTTGCCTATCTTGGAGGTTTTGGAGAGAAGCTAGGAGACGAGAGCGATGTGTTTTAAAAACAAAAGCACGGAAGCCTTATGTTGTTTAAGTAGTTATTCTCTTTTAAGGAATTATGTTATTTAAGGCTTATGTTCTTGAAATTTTATATATATATATACTAGTAGAATAGTACTCTTAGGTTGTGTTTGATAAAATTGATTGTTAAGACCTGAATAATTTAGACATCTGAATAATATAGAGCATAAGTATAGAATTGTATCTAAATGAAAAAATATTGTTTGATAATTATTTTTTTCAAAATGTCTGAATAATGTGTTTTTACTATTTTAACCCTTGAAAAAAAATAAAAACAAAATTTCTTCTTCTCCCTCCTCCCCAATCCCCGCCCCGCCCCGCCCCACCCCTCCTCCCTCCTCCCTCGCCCCACCCCCCTCCTCCCCTGCCCCTGTATAATCAAAGCCAATCTGTTCACCACCCATAATATTAATATTGGCCACTTCTTTCCACCACCCCAATCTCTCCCCTGAGTTCAGTCACAAATCTTTGAGCAAAACACTAGAGCTAAAGCTGGTTCAGATCCACTTTTGTGGGTCTTCTTAGATCTGCACAATAACTGAATTGATCCAGTCATTTTTACAAATTTGCATTACATCCTTGGTGGGTTTTGATCTTTGGGTAGTAAAGCTACAAACTTTTATCGGTCTTTTTAGATCTGCACAAAAACTGAATTGAATCAATTTTCCCCCAAATTTGCAGTGCATGCTTGGGGGGTTTTGATTTTGGTTGGTAAAGCTACAAGCTTTGATGCTTAAAAAAATGAGTATGTATGGGAGAGATCCATGGTGGTTGAACAAATCCGGACAAATCTGGTGGCGCCGGACGTGGCGAGGCGGTGGTGGCGCCTGAGGTGGCAAGGCAGTGGTGGCGCCGGTGGGTGGCAGTGGTTGGCAGTCACTGGTAGCAAAGTCCATCTCCGATCGGTAAAAGGAAGAAGAAAAGGGTGTGGATAGAAAAGGAGAATAATAATATTGAAGAGGGTATTTTTGTCTAAAAAATTGTCAAGCTTATTCAGACATGGTTCTTAATAATTTAGACTTGATTTTGTAGCTTAATCGGTTAGAGACATTAAGAGGTTAAAAAAACAAAAACAAACAGCCACCTACCTCTTACCGAATAAGAGGCAGTCTATTAAGAGACAATAAGTGGTAAACAAACAGCAATTGGTTGTTATAGATTAAAACCCTATATATATAGGGTTTCAATCCATGTCAACCGGTTGCTAAGAGTACCATTCCAGCAACCATCATCTCCATCGTTGATGAATATTATTAATGGTTAAGATTAAAAAACATAAAAGCCCAGCCTGTGATAAAGCTTGTAGCGACTGAGCAATTTATTAAAATACCCATTGAATTTAGATTGTAAGTGCCGCTGCATGTAGTAGCCGCTGATCCCATATTTTTGCATAAAATAAGTTTGCATTTTGGATCAAGTTTCAAGACATATTTTTTAAGAGTAATATTAGTGTGTAATAAGACATTATTATTAAATTATTGTTAAATTTTTAATATTATTGTTAAAATTTTAAATTTTAACAATAATTTAATAATGATAAATTTAATTTAATAATAATATTATTGATATTATTGATTATTGATATTAAAAGTAATAATATTAATAATAAATTTAATATCAATAATATTTTTATTAAATTATATTTATTATTATTAAAAATTTAATATTATTGTTAAATTATATTTATTATTATTAATATTATTATTTTTCTTATTATACACTAATATTACTCTTACAAAATTGTCTTGAAACTTATTCCAAAATGCAGACTTATTTTTGTCTTGAAACTAAAAATATATTGGATGTAAGAGAGGGTATATTCACCCTTCACAATAAATATTGGCTAGCCAAATAATGAAGACAAACTTAAATGGGATCAGCCGTTACATGTAGTTAGCGGCACTTACAATCTAAATTCAAGGGACACTTTAGTAAATTACCCAGTCGCTACAAGCTTTATCATTGTCGCTATAACTTGTAGCGGCTGGACTTTTATTTTTTTAAATCTCAACCATTAATAATATTCATCAAGAGTGAAGATGATGGTTGCTGAAATAGTACTCCTAGCAACCGGTTGCCATGAATATATATATGGGGAATGATCCATAGCATCTATTTGCTATGGATGAAAAAGTGGCATATAGCATCTTAATCTTCCATTCATAAAATGAAGGGGCTGGATTAAAATATGGGATACGTCGTCCGCTAGTATTACTAGCGGACTGAGTTAGTATAATTTTCAGACAAATATGCCCCCATTTAGCTAAGTCAAAATAGGTCAATGAATTACATGGCATCAGTCCGCTAGACTTACTAGCAGCCGCTTCTCAGCAGAATTAGCCTATATCACAGATATCACAAGACGTCCATATCACAGCATGCAAAAGAGAAAAGGACGCTTCTCAGCAGAATTAGCCCATATCACAGGTCCATATCACAGCATGCAAAAGAGAAAACGACGTTCATATCATATCACAGTAGCCAAAAAAAAGGAAATATCACATCCAAATCACAGAGACCCAGATTTATATTCTGCCCATCAACAGCAACATTGGCACTAAAATTGTCAAAAACAGCAGGAACATAATCCTGCAAAGAATCAAGAAAACCCAACAATGAAAATCCATAAGAAATCAAATTAACTTCACAAAAACATAAGCAAAACACACACAAAATCAAATTTTTTGGTATATGATCATCAACATTTCTCTGCTCCTATTGGCACAATGATTCCAATTGGTAGGATGAAAGAGAATAGTGGTTTCACTAAAAGCAGCTACTCAACTGATCTTAGAAAATAAATGATAATCCTAACATTAAATTTAAACATAATACAATATCATAATTTATAAGGTGAAACAAACTACAACTTCCCAATAGATTCCAGTCTCGTACTGAGCCATGGCTTACTCTGTAAGAAAAACAGTCCCTGCTCAAACTAATCCCATTCCACCCTCTGGCCTTAGATCCAAACAATCAATCTCATATGCAAAGTAGAAAACAAAGATAAACCTCCCACACAGTTCCACTATCAAACAAGGTAGTGTGCAGGATGTCAAACAATCCAAACACAGAACCATCCCACCCTCCGAATTTGATTTGAATCCTTGGCACCCAATTCTTGGTTTCCAAAATAGTTCCCAATTTCATCAAAGTACCCCTTACCGATTGCAGTGGTTGCTAGATTTGGGAAATTAAATAACAAACTTACCGATTTGATGACAAATTGGGGGAAATTGCAGTGGTTGCTAGAAAGTTCAGCAACTGGTTCTGCTGTGTTTCATAGAACCTGCTGTGTTTCACCGAAAGGGATGAAGGCTTGTTTCACCGAAGGAGATGAAGGGCTATGAACATCACGAAGGGGTTCTGCTGTGTTTCGGCAAAGGGGCTGCTGCAAAGGGGCTGTTGTTGGCTGCTGTTGTGTTTGACGAAGGGGGGATGAAGGTCTGCTGATATGCGTCCGCTAGACTTCTAGCGAATTTGGGGGCATATTTGTCTGAAAATTATACTAACTCAGTCCGCTAGCAGTACTAGCGGACGACGTATCCCATATTTAATCCAACCCCTTCATTTTATGAGTGGAAGGTTAAGATGTTATATGTCATTTTTTCATTCATAGCAAATAGTAGATGTTATTGATCATTCTCTTATATATATATATATACTAGTCGTAGTACCCGTGCCTCCGACACTAAGTACGAAGGGGAATGACAGATTGTCGGCGCTAGAGAATGGAAGAGAAAGAGGTCGAGCTCGGAAGGAAGAAGAACGGAGGAGGATATGAGAGTGAGAGAGAGCAATTTTTTTTCCTAATGGACAGTAAGATTTATCCCAAACTTTAGACGGTCCTGATCGTTTATTAGGGTGAGCGAAAAATTAAAATCAGTTCTGTTTTGTTAATTAGATACAACAAGGTTCATCAGCATTACTTTGTTAAAGGGCATACCTATTTAAATGCCCTTTTATTTTCTCTCTTCCCTCACTCACTGCTCTGAGATTAACAACTCCAAACTCCTCCCAAATTCTATACAACCCCCCTCCGTCGCCTCACTTCTCCGACTCCACCGCTCCGAAACTGTCTTCTCCAAACTCCCCTTCCAAACTCATCATCCCCTCCATCGTACGGCCTCACTTCTCCGATTCCACCTCCGATCTAAAACTCCCTCTTCCAAACTCTCCACCGACCCATTTTCCATGCTAGCAAACACGGTCAGATCTTGACAATATCTCGGTAGACCCTTAACTAAATTTCAATTTCATTAAGAATTAACTAGAATTCAATTTCATTTTGTGATTCGATTTGAGAATTTTTGCATCTTGGAATTAGCACTAATTTCTTAGTTTATTTATTTATTTAATTTTTTGTTTTGTGGTGGAGTGTAAACTACATTACTATGATGCTTGTTTGTGGGTTGGTTTTATAGTTTATCTAGTTGTTTGGTCACCTTTTTTTTAGAATTAGAATTTCTGGAGTAATTGGGACTAATGGGATTTGAAGTTAAAGGTGTTTGCATGTATAGGGCTGAAGGAGGCTTTTATCTTGTTCTAAGTAATAATGATTTTTTGACTACTATCTATTTTAATAAATATTGCTATTTGTTTTGATTGCATTCTTAGTCCATGATTTCATGATATGATGCTTTCACTAATCAGTGAGGTATACTACCCCACCCATGCTATAAGGATCAGACAAGCATTTATTTTGGTATGGTCCTCCACTATATATAGATTCCATGTCTATGGTTTTTTGTGGATTACATTCGCCTGGGACTAGGAAATTTTTTTGGAATAATATACAGAGAAAATTAGAGGCGAGGGACTGCAAACTGAGCAGTTCTTAGAAGGTGAATTCTATTTTATTTTATTTTGTTGTTATTTTAGTACGGAACTATGTGTCGGTGAATTTTTCAAGGGCTTTTTGTCATTTCACCACAAAGTTGTCTTTATACAGGACTACGCCCTGCACCTCCCTTTATAAGATTGCATGAGCACAAATCTGCAGCTACTGAATGCTTTATTTATCCAATCCATATTTATAACTTTTATTTGTGTTCCATATTTATGTTTAATTCAGTTAACTGAATTTATGTTGGCAACGTATAAACTCTAACTAATTCTCCTCAAGTCATGAGCACAAATTCATCAGGTAGCTCATCCCGCAGTTGCAAATGTGGAGTTCCTTCACCATGGACCAAAACAAATCCCGGGAGACGATTTGTTGGTTGCACAAATTATATATAAAACAATATCATGTGACTCGTTAGAATGGATTGATCCAGCAATGTCATCGCGCTCAAGAATTGCTCAGTATTATCGCGAAAACAATGAATAGAAGTCTGAAATATAAGTTTTGAAAAAAAGGATTGACGAGCTAACTATTGTTATTGTCAATGTCAAAAATGACAAAGAATTACTCGGTGTTACTTTTTCCTTTCATAGTGTGGCTTTTGTTGTTTGTAATGAAGTTGTAGTTGCTTTGTAATGAAATTGTTGAATGTAATGAAATTGTAGTGCCCTTATTTAACATCTTATTCTACCATCAATTGTGTGTGAGATTGTTGAATGTAATGAAATTGTTGAATCTTTGTGTGTTCATTGAAGGGAGTCAGATGGAATCAGATGTAAGCATACCCAGGGGATCGACAAGAAAGTTGAGCTCCGAATCACATGTGATTCCACTTTCTTAACTGTACTTATATGGGAGGGGCATGTTTAGGAGATTAAAGTCATATTTGTTTGTAAGGATTATAATTCCGGAATTATAATTCATGAGATTATAATTCGAAGACTATTAATTCTAGGATTAAATAGTCATTGTCACGTGTTTATTTTTTACGGTCATGTTTGTTTGCAAGGATTATAATCTCAGAATTATAATTCATATGATTATAATCAAGATTATTAATCCTAGGCTATGTTTGTTTGTAAGGATTACACTTGGGATAAGATTACTAATCTCAAGTGACTTGTTTGTTTTCAAATTTAGACTTTGAACTATTAGTCTAAGGATTATAAAATGATTTAAGATTAGAGACTATTTAATACCATGTCTAGCTAGGTATTATAATCCCTTCATGTGGGATTAAAAATTTATGGGCAAAACTAACCTCTTTTTTTTTTAATATAACTAACGTATCCTTAAGATGTAATTAATTGATTGAATGTTGTTTGATCTATTTTTTTATTCAATTCCAACTTACTGCACAAATTATAATTTGACAGTTTGATATTTTGTCATTTTTAATTAACATCATTTGATAATAGTTTATAATTACAAGTAGAGCCTTGACTTTGCTTATCTGATGTTCGGTTAGTCTTTGTATTGTTATAGTGTAATAATAATATCCAACCCTTTTAGATATTGACTATGTAAGTTGTTCAAAGTTTATAGTAAAAAAAATATATTTTATCGATTAAAAAATAAAAATAATTGCAAGTAAAAATGTAGTATTATATAATTTCCATTTTAAGGTGGGTAAAAATAACAAAATATAGTTTATGAAATTAAATAACAAACTAATTCTGAGATAAAATAATGTGAATAGATAATTATTAATCAATGTATTATTATGCTCTAGGATTTTTTTGACTTTCAAATAAATTTGAGAGGATCCCAATTGATTTAATTATGAATTTTATTTTATTTATTTATTAATTTTTATGCAACCAATTTTTATTAATTTTATGTTTTTTATATGGCTTTCAGGATTTTTGATGTAAATGATTCAGTTTGTACCGAGCTCTAAAAAATTTATAAGCTTCAAAATAATATTTAAAGTTTATGGTTAATAATAGTATATATTTTGAGTAAAAAAGTTTTTATATGAGAATAAAAATTTATTTTGAAAATACATATACATTTACTATTAAAAAGTTTATTATTTATTTTTCTTATAATATTTTTTTCATGACGAGCTTCATCATAATTGCTAGGTGATATGTTTAAATATTTTTTTATTTATTTATAGGTGCCTTTTTGATGTATAAATAAGTTTAAATTATAGTTTAAAATATGTTATTATAAGTAAGGGTATAATAGTACAAATGATATTTTTTATTCAATCCTTTAATTAATTCTGTAAAAAACAAACATAACATGAGATTATTTTAAGTTAACCTATGAATAATCCCATAAAAAACAAACATGCGACTAGGACTATTTAATCATAGGATTAATAGTCTTGACCGAGATTATAATTATTGCAAACAAACATGACCTTAATTTTTTATATCTCATAATACTATAAAACAATTTCTAAAAGATGTGAAAAAAGAAAAAAAAAAGAAAAAGACAACACGATCTTGAGGATCTGTCTTGGTTTTCCGGTTTTTGTTATTCCCTCTGTTCCTAAAAGATTGTCGTTTAAGGTTTTTACACATGGATTAAGAAAGTTATTGAATACTATCATTTAATAATTAAAATTTGTGTGAAATTCCATCACTACCCCTTTATGGGAAGTTGAAAACTATTAATATAAGAGAGAGAATTTCTTCGGACAATGAGAGAAGGTAGGGGTGATATAAGAAAGTAAATAATTTATTCTCCTAGAAAGTTGTAAATGACAATTTTTAAGAATAATTTTTTCTTCTAAAACGACAATCTTTTAAGAACGGAGGGAGTTGTTGTTTTCCGTCTCAAATTCAATTTATTTGTTTGTTATTGGTGTTTCTTTAATTATAACCTTAATTTTTGTGGATAATTTTTTCGGCACACAAACCAACCAGTCCGTCGGAGCACTGGCCGAACTAAGGGGGGTCTTGGGGGTCATATGACCCCCCAATCTTGGAATGAAGTAAGCTAATATTAGTTAAACTTGATCTTTGTTATATGATGGTATTAATTCATTTGCTTCCTCATGTTCTTCTACCTATAAAAAATTAATAATATTACTATAAGATCAAATAATATTAAATAAATTTGATGATTAATTAATTAATATTGCACTCATTTGTATTACTGACTTAATTATACCTTAGTATCATTTTTTTGTAAATGAGAATAACTTAATTCATTTTCTTGTTTTGAGTGGCTCGTCTCAGTTGTCTCAAAGGAAGATGACTAGAACCACAAAATAAGGTTTTGAATATATAATATTATAATTTGTAATTTATCTATAAAAGTAGTTAATCAGTTGACTAAAAACTTCAAAGTCTGATTAATAGTCTCATAGTTCGGAAGAAAATTAAAATATATATATATATATATATATATATATATATATATATAGGGAAATGATCCATAGAATACGTTAGCTATTAGGACTGTTTCAACTAACGCTCATCCAGCCGTCCAAAATTAGAGTTAATGGCTGAGATGAGAGCCCAGCCGCTAGAGGGAGTAGCGGCCAGCAATAAATTTTAAATTCCTCTCTGCTGGCCGCTAGAGGGAGTAGCGGCCAGTCAAAACGTCGTCGTTTTAACTGGCCGCTACTCCCTCTAGCGGCCAGCAGAGAGTAATTTAAAAATCTTGGGCTGTAAGAGAATTTTTAAAAATTAAAATTAAAAATATTTTTAATACATATTTAAAACTTTAGGAATTCAATCTTCATTATTTCTAAAAAAAATTGAATCAGCTTTTTTTATACAAGGCTTAGTTTAGATCTGGGAAACGCTTGGCCGCTACTTCCTCTAGCGGTTGGGCCAAATTCCCTTACAGCCCAAGATTTTTAAATTCCTCTCTGCTGGCCGCTAGAGGGAGTAGCGGCCAGTTAAAACGACGACGTTTTGACTGGCCGCTACTCCCTCTAGCGGCCAGCAGAGAGGAATTTAAAATTTATTGCTGGCCGCTACTCCCTCTAGCGGCTGGGCTCTCATCTCAGCCATTAACTCTAATTTTGGACGGCTGGATGAGCGTTAGTTGAAACAGTCCTAATAGCTAACGTATTCTATGGATCATTTCCCATATATATATTTGTATATGTATTTAAAGTCATTAGACTCACAACTCAATGGTTGACAAGAGTTGGAATAAGATGTTGTGAAATATAATAATTAGACAAAATAAATTTGATAGAAGCTCATCAAGAATCAATAAATAATTTTTTTCACTGATGTATTTTGACCCCCCTCTAAGAATGTTCTGGTTCCGCCACTGCGTCGGAGAGATTTTTCATACTCCCTCCATCCCATAATAACTGTCGTTTTAGAAGAAATTTTTTTCTCCAATTTATTTGTCGTTTACAACTTTCTAGGAGAATAAATTATTTACTTTCCTATATCACCCCTACTTTTTCTCATTGTCTCAAGAAATTCTCTCCCTTGTATTAATAGTTTTCAATTTCCCATAAAGGGGTAGTGATGAAATTTTACACAAATTTTAATTAATAAATAATAGCATTAAATGACTTTCTTAATTCATGTCATGAAACTAAAACGACAGTTATTATGGGATGGAGATAGTATATACTAGTACTACTAGTAAAATGTCTAGGTGTGAGAGTAAGTATTTGCACATGTAAGGTTTGAACGAGTAGTTATCTTTTATTTGTGCAAGAAATTCTAATTAGAAGAGGCTGATTGACACTTCTGTCCCTCCAAGTTGTCACTCACTTTTAAAGTCGTCCCTAAAGTACCATTTTAGTCAGTTAGGTCCTTAAAGTGGCATTTTATTGACGTTTCTGTACTTTCAATCCATTTTAACCTAAACCCGACGCATTTTGACCAAGTTTAACCCAACCCGACCCAGTTTGACCCAACCCAAAATTTTAATATTTTAAAATATAATGGTATTTTAAAAATAATTTTAAAATAATAATTATATTTAACATTTTTAAAAAATAATATTTAATTATTTAAAATAAATTATTATTATTAAAATAATAATTATTTCAATATTTTAAAATAAAATAATTATTTTAAAAATAAAATATTAGTTTTTTAATAAAAAAATTAATAATTATATTTAATATTCTAAAATAAATATTTTTTAAATATTTTTTATTTTTAATATTTTAAAAGTAAAAAATATTTCTGTAAATATTATTTTTATTTACTTTTAAAATATTTAAAATAATATTTATTTTAGAATATTAAAAATAATAATTATTTTAGAATATTAAATATAATAATTATTTTAGAATATTAAAAATAATATTTAATTTAGAATATTAAAAATAATAATTATTTTAGTTTTTTTATAAAAAAATTTAATAATTATTATATTTATTTTAATTTTAATTTTTTAATATTTACTTTTAATATTCTAAAATAATTATTATTTTTAATATTCTAAAATAAATATTTTTAATAATTATTGTTTTTGAAGTAAAAATAATATTTAATATTCTGAAATAATTATTAAAAAAAATTAAATAATCTTAATAATTATTATTTTAAAAATTATATTTTTAAAAATTAAAATAATCTTAATAATTATTATTTTAAAAATTAAAATAATCTTAATTTTTACTTTAAAAATAAAATTTATTTTAAAAAATATTTATTTTAGAATATTAAATATAGTTATTATTTTTATTTTTAAAAAAACTAATATTTTATATTTAAATATTAAAAATAACTATTTTTAAAATAATAATTTTATTTTAAAATATTAAAATAATTATTATTTTAATAATAATAATTTATTTTAAATAATTAAATATTATTTTTTTAAATATTAAATATAATTTATATTTTAAACTTATTTTAAAAATATTATTATATTTTAAAATATTAAAATTTTGAGTTGGATCAAACTGAGTTGGGTTGGGTTAAACTTGGTCAAAATAGGTCGGATTTGTGTTAAAATGGGTTGAAGGAACAGAAACGCCAACAAAATGCCACTTTAAGGACCTAACTGACAAAAATGATACTTTAGAGATGACTTTAAAAGTGAGTGACAACTTAGAGGGATAAAAATGTCAATCAGCCATTTAGAAGAAGAGATGTTGAAGTCATGGGACAAGGCCATGTTCTTCCTGTCAGGTGTTCCTTATTTAGTGGTGGTTGGAAAAGATTTTTATTTTTGTTTTTGGTAAATTGGTAACGAAATTTTCACCAACCTTTGCCACAATAATCTATTTATAACCGTAATGTGTTGTTTATTCTGAAGTTTGAATAAAAATAATAAGTAATACATGGAATACATTGAGCTAGGAGTCACAAAATTGTCCTTTTCACAAAATAACACTTCAAATTTTAAAACGAAAAACTCAGACTCGATATAATTTGTTTGTTATAGTGGTATAGGGTACATATAATACGGTCCAGATTTTAAGTTTACTCAACTCACCCTCTTTGGCGACGGACTAGGCGATGGTTTGGTCTGTCGCTATATATACAACCGTCGTCTTAGTTTTTAGCGACGGACAACATATAGACGACGATTGTATATATAGCGACGGACCAAATCGTCGCCCGATCCGTCACTAAAGGGGATAAGTTGGGTGAGCCTAAGATCCTTATTGTCATATAATATAAATAAAATTTTAGTTGTGCATGAATATTATGAAATAAAAAATCTTTTTTTTTTTGAACAATTAACAAAATACAAATCATATATGTAGCTAAAAATTAATTAATTATTCTATAAAATAAATTCCTCTGATATTCTACATAAATAAATTGAGCAGCGTTATCTATTATAGATTAATACTCTCTTTGTTAAAGACTCCGATAACCTATTTGTCATTTTTTAATGATAGGTGTCTAAAATAATACATTTTCCTCAAGTTTGTCACCCAAATTTTATACTTAATAACTTGGAAAAATTCTTAAACTTTACTTCTTCTTTCAGTTTAACTCACGAGCTTCTTCTTTTTTTCACAAAAAATATTTTTAATCTAATAATAGGCAAAAAGTGCTAGTAAAACCCATCAAGGATTTTTAATGAAAAAAATAATTTGTTGATTAAATAAAAAAATATAGTAAAGTTCAATGAATTTTAAAGTCGTTCGGCAACGACTTATTTTAAAATGACTTAAAGTTAAAATTTAAGTTCACTTATAAGTCATTTTAAACTGTTATTTATTAGTAAAAACGTGTGGCACCAATTTAATTTATAAATGAGAAATTAAGTTAAAACAAATTGTAAATGTGTTTGGCTTGTTAGGAATATACATGAGAATGTTATTCCTATTTATATAAGATTTGATTATGAACTTAATGAATGAATATGCAAATATATCTGCATTGATGAAAGTTGTAAAGTCCTTAATAGATGATAGACAATGTGTACAAGGACTTAGACTGAAAAGATCAAATGTGTTAGGTTGATCCAACATGAATGAACAGCTTTATGAAGTCCTTCAAAAGATTACAATGTACAAGGACTATGAATAGAAAGATCAAGCTTATTAGGTTGATCTTATAAAGTGTAATAGATAGGCCAGTCTGATCGTAGAGCACTACACCAGCCATCGTAGTCTGCCAAGAGAGACAAGGCAGAATCGTAGTCTACAAAGGCGGAATCGTAGTCTATAAAGATAGCCTATCTCAGAATCGCAGTCTGCCAAGAAGGCCACTATTGAGATCATAGAGACAGCCTGTCGAGCGCCTGCCGAGCGTTTGCCGAGTCAAGTCAAGAATCGTAGGCTTCACTCTAAGTCGTGGAGTCTACAGATCGAAACAGAGGCAGAAATCGTAGTCGGGCAAGCCAGTCAAGAGATTGCAGATGTCAAGGCAGAAATCGTAGTCTGTCAGATGAACTACTCTCAGAATTGTAGACTACATACGGAGTCATAGAGTCCACAGATCGCCTATGGGCAGAATCGTAGTCTGCAGAACCAGAGCCAAATCGTAGTCAGTCAAGTGCTCACAAATGTCAAGGAAGAATCGTAGAACACTCCACGATTCTCAACAGATGATCATTCCTGAAGTGTACACAAAGATCTAATTCTCTGGTAGAGTAGTCAAGTTTCAGAATGCTGTGTAAGACCCCGAATTTTATGAAATAGAAGTATTCAATTTTTCTTATAATTATTATTCAGTAAATGGTTAAATTGATAAAAGGTTAAAGTTAAGGGTAATATATGTAAATTTTACAAAGTAAGCAAGTGGTCATAAAATAGTCATTGTGTCGGGGAATATTCTTGTTGTCGGAGAATATTCGTACGACGGCTCAGTCATTTGTGGGCCCCATAACGAAAAATTATCGGATAAAGAAAACGACAAGAATAAATTTTTTAAAAATAACGGCAAAACTGTTACTGTTAAACTGTTGAAATACCCAGTGGTTAAAATAAAGTAATACGCGTTGTTGCACAGTAGCACACGGTATTGCACAGTATTTTATATTATCAAATCAATAATTCATATTATTTGAATAATATTATTAGATAGGATTATTGGCAATGTCTAGAAAGTTCTGTTTAGGAAAGGGGTTTGGTTACCTAATTGTGCGTCAGTAAGGAGAAATTCTTATCGGAAAGTCTCCTCTTTCTTGGAAATGACCTGGTTGTCAATATTATAATTCTATAATATTATGAATAATAATTGATGAATAAAATAAAAATTATTGATTATTAAGTTTTATGAAATTCATGGAAGGAGGATATGTTATACTTATTAATTTGTGATGGATTAAACTTTCATAAACATGAATAAATGAGAGAAATAAAGAAATCAAATGAAAAACGAAATCTAAAAATTTCATCAAAATTAGTTTGCTGCCATTTTTTATAAAATTTATATCTCCTTGTGTATAATGAGTTAGGAGATGAGCTTTATATCAAAAGAAAGCCCTGGAAGTAAGCTAATTACATAAATTTGAATCACCCAAAAATTCCTTGTGGATTTTTCGTGGTGACTGTTTGAATGAAACTGGTCCAAAGGACTTATAGTCCGAAAAATCAATTTTCTTAATCTCCATTGCGTGAATTATAGTTTTTAATCCGACCGTTGGATCGTTGTAATATTTGGATATGTTATACATATATAAGTTGAGTATAAGTCCACAAATTTTGAACCGTTAAAGATTAACGTATGATTTGTTATGAATTTCGTGAGGTGGCTGATTTAGAATTTTTAGTAATAGACAATTGTTGAAAGTTGACATTTTATCTTTTTTGATAAAATAATTAATTCAAATATATTATTATTATATTACATTATAACAGTATAATGTAATAATACAATAATATAATTTTATAATTTAAATGATAATATTTTTACAATAAATTCATGATATATGAATAAAATGAGGAGAAAGAGAGCAAATTGAATCTGAAGGATTTTTGGTGTTATAAATGTTTTTGAAAACAAAAACATGTTAAACAAGTTGGTGGGACCTATTGTCCTTTTTTTTGGTTGATGTTTGGTTTTCAAAAATTGTATCCGTAAAAATTTATTTATTAGCTTTGGTGTGCTAACATTTTTCTAGAAATAAGGTGCTCGCACCAGAATCAGAAAATTTTCTCTCTATAATAGTGAGCATATTTATTGTGATATAAGTGTATTTTGAGGTTTGATAACAGTACAAGAGTTCTTCAGCATAATATCTGATAATTCAGACAGATCTAGTATTATACTGAGGTAAGGGATGTTATTTTTCTCGTAAGGGATATTATTGTTGTAAAGGATGTTATTTTCGTTTAATATTCGTAAAGGACGTAAAGGATATTTTGATAAAGGATATTTTGATAAAGGATGTGATTTTATACTCGTAAGGGGTATTATTGCTTTCGTATTCGTAAGGGATAGTATTGTTTGTAAGGGATATTCTTTTTTCTCGTAAATGATGTTACGGTTGAATATCATTTCACCGGAATATTGGTATGAACTTTCTTATGAAATTTTTACATTTTCATGTCGGAGTTACTATTCATAAATACGGTACTATTCATGAATACGGTACTATTCATGTATACGATACTATTCATGAATACGGTACTATTCATGAATACGGTACTATTCACGAATACGGTACTATTCACGAGTACGGTACTATTCTCGAGTACGGTACTATTCACGAGTACTATTCACGAGAAAAATTAAATTTTTTTTTCTTTGTCCAAGTTATCTGTTATGGTCCTTATCTTTGATTAGATCCATGTTTTGAACTTCATTCTTGAATTTTACTCCATAATTGGTTCTCATGTTGACAATTTGATCATATTGTTCTTATTATCATATATAATATTTTTATAATCCTGGTGATGAAATTTCTCTTTGACTTGAGTGTAAAGATGGGTAAATTATTGGTATGATCATGACTATGGGTTATCTTTGACAAGTAGTGCAAAGATGAATTGTTGACTGGTATGATCATGACCATTGATTTTACAATTGAATATCTTTAGCTTAAGTGCAAAGGTGAATTGATCAACATGGTTATAAGGACAACTTCTATAAATTCTGAAATGATTAGATATTTTTTGAGATTTGCGTTTCATCTAATATCATTTCAGTTGAATTTGTATTTACCTAAATCTTCTTATCAAATTTTAATCGTTATCTTTGAACTGTTGATTTATGAATATCTTTGGCCTATAGTGCAAATATGAACTATTGATGAATATCTTTGGCCTGTAGTGCAAAGATGAGCTATTGATTTATGAATATCTTTGGCCGTAGTGCAAAGATGAACTGTTGATTGATGAATATCTTTGGTCCGTAGTGCAAAGATGAATGATTAATTGTTGAATATCTTTGGCCCGTAGTGCAAAGATGAATTAATTAACATGATTATGAACAGGAACTGTGATTTGGTATAACCATGATCTTTGGTGTTTCAGGTAAAGACATGTGATGAAAATTATCTTCGTTCTGGATGCGAAGAGGAATTTATCAACATAATTATGATCATGAACTATTTACATGATTATGGGCAGAAACTGTTGATTGATGTTACAAGGATTAAATATTGTTGGTGGACTTTTAACATGAAGAAGATAATAGACATTATGGTCTATTTGACTCTTCTAATGGATTGTTCGTTCCGCTGCAACTATGGTTGAAAAGTTTTATCATATACAATATGTTCTAAATATTTGATTCATTACTGATAAAGGCTATTGATAATTTAATTATCTTTAGTCATGATATATACTTTACTGGGCTATTTGTGCTCACCCTTTTGCTTCACAATTCCTTTCAAGTAATAAGAGTGTAGCTGAGTCGAGCGGGGATAACAAGGAAATAGAGTAATGGTCGGCGACGGTAGAGTTTCTCAATACATTATAAAACAGCATGACAATATATAATTGTATTGAGAACTTTAAATGTGTGTGTCATATTGTATACGCCATTTAACAGTTGATTTTGGAGTCCAAGGTTGGGACATGAGTCACAGTTGGTATCAGTGGTATTTGTATTAAAACTCACAATTTATGTGTGGTCGTATTGTGCACGACAATTGGATATAAAAGATTTGTATTTGGATTCTGTACCATGTATTTCTTGGCGACCCAGAATAGGTGGGTTGTGTATTGAACCTATTCTGTGGGCGTCACATGCTGTCTACTTGAAGAGTATTAGAAAGAATTCTCTGAATGGCCTGCAAGCAAACAGAAGATCGAAGCACCAACTCTACAGCAAAACTGATTGAGAAGTGAAGAGCCATTCCGAAGAAGTCTTCTACAAAAGCTTAAAAGAAGACAACGATTGTAGCGTTTGTCAAATAAACAGAAGACAACGATCGTAGTGTTGACGACAACGATCGTGGTGTTTGCTAACGAGTAGCAGAGACTGATAAAGCACCTACAAAGATAATGGCCAACCTACAGAGGACAGACAAAAAGGATTGTCTATGCTCAGCCTCACCATGGAGAGTGACCAGGAGATCACAGGGTAAAAAGTTTAAGAGGCTGAGCATGACTAATCAGAAGAGTCTTGTAAAGCAAAGGGCCAGAGCATTCAGCCAGTTTATTAGTTCCTGATGCAAGTCAAGGCAAGCAGAATCTTAGATCAGACTGCAAGAGCCAAATGCAAAATGGTTCTACATCGTCAATTCACAGAGCACTCTCAGAATCGTAGTGTTGTCAAAGTCAGTCAACTTGCAACTTCCACAAACAAACTACGATCAAGCACATGGACGTCAGCATTAGAATCGTAGAGCTCGTTTGTCTGATTATTGAGACTCAAACAATATCTCAATATGAAGACTAACAAACAAACATTGTTGATTGAGAGTACCGATGCACTCACCAACATCTTTGGTCCGAATCGAGAAAACAAAAAGGAGAAATAAAGGTGACTACTAACCTGACTGCTGAAAGTGATATTTCAGAGGTGTTAGGTGAAACAGTAGACTGTTATGTAAGGAAAGTCAAAAAGGAGCTATCACGTCAACTCAGCAGTCTGCATTAAAGAACTTAGAACCTTTGAAGCTTTTCAAATAGCTCCCAACGGCTATTTTCCAACGAAAAGCTAATGAATGGATATATAAAAACTGAAATTTCAAAAGAGAAGAATTGTTGACTCGGAGTGAGTCCTATTGAGCTTAACAGAGTAAAATGTCTCAGTGGCAGTGAGACTACCATAGTAGGAGTGAAGCACATCTGATAAGGGTCTTTAACTGCTAAAGATTTCACTCAACACGAAGGAGAATGCCAACAGAGTGGCATCTGAGCTAAGAGCCGAAAAACCAAGAAGACAAGAACTAGAGTGGAAGATCAGAAAGTAGACCTCCAGAGCCACTCTACGTTTCACCATGAACAACCTGAGCTGAAGAGAAGTAGATGCAGATCAGAATATGCACACAAGACAACCAGTGTTCAAAGGCTGCTAAGTACCAGAAGAAATCTACCTGATATGCAAGACTTAGCAGTTCCTCAGTGGTGATAGCGTGTTATTCTGAAATCAGATGAAGTCAAGTATTAACAACAAAGATCAGTTGCATCAAGGAGATGAATCAGACTAATAAGTACACAAGGATGTCAAGCTTAATGAACATCTTAGTAGTCCATCAGTTGTGATCAAGTCTCAATGCTGAATGCCATACGATCACAAGAAACGACTAAGTACCAGAAAATGACAACAACAACAACAAACAAAGAACTAGGGCCTGAGGGGTCCTTGTCTTCGTGACTAAATCAAAGTCAAATCTGCTAGGCTTGCTGAGTACCGGAGGGTACAAGAGATTCTAAGTCTGCTGGGTTTAGTCTATATTTTTCAAGTCTGCTGGACTTGAAGAGTTCTTAGTGAACTAGAGTTCCAAGGCTGCTGGCCTTGAAGGAATCTTAGTGATTCAGAGTTACCTTTTCCTTAGTGGAATCCCTGCTTGTTGAACCAGAAGAGTGGAGTAGGAGCATTTAGTCTATGAACCACTTAAAATCTTGGTGTCATTTACCTTATGTCATTTACATTCTGCACCATCACTGTTTACAACTAAACTAACATTAGAACTATGTTTAACAAGATATTCTTGAAGGGGATCTTAACTTATTCCGTTGTGCATTAATATGATTCTTCTATTTGTCATCTGCTAATTACTTAGCAAAACTAAAGAAAAGAAAAAAGCTTTCAAAATTAAAAACGATCTATTCAACCCCCCCTTCTAGATCTATTGTGTGCCCCAGGAACTAACAATTGGTATCAGAGCAGGTTTTCACGCTGTATCCAAAAGCTAACGCTTTGAGTTTGGTATGCGGCACAAATAAGTTCTAAACTTAAGTTTAGTGGTAAGTCACTTCTGAATGAAGATGAGCTCACAAGTTAAAAATTGTACGTACAGGTAAATATGCATATACACCTGAAGTTATCCAGATTGGTCCCCGTCCTTAAATGCAATTGCAATCAGGCCAATCGCTGACCATAGTCAATCAGCAGTCTGCAACCTATTGATGGGAAGTCAAGATGAAGCAAAAATAAATAATCTTACGTCCACTGTTCTGAAAGATGAAATACCTATATATGTTATGAGATGCTTATCTAGAGGAGAAAGAAGAATTTTCAAATATGTATTTGGCTAAATCCATGAATCTGAACCTTGAGTTTTGAGGGCGTCAAAAAATTCAAGTTGACAAGACTTTCTTCTGTTCATAACTCCAAGGCTCTGCTTGATTGAGCTACTATATGGAGCAACAAAAGTTGTCAGTATTGACAATACAAAGATGTGCGCAACAATGTCTCATATCATTGTGCAAATAAACAGGATAACTGTAAGACCCCAACTTTTTATGAATAAGATTTAATTTTCTCTATATATTATTTTAAATAGTAAGGTGTGGATTTGATAAATGTGATAGTTATGGGTAATATGTGCAAATTTTACAAAGTAAGCAAGTTGTCATAAAATATTCAGGGAATATTCGTTTTGTCAGATAATATTTTTCTTGTCGGGGAATATTCGTACGACGGCGCAATCATTGGTGAGCCCCATAACAGAATAACTGTCGGATGAAGGAAACGACAAAAATAAATTTTCTAAAAATTAAAATACTCGGTGAACTTTTACCGTTAACTGTTGAAATATTCGGTGATAAAAGTACAGTAATACGCGTTATTGCACAGTAGCACACGGTATTGAACAGTATCTCTGATTATTGATGCTTACGTAAAAAGTCACTGAGTATTTTATTCAATAATTGCTACAGTGATAATTGCATAATATTTTATATTATCAAATCTATAATTGTCATAACACAGTAACTCGTATTATAGAAATGATATTATTAGATATCATTATTGACAATGTCTATAAAGTTCTGTCAAAAAAAGAGGTTAGGTTATATAATTGCGCGCCAATAAGGATAAATCATTATCGAAAAGCCCCCTCTTTATTGAGAACGATCTGATTGTCAATATTGTGAGCTTATAATATTAATTATGAATAATTATTATGTGGTGGATATTTGTCCAATTTTTCTTACAAATGGAAGAATTTAAAATGAGATATTTGTTGAAAGTTTGACATATTTTTCTGTGGAATTATAATTATCTTCTCCGATAAAATATTCATTCCAATATATTATTATAATATTATATTATAATTGTCGACGTTGGAAAATTTAAAAAATACCGCGGGTCGGTTGTAACCCGATTTTTCTCAAATTGATCTTCCCTAAGTTATCTCTACCCTTATTATTTTTATTTGCGAAAAAGTTTTGAAGGGTTTTTTAGGAAAGAGGCCAACATGTATATATGTCGACGATTTGATTTGATTTAACAGAGTCGCCAATTGGTAGATTTGAAAATGGTTGTACCAACTCAACCGAATTTGATTTGAAAGAGGCCCAATTGCTGGACACTGTCGAAACTTGATCTTTGAAATCGGAGTTTTGAGTTTGGGGGCTTGGTTAAGTGTGAGGAAGGTGTTAGACACCCCACAACTCCCGTGTAAACACGGTACTGCAATCTTTTTAATTTTCCCTTAAAACTGGAATGCGTGAGTGAATGCTGTTTGAAAATTAGGCATGTTGATTTGATTGAAAGTAGTGCTTTGCTTCGTTGAGCCTATATACGAAGGGTTTGATTTGATTTTCAAAAATCAGTCTTTAACTTGATTTGCAAAAGCATTTGATTAGATTTAAAAAGCTTTGAAATTGAATTTGACAGTGAAGTTTTGAAAGCTGTTTATCAAACCCCTACGCTGACATAGGAATTGAAGCCTTTTGATACTTTCAAATTTGATAGCCTTAAGGCTGCATGCAAATGGTGATTTGTCGGGCTGCGAAGCATCTTCGGCCACAGAAATAAACAAGTGTCGATCTTCTCATGGGTATGAAAACCATCGGAGGGACGCTGACACGACAATCCATGTTTTCACTATGTTGAGACCTTAAATCCGGATAACCATTTTAAAGTCTGATATGTACATTTTACAGAAAAAACTGGCAGGATACATCTGTAAATTGGAGTTTGTCCATCGTGGGAATCAGATTCTGATCGTTTTGATCATTAATCCCACGATTCCTAGGCTCACATGTGAGTAGCCAATAAACCTGCACAGTTCAAATTTGTACAGAAATAAATGTATGTCTTCACGATGCAATAGAACCAAGGATTCATCAGTAAATCCTGGCTGCGTGTGGCCAAAGCGTCTCGTTCCCACTAGATAGCGATCTAAGGGACGCGAATTTGCTTTCAGTGCTAGAACTAGAAATGGAGCTGGATATGTCAATGTAAATTCATATGCAAATGAATGTTGAATGCAGCAGTTGAATGGAATTGAATGAGCAATATATATATGTACAAATATATATAAAAGCTGTAAAAGGGCGATAGATTTTCACGCGCAGGCCCGGGATGAAATTGAAATATATATATATAAACTATAAATAGCCACGAAATAATCCAGGTTGTGACAGGAATTAAATATATATATATATATATATATATATATATATATATATATATTGGCAGAAATATAGTCAATCAGGACTGATTTGAGTACCAGTGATGGTGAAAATCGCTTATATATGCGTAAATGTATATAAAAGCGGTAAACTACCACGGATTTAAAATCTGGGCTTGACAGAATTGAAATGTTAGTACATTTACAGTTAAATATGTACAAAAAAGGGCCAAACCCGGACTGGTACGAAGACCCAGTCCGGCGGAGTTACCAAATATGTGTGTGTTATTGCATTGAAGCTGCTGGAACTGACGGATCGTCAATCCGAGTTGTAGAAATGCCAGAAATTGAGTTTATGTACAAAAATATACCAGTTTTTGACAAAAACGGCCACGGAACTAAGTTCCGGGCATATTTTGAAAGTGAAACTTTGTGTGCAAGTGGAAAACAGCTCAAAGTAGTAGTATTGACTTGCTGATCGTAAAAATACTTAAAATGGGCTGCACAACGGGCTTTTTGCCACTTAGTGGGCTTGAAACGTCCAAATCTACCGGTGGTTTTTTGATATGTGATAGTATATGGGTATATCTACGTGTTGGAGTGAAAATATTTAGGTTTGGAAGAGGTGTAAAAGTCGAAAAATCGGACGGGCAGAGCTTCGCTGCGTTTCAGAATTGTTGAAAATGAACGGGGGGCACGTTTATTTATAGGCCAGGGAGCCTCAGCTCTACCTGCGGCAACCGCAAGTAGAGCTGCTGTAAGACCCCAAATTTTATAAATAAGATTTAAATTTTTTTATATATTATTTTGAAATAGTAAGGTATTGATTTGATAAATGTGATAAGTTATGGGTGAAATATGCAAAGTTTACAAAATTAGCAAGTGGTTATAAAATATTTGTTGTGTCGGGGAATATTCGTTTGGTCGAGGAATATTCTTTTTGTCGGAGAATATTCGTACGACGGCGCAGTCATTGGTGGACCCCACAACGGAATGAATGTCGGATATAGAAAGCGACAGAAATAACCTTTTTATATTATAATGGCAAAACTGTTACCGTTAGTACTGTTGAAATACCCGGTGGTTAAAATACAGTAATACGCGGTATTGCACGGTAGCACACGGTATTGCACAGTATTTCGAATTATTGATTCTTACGTAGGAAGGAACTTACTCAATTATTGTTACAGTAATTACTGTTCAATATTTTATATTATCGATTCAATAATTGCATAATATTTTATTGATTCAATAATTGTCATTGCACATTATTTCAAATTATCAAATCAATAATTCATATTATTTGAATAATATTATTAGATAGCATTATTGGCAATGTCTAAGGAAGTTCTGTCTAGGAAAGGGGTTGATTAATTGCGCGCCAGTAAGGAAAAAAAATCCTTATCGGAAGGCCCCCTCTTTCCTGGGAACGACCTGGTTGTCAATATTGTAGTTCTGTAATATTATTTGTGAATAATTAATTTTTGATATATATGATAAGGAAATATTTATTCAATGTGGATTTAGAGGGAGGAATTGTTAACATGTGATATTTGTTAAAAGTTGGTATTTTATTTTGTTTGATAAAATAATTTATTCAAATATATTATTATAATATTACATTATAGTAGTATGATGTGATTATATAATAGTATGATTTTTATA
Organism: Panax stipuleanatus; assembly: GCA_020205555.1. Classification (NCBI taxonomy): domain Eukaryota; kingdom Viridiplantae; phylum Streptophyta; class Magnoliopsida; order Apiales; family Araliaceae; genus Panax; species Panax stipuleanatus. Next base: position 6,669,168 of record CM035126.1, read on the forward strand.
ATTTGAATGGTAACATTATTATAGTAAATTCATGGTATAAAAGTTAAACGAGGTGGAAGAGTGCAAATTGAATTTGAACTCTTATGATGCAAACAATGATGTCATCGGAGCGATGATGCAAGCAATGATGTCATCAGAGCGATGAGGTAAGCAAGGATGTCATCGGAGCGATGATGCAAACGATGATGTCATAAATTATGGCGAAAAGACTATTTTACCCTTACTCTGCCGAGCCTATAAATAGAAGCTCATTTCTTTATTATTTGTTACCAATTCACTAAAGCTATAGAGAGAGAAAGTATAGAGAGAGTAAGAGAGAAAGAAGAGGAGTATTCTGCTATTACGCTAGTGCAGTTTCTAAATTTTAAGGTAAGGGGTATTATTTCTTTTGTATTCATGAAGAGAGTTATTTTCTTTCAATACTCGTGAAGGTTGTTATTCCATTCCTTATTATTCTGTTGGAAAAATCTGTTTGAGCGGACTACCGCCAGACGGGTGAATCTTCGTATCCAGTTGTTATTAAATTGTGAAAATAATCTGTTTGAGCGGATTACCGCCAGACGGGTGAATCTTCGTATTCAGTTGTTATTAAATTGTGGAAATAATCTGCCTGAGCGGACTACCGCCAGACAGGTGAAAATCCAATTGAAATTTCGTATATTGTTTCATTTCAGATTCTTAACTCTAAACTTACTACGGTAAGTATTGCTTCTATAATTCCTGAAATGATCAGATATTACTTGAGTTTTGCGCTTCATCTAATATTATTTCACTAGAATATTGGTCTGAACTTTCTTGTGAAATTTTTATCTTTTCATGTCGAGTTACTATTCACGAGTTACTATTCACGGGGTACTATTCACGGTAAAAAAAATTTTATTTTTTCTTCTTCCAAATCATTTTTGATTGTATCCAAGTTTTGAACTTCATTCTTGAATTTTGCTCCACAAAGTATTATTATGGAGTATTTTTGAATTTGGATAAACCAAAATGCGAATCTGTGACACCCCCAAATCCGGGTACTTCAATTCCATGGGACTTGGTGTTCACTGTACGAATATCATCTATCTATCTACCCATAGTAAATGCAAACCATGCAACAAATAGAATTAAATCCTCCCTTATGGGTTACAACATCTGAAAATAAATACATCAATCCCAGGTAATACTAACCTTAAACATCTGTGCGGAACATAAATAATTAAATAGTCTTACACAACTTTAACATAGAGCTGAAACATAAACATATAAAATAAACAACAAGTCTTCATCACTTGTTGACCTTGCCTTTGCCTTTGCTAGTAGAAGGCTCGTTGGACCTTTCGTTCTTAACTGCAATGTTATTATACGCAAGAGTGAGCACGATTGCCCACAAGTATAATAATATGACAACAATATAATAACATGCGAGTGAATCAAAGACATCTGAATAAAGAAACTCAACTTTTGACTCGAGGATAAATAACAGGAATCAAAATAACATCTGAGGGTCATAAGACCTTGAACTATGTCCTAGGTTGTAAAGTGTTTATACTTTAAACCTTTAATAGTCATAAGACTATGGACTCTACTTCTCGTACTTAGGGGGATCAGCCCTTAGTACCATATTGTGCACAATATCTCAACGCTAAAGCGTAAATAATCCCCTTTACAGGGTTGTTCATCTCAGTTTTGACATCAGAGTCCGCACCAAAGGAAGTTTGGTTTGGATAAGCTCAATAAGTATTTTAGAATTTAGAACGTTCATCAACTATGGACTAGTCGAATCAATAGGGGTTCACTAGTCCTATAAGGTTCAACAATAACATCGATATTCAACTTGAATAATAAATCTCAAGAGTATACAATCGAATAAGTATTGTATAACTGAATCATGCTTTTAAAAGAGTTACAATATGTAATATAAATTTCGAACTGGAACAATTAAGAACACGAGCTTACTCGATATAGAAACACAAGTCTAAGACTTAATAAATGAATAAATTAGAATTTAGGGAACTTGCTAAATCAATAAGTTAGGGATAGGATACTTGCCTCTTGCACAAGCTATAAATATAATTACAATTCACTTTCTCAACGTCCTACACATTACATTATGTATACGACATCGATTAGTTTTCATAACTATCATGTTTAACTATTGAACTATTCACTTAAGTTCGACTTACAACTTGGTTTATAATATTACTCAATGGTTAATCACATAACATGAATGTAAACTCACAACATGCATATCACACATGTATAGCCCTTTAAACAATCATAATCAAGTTTTACAATTACGATATTCAAGTTCGCACTTAGTTTGTTAACTTGAACCTTCACATTATCTTATACATGTCAATAACTTAATTTGTTAATCATGAATTTCAAATCATATAATATTCATGTATGTAACTTAAAACATCTTTTATCATCGAGAACACTACACTTGTGTGCGTGCATGTCCGAAGCCCTCCGATTGCCTCTGAATACGCATCAGTCACAAAGATGACCATTTTTACCCATTTTAACGATTTCAAATTGAAAAACTTAAAGAATAAAAGTTGTAGGTCTACTCGTTATCTTTCCGAATCATCTTGAATCGCCTTAATCGGAGTTCTTATGAAAAAGTTATGCTTATTTTACTACAGAAGGTTAAAACAGTCTCGGAAACCCAAAAAAAAAGGCTCCCGGACAGCCCTTATATCCGCTGGGGCGGGTCCTAATGGCCATGAACACCCGCTGGGGCGGGTCCCCCTGCTGGTGCACTCCCTGGTTCGCGATGAACACACAGAGTAGCCCAAATAAATTCAAATTAAACTAACGTAATGAATTTTAAGGCTACCCATAATGTAAAAACTTCACAGAAACGATATACAACATTTCTAGTATGATCTTGGCAATTAAAATCATGTAATCACACCATCCAAGGCATCTAATTTCACTGTTTTCATACTTTATCATGTTTTGAAGGAAAATCAAGAAATTCAACGTTACGGATTCGTTATAACGCCGAATCCGTTCGTTTAACTTCTGTTTTGTTCGTATAAACGTGTACAATCATATGCAAATGTTAATTCAAAGTTAAACCATCGATTCATGGTATAAAATTTATACGTAAGGGTCGTATGACCATATATACGACTCTGTAATTTTTGAAAACCCAATTTAAACAAAATTCGATCATTGCAAATTATGCATATATGGCATATAATATGTTATAAACATCAATTAATAGAAATATAGTCATATCATGAACAAATGTAAATTTATTTCCATTCACAGAGAACTTTTAAAGCACGTAAATGGAAAAACTCTGTAAATTTTTAAAAACCCAATTAAGGCCTAATTACATGAATTTGATTATTTTAATTCATTCATACCAAATACAAAACATGTTATAATGATATAATAACACATATATAAGCATATAATGAAAAGTTGCTAATTTTTCCCATCACAGAGAACTCAGAATATATATTCATGAAGGAAACATAGTACGTGAAATAAATTGGGACAAAGGAATTACCCCTTGTAAACTCTGTGAAGATAATGATATGGGCTTTAATTCTTCAATCTCTTCTCTAATCGATTCTTCTCTCAATTTTCTCTCCTAATCTCTCTAAGTTCTCTGATGTTTGTAATATGAAATATAAGACGATGTATAAGATATATGTATAGCGTAATACGTATAATGTATATAGTGGGTGAGTGGTCGTCGGTTAGTCCCATAGTGGGTTAACTGATCAACCCCCCATAAGGCCATGTTTGGTTTCTCCCATTCACTCTCCTTTCCCTTTAATTTAATTAACTTACTATAATATAGTTTAATAATGTCACACTTTTAATTAATCAATTAATGTTATTTAAATCAATTAAATAAAATAGCATAAATCCACATTAAATCACATATTCACATAATTAAAATTCTCATTCATTAATTATGCCAAATCATTAAATCTCCAATTAATTAATAAATTAATTAGAATAACATTATGCTTATTAATTAATATATTAATCAAATAAGCTCAATTAGATTTATACTTTGAATATAAAAATTTACCACATTAATTTAACTAATGTAACACATATAATTAAATTAATCTACCACAATTTTATCAATTAATTATTTAACTCAATAATTAAATCATCAAAAAATATATATATTTATTTAATTCAATAAATATTCAAATTAAATTACAAAATCTCGTTCGTCACATCTTTCCCCCCTTAAAAGGATTCTGTCCCCAGAATCACGGTTCAATTAAAAATTCGTCCCATTACATTCTCCCCCCTTAAAAAGATTCTGTCCCTAGAATCACATATACAAAAAAAATTTAAGTAAATAAATCTGGGTAATTCTTCATCATATGCTCTTCAAGTTCCCACGTAGCTTCTTCAGCATTGTGGTTCCTCCAAATTACCTTAACAGAAGGTATAACTTTATTTCTGAGGACTTGCTCTTTCCTGTCAACAATCTGAACAGGAATTTCTTCATAGGATAAGTCTTTTTCAAAATGTAGGGGTTCATATTCAATCACATGTTTGTAATCGGGTTTGTAGGGGCGTAAAACTGAAACATGAAAGACATTGTGGACATTCTCGAGCGCCGGAGGTAAGGCTACCTCATACGCAACTTCTCCAATCCTTCGCAGTACTTCAAAGGGTCCAATGAACCTTGGGCTCAATTTTCCCTTCTTACCGAATCTGATCTTTCCCTTTCAGGGAGAGACTTTCAAAAATACAAAGCTACCCGATTCAAACTCAACATTCTTACGGTGTGGATCGGCGTACTTTTTCTGCCTATCCTGAGCTGCTACCAGTCTTGTCCTGATCACTTTGACTATCTCTGCTGTCTGTTGTACCAGTTCTGGACCTAATAGTTGTCTCTCGCCAACTTCATCCCAGTATAGCGGGGTTCTGCATTTTCTTCCGTACAATGCTTCGTAAGGCGGCATGCCAATACTAGCGTGGTAACTGTTGTTGTAACCGAATTCCACAAGCGGTAGGTGATCATCCCAATTTCCTTTAAAATCCATGATGCATGCTCTCAACATATCTTCCAATGTCTGGATCGTTCTTTCACTCTGCCCGTCTGTCTGAGGGTGATAAGCCGTACTCATTCTCAACTGTGTCCCCATGCATTCTTGTAGTCGCTTCCAGAAGTTCGATGTGAAGCGCGGATCTCTGTCAGAAACAATTGACACCGGAACTCCGTGCCTCGAAACAATCTCTTTCACATATAACCTTGCCAACTGATCTAAGTTGAATCTGATTTTGATCGGAAGGAAGTGTGCTGATTTCGTCAGTCGGTCAACGATAACCCATACTGCGTCGTAGCCTTTCTGAGTCGTCGGAAGGCCAACCACGAAATCCATCGTAATGTGTTCCCATTTCCATTCTGGGATTTCCAGGGGTTGTAGCAAACCACTCGGTCTCTGATGTTCTGCTTTCACTTTCTGACAGGTTAGACACTTTGCAACACACTCAGCAACATCCCGTTTCAAATTCGGCCACCAGAAGTGCTGTCGAAGATCCTGGTACATCTTGGTACTACCGGGGTGAATCGAATACCGTGAGCTATGAGCCTCGCTCAAAATGTCATCCTTAATCTCTGGCACTGACGGTACCCAAACTCTATTCTCAAATCTCAGTAGTCCCTCACTGTCTATCTTGAATCTCGGTTCGGTTCCTTCAGATATCTTTTTCTTAACCTTCTCACATTCTTCGTCCTGAAGTTGAGCTTCCTTAACTTTATCCAATAGGGTTGTACCAGCTTGAATCTGAAACAACTTCTCGTCAATCTCCATCGGATACTTCACTTCCAATTTCAGCTTTTCCATTGCTGAAATTAGTTCCTCCTGAGTAGTCAACATCATCAATTTCTCCCGACCCTTTCTGCTTAAGGCGTCGGCAACCACATTAGCCTTACCCGGATGGTATAAGATTTCACAGTCATAGTCCTTAATTAACTCCAGCCACCTTCTCTGGCGCATATTCAAGTCCTTCTGTGTAAAAATATATTTCAGACTCTTGTGGTCTGTATATATTTCACACTTCTCCCCATAGAGATAGTGTCTCCAAATTTTTAAAGCAAATACCACTGCAGCTAACTCCAAGTCATGGGTCGGATACCCCTTCTCATAGTCTTTCAATTGTCGTGACGCATACGCAATGACCCTGCCGTTTTGCATAAGCACACAGCCAAGTCCTTTATGCGACGCATCACTATAAACCACAAAATTGCCTGTGTCGTCCGGAAGGGATAACACAGGTGCTGAACTCAACCTCCTCTTAAGCTCTTGGAAACTTTCCTCACACTTCTCTGTCCAAACGAATTTCACCGATTTTCTAGTCAAATTCGTCAGCGGAGTTGCGATCTTGGAAAAGTCCTGAATAAATCTTCTATAATAACCCGCCAATCCAAGAAAACTCCTCACTTCCGACGGTGTTTTCGGCTGATCCCAGTTCATCACAGCTTCGACTTTAGAGGGATCTACCGAAATTCCGTCCTTGTCGATCACATGTCCAAGAAATTGCACTCTTTCAATCCAGAATTCACATTTTGAAAATTTGGCGTACAACTTCTCTCTTCTCAACGCCTCTAATGTTAACTTCAGATGTTCTACATGTTCTTCCTTGGTCTTCGAGTATACCAAAATATCGTCGATAAAGACCACCACGAATTTGTCCAAAAACGGCTTGAACACTCCATTCATTAAGCCCATGAATGCTGCAGGAGCATTCGTTAGACCAAATGACATTACCAAAAATTCGTAGTGACCATATCGAGTCCTAAATGCTGTCTTTGGAACATCCTCTGGCCTCACCTTCAGCTGATGATAGCCACTCCTCAAGTCTATCTTTGAAAAGTACCTTGCACCCTTCAATTGGTTGAACAGATCGTCGATCCTCGGTAATGGATATCTATTCTTAATTGTGACCTTATTCAGTTCTCTATAGTCGATGCAAAGCCGCATCGTCCCGTCCTTCTTCTTCACAAACAACACCGGCGCTCCCCACGGCGATACGCTTGGTTGGATGTACTTCTTGTCCAGTAACTCTTGTAGTTGTACCATTAACTCTTTCATCTCTACCGGAGCCATCCGGTATGGTGCCTTCGATATTGGGGCCGTCCTTGGCGCCAAATCGATCACAAACTCAACCTCTCTGTCTGGCGGAAGTCCTGGCAGATCATCCGGAAATACGTCTAAGAAGTCCCTCACGACTGGTATATCTTCTAATTTCGGATTTTCTTTACGACTATCGACTATGTAGGCTAAATATCCTACACAGCCTTGTCTTAACAACTTTTTGGCCTGCATCATCGTCAGACAACTCGCTTGTCTAGGCGATTTGCTGCCATAAAACACAACCTTTGACGGGGTCATAAGGTTGATACACTTCCTCTGGCAATCAATTACAGCCCCATAATTGACTAGCCAATCCATTCCCAGAATAACATCGAATTCCCCAAGCCTAATCGGGATAAGATCTACGTTCATAATGTTACCCTTAATATCTACTCTACAGTTCTTGTGTACATACTTAACAGGGATTACTTCTCTATTCGCAATCTCTATATTCATGGGGTATTCTAACTCGTCCATAGGAAGTTCTAAGTTCTTAGCAAAGTCATCGGATATAAATGAACAAGTAGCACCCGAATCAAATAGTATATAAGCATTAACTTTATTGATCGGAATGATACCTGACACCACATCGCGAGACTGCACAGCATCCTGCACTGTCATGTTGAAGGTCCTGGCGGTCGGTCGGTTGGTTGCGGTTGGTCCCGTGATAGTTAGAGCACTTCCACCGCTGTTTCCCCTGTTCCCTCCTGATCCTGCCCCTCCAGATCCCTTCTTGGGACAGTCCCTTGCCAGATGGTCCTTGGAGCCGCAAGTGAAGCAAGCGCCCTTCTTTGGGTTCGGACAGTTAGGTGCTATGTGGCCTTCCTGACCACAATTGTAGCATACTCGTTTTCCCTTCATACAGACCCCCAGGTGAGCTTTTCCGCAGGTCGAACAAGCTTCGATCCTCTTCTTTTGACCTCCTTGCTGATTCCCAGTTGATGAGTTATCATTCCACCTCCTCTTCTGATTATTACTTCCCCCCGTGTTGCTACCACTAGCCTTGTTAACTCCTTCACCTTCACTCTTTTTCTTCTTCTGGTCTTGATTGTACTTTGTAACAGCGTCACTCCCGCCTTCAGCGAGAATGGCCTTCTCCAACACCCCAGCAAAAGTGTTCAATTGGAACATTGACACCTTGCTATATAACCAGGGCTTCAGGCCCTGCTCAAACCTCCTTGCCTTCCTCTGATCGGTGTGCACTTGATACGTAGCAAACCTAGCCAACTCATTGAATTTCGCCGCATATTCCGGTACGGACATATTTCCCTGTTTCAGCTCCAGGAACTGGACCTCCATTTGATTCTGCGAACTGGTCGGAAAGTACATCTCGAAGAACATTTCTTTGAACCTCTCCCAGGTAATCACACTTTCACCTCCCCGGACCTTATTCGCTTGCCACCAATAGCTGGCCTCGGATTTTAGCATGAACGTTGCATAGGCAGTTTTCTGGTCTTCCCTGACTCTGGCGACGTCGAAAACTTTTTCCATCTCCATGACCCAGGTTTGAGCTTCTATCGGGTTCATGGTGCCTTTAAACTCTGGCGGTCCCACCGCCTTGAAGTCCATGAACGTTGTGTTCGGTGGAGCTTGAGATTGGTTGTTAAGTGCTCCAGCAAGTAAGTTCGCCAACTGCTGAACGGGGTTAGCATTGGCGTTGTTGTTGTTGTTAGTTGACCCTTCCTGGGCCGGTCGACGGTTTGGTCTTCTCCTTGGCGGCATATTTCTGTTAAGATATACGCTTATTAGAACTTTATTCAATCTTTTAAATATTTAAGGCTTAACTTAAACATTTAGACACAATCAGTCAACACATTATTTCAAATAAACTCTGATATATTACTAAATCAAAAGTTTTAACATAATACGATAGCATCACGGCTATTTACATCAACTATCCCGAGATAAAGAATCTACAGGATTTAAAACATAAAATATTCCTCTGTTTATAAACACATTAGAATTTACATTATTAACTACTAGATAGGTTTCACAAAATCACATATTCCTATCACTGCCCATTAAGGCGACGAACAGCTTTGTCACGCTCTTCTTCCATAATCCGGGACATCATCCTGCGATCTAGCATGTACGACGGTAGTCCTTCGAACTGAATTGGGTACCTCATAACCCGATCCTGGGCCTCGTCAATTGCATACTGAAGTGTAGAGTACGTCTCCTCAAGTCTGGCCTTCTTCGCCCAACAGTTGTCTTCTGCGAGATCTGCTCGTCGTGATTCCCTTACCCAAGCTTCCTCTGCTATGGCCAGCCTTGCTGATTTCTCTTTTAGTTCATTCCTCAATTCCTCTATTTCCTCTGACTTCTGCTCGGTTTGGCCTTTCTCGTGAACCAAATTCCACTCTACATTTCCCAAACGTGTGTGAAGAGCCTCAACCTCTCCATCCCTCAGCTCGATGGTAGACTGTTGAGTAACCGACCGCTCCCTCAGCTCCTGAACAGTCTCCCTCAGCTCCTGAACAGTATCACGTAACTCTATGTTACGGTCATACAGCTCGTCATACATCTCGGCACTGATAGAGCTCGGCGGGAACTCTTCAGGGTCTTCCTCCTCCTCTTCGGCTGCCTCAGCCTGAACCTCAATCTCCTCAGGGTCTTCCTCAGAGTCCTCCTCTGAATCAGACACCGGCACATACTCTTGACCAATGATTGTGATCAAGGGTGATGGCTCTCGTTGGACTAACTGCTCCCAGACTACGTGGATATCTCGGGGCTCCTCCTCTCTAGCCTCTAGGGGTACAAGGTCCCTTGACTGACTAGGTTCTCCAGCATCTGTCATCCTGACAAATAAAATTTTAAGTTTTAGTAATTACGTGATGCTAATCGATACTCGAATATATAAATATAAGCACATAGCACATAAGGTAAGTTATTATCTTTCTTAGAACTCGATAAGAGTTATCATTACTATGTTCTCGATCTCTAAAAAGGCTACTATCCTAAGGTTTTCCCCTACCTAAGGTTCATAACCTACAGCTTTGATACCAACCTGTGACACCCCCAAATCCGGGTACTTCAATTCCACGGGACTTGGTGTTCACTGTACGAATATCATCTATCTATCTACCCATAGTAAATGCAAACCATGCAACAAATAGAATTAAATCCTCCCTTATGGGTTACAACATCTGAAAATAAATACATCAATCCCAGGTAATACTAACCTTAAACATCTGTGCGGAACATAAACAATTAAATAGTCTTACACAACTTTAACACATAGAGCTGAAACATAAACATATAAAATAAACAACAAGTCTTCATCACTTGTTGACCTTGCCTTTGCCTTTGCTAGTAGAAGGCTCGTTGGACCTTTCGTTCTTAACTGCAATGTTATTATACGCAAGAGTGAGCACGATTGCCCACAAGTATAATAATATGACAACAATATAATAACATGCGAGTGAATCAAAGACATCTGAATAAAGAAACTCAACTTTTGACTCGAGGATAAATAACAGGAATCAAAATAACATCTGAGGGTCATAAGACCTTGAACTATGTCCTAGGTTGTAAAGTGTTTATACTTTAAACCTTTAATAGTCATAAGACTATGGACTCTACTTCTCGTACTTAGGGGGATCAGCCCTTAGTACCATATTGTGCACAATATCTCAACGCTAAAGCGTAAATAATCCCCTTTACAGGGTTGTTCATCTCAGTTTTGACATCAGAGTCCGCACCAAAGGAAGTTTGGTTTGGATAAGCTCAATAAGTATTTTAGAATTTAGAACGTTCATCAACTATGGACTAGTCGAATCAATAGGGGTTCACTAGTCCTATAAGGTTCAACAATAACATCGATATTCAACTTGAATAATAAATCTCAAGAGTATACAATCGAATAAGTATTGTATAACTGAATCATGCTTTTAAAAGAGTTACAATATGTAATATAAATTTCGAACTGGAACAATTAAGAACACGAGCTTACTCGATATAGAAACACAAGTCTAAGACTTAATAAATGAATAAATTAGAATTTAGGGAACTTGCTAAATCAATAAGTTAGGGATAGGATACTTGCCTCTTGCACAAGCTATAAATATAATTACAATTCACTTTCTCAACGTCCTACACATTACATTATGTATACGACATCGATTAGTTTTCATAACTACCATGTTTAACTATTGAACTATTCACTTAAGTTCGACTTACAACTTGGTTTATAATATTACTCAATGGTTAATCACATAACATGAATGTAAACTCACAACATGCATATCACACATGTATAGCCCTTTAAACAATCATAATCAAGTTTTACAATTACGATATTCAAGTTCGCACTTAGTTTGTTAACTTGAACCTTCACATTATCTTATACATGTCAATAACTTAATTTGTTAATCAAGAATTTCAAATCATATAATATTCATGTATGTAACTTAAAACATCTCTTATCATCGAGAACACTACACTTGTGTGCGTGCATGTCCGAAGCCCTCCGATTGCCTCTGAATACGCATCAGTCACAAAGATGACCATTTTTACCCATTTTAACGATTTCAAATTGAAAAACTTAAAGAATAAAAGTTGTAGGTCTACTCGTTATCTTTCCGAATCATCTTGAATCGCCTTAATCGGAGTTCTTATGAAAAAGTTATGCTTATTTTACTACAGGAGGTTAAAATAGTCTCGGAAACCCAAAAAAAAAGGCTCCCGGACAGCCCTTATATCCGCTGGGGCGGGTCCTAATGGCCATGAACACCCGCTGGGGCGGGTCCCCCTGCTGGTGCACTCCCTGGTTCGCGATGAACACACAGAGTAGCCCAAATAAATTCAAATTAAACTAACGTAATGAATTTTAAGGCTACCCATAATGTAAAAACTTCACAGAAACGATATACAACATTTCTAGTATGATCTTGGCAATTAAAATCATGTAATCACACCATCCAAGGCATCTAATTTCACTGTTTTCATACTTTATCATGTTTTGAAGGAAAATCAAGAAATTCAACGTTACGGATTCGTTATAACGCCGAATCCGTTCGTTTAACTTCTGTTTTGTTCGTATAAACGTGTACAATCATATGCAAATGTTAATTCAAAGTTAAACCATCGATTCATGGTATAAAATTTATACGTAAGGGTCGTATGACCATATATACGACTCTGTAATTTTTGAAAACCCAATTTAAACAAAATTCGATCATTGCAAATTATGCATATATGGCATATAATATGTTATAAACATCAATTAATAGAAATATAGTCATATCATGAACAAATGTAAATTTATTTCCATTCACAGAGAACTTTTAAAGCACGTAAATGGAAAAACTCTGTAAATTTTTAAAAACCCAATTAAGGCCTAATTACATGAATTTGATTATTTTAATTCATTCATACCAAATACAAAACATGTTATAATGATATAATAACACATATATAAGCATATAATGAAAAGTTGCTAATTTTTCCCATCACAGAGAACTCAGAATATATATTCATGAAGGAAACATAGTACGTGAAATAAATTGGGACAAAGGAATTACCCCTTGTAAACTCTGTGAAGATAATGATATGGGCTTTAATTCTTCAATCTCTTCTCTAATCGATTCTTCTCTCAATTTTCTCTCCTAATCTCTCTAAGTTCTCTGATGTTTGTAATATGAAATATAAGACGATGTATAAGATATATGTATAGCGTAATACGTATAATGTATATAGTGGGTGAGTGGTCGTCGGTTAGTCCCATAGTGGGTTAACTGATCAACCCCCCATAAGGCCATGTTTGGTTTCTCCCATTCACTCTCCTTTCCCTTTAATTTAATTAACTTACTATAATATAGTTTAATAATGTCACACTTTTAATTAATCAATTAATGTTATTTAAATCAATTAAATAAAATAGCATAAATCCACATTAAATCACATATTCACATAATTAAAATTCTCATTCATTAATTATGCCAAATCATTAAATCTCCAATTAATTAATAAATTAATTAGAATAACATTATGCTTATTAATTAATATATTAATCAAATAAGCTCAATTAGATTTATACTTTGAATATAAAAATTTACCACATTAATTTAACTAATGTAACACATATAATTAAATTAATCTACCACAATTTTATAAATTAATTATTTAACTCAATAATTAAATCATCAAAAAAATATATATATTTATTTAATTCAATAAATATTCAAATTAAATTACAAAATCTCGTTCGTCACAGAATCCTTAGTCCTTGTCTTTTATCTCACTGGATTCGTTCCTTATATTGTATTTCATCATCCTCTGTCCTAAATGGTAATATAACTGAATATCTTTGGCCTGTAGTGCAAAGATGAAAAATTACGTGATGAATATCTTTGGCCTGTAGTGCAAAGATGAATGATTACCTGATGAATATCTTTAGCCCGTAGTGCAAAGATGGACAGGTGTTGAGGTGAACATGACCAACTGATGATACAAATGAATATCTTTGGCCGTACTGCAAAGATGGATATTTGATTTGAGATGTATATTGATTGATGTTACAGGGATAAAATATTGATGATGGACTTTTAAATCAAAGAAGATAGTAGACATCATTATCTACTTAACTCTTCTAATGAATTATTATTTTCGCTGCGAATATTGATCTAAAACTTGTTGTCCATAATATTTTATCCGATTTATTGAAGGCTAACGATAATTTATTTTTCATTATCTTAGTCATAATATTCTTTACTGGGCTAGTTGAGCTCACCCTTTTCTTCCATTGTTCTCTTCAGGAAATGAGAATGTCGCGGGTACTAGTCGGGGAATGGAGTGATGGTCCGAGTTAGAGCTGTAGAAGTCCTCACTATTTGTTTTATTTAAAACAGTGTGATAATAAATGTAATGAGGACTTATTTTGAATATTAATATTTTCTACCTGTCTGTATTGACACTCACAGCTATGTGGTCGTATTTTGCACGACCGTGTGATATGAAAGATTGTATTTGAATTTTATTGAGTGTATTTGGCGACTCAAAATGGGTGCAGCATTGAACCTATTTTGGGGGCGTCACAGCTGCGGCTCCCCTAGGTGGGACCCACATGCCCGGCTTCGTCGACTTAAAGTGCGTGCATGCCGGGCGACGCGATGTCAAGTTCGAAACTTCATAACTTTTGATCGGAGCGTCCGTTTGGGACGTCCTCTAGCTTTTCGGAAAGCCCTTGCTGAGAGTGTCACAATGATTTACCTCTTTTTAAGTCCCCAAAGTTAGGTTCATGACTGGATCTTCGTTTTCCCACAGTTTGCCCGATGAATCGTCTGGTGCTGTTTTCACCTGGAATCACCGTTGTGGTTCTTTCTGACCTTGGCGGCATCAATTCATCTTGAGTTTGATTGAATCAGATGAGAGTTGGTAAAATAACCATTTTTCCCCTCCTGGGGTTGCCCTTGGTGTCGGCATGGCCTCTGGTTGACTTCCGGGAGCTGTTTCCAAGACTTGGATCCCATTCGAGTCTGTTTGTTCTCAGTGTTGCCTCTGTGGCTAACGTGGTCGTTCCGGGTTTTCTTATGGAGTCGTTGTGAGGCTTCAGGTTTATGTCTGAAGTCAATCTGATTTCCCGGGCTGATACCGGGGCTGGCCTGTTCTTTTCAGGTTGCTGTCGGGGCTGATCTGTACCTCCAGGGTTGCTGCCGGGGCTGATTTGCACATCCCGGGTTGCTTCCGGGGATGCTTTGACATCCCGATATGATTGATCGGTGTTGTGGTTGTCCCGATATTGGTGACTGGGTTTGGGCTGATGTCCCGATATTGATACCGGGGATGATCTGACGGTTCGATTGGCGATCGGAGCTAGATAGATGGTCCGATTGACTATCGGAGCTGGATTAATGGTCCGATTGACTATCGAAGTTGACTGGAGTACCGATATTGGTGATCGAATTTGACTGGAGTTGACCGACATTGGGGATCAGATTTAGGTTTACCGACATTGGGGATCAGATTTAGGCTGAAGGACCGGCATTGGTGGCCGGATTTAAATTGAATGTCTAGTGTCGGGACCGAGGTTGGCTTGATTGACGATTTTGCCCTCCTACAGTGTTAGTATTGGGGCAAGGAAAATTTTGAGTGTCTACAGATGCACCTCTTTATCATATCCATGCAATGTAGTGGAATGGACAAGATAAAGATTGCTAGACACTTGAAATATGACAAGATATTAATGATGCAAATTGCAATGCAATGAATGTTAACAAGTTTTCTCCAATCGCATTTCGCACTTCGTATATCGCATCGAAAATTGCATCGCCATCGCATCGCATCGCATTGCATTACCTTTACCGGTGCCTGTGTTGGTGCTGATATCCACGGTTGGCTTTCATCAATGCTGCTGATGTATATGCTGGTGTTGACTCCAACGGTCTGATTTCCATTGGTGTTGCTGATGCTTGTTTGATGGAGATAAACTGAAATGTTTCTCATATTTCTGCTGGGGATGATATCGTCTGTGATGGCCCTTGGTGCTACCTTGGTTTAAGCCCAATGGTTTCTCACATTTGCTGATACTCTTCGTGGGGCATACTTTCTGATGCCATTTGTATATTTTTGAAGACTCCTCTGCTGAGGATATATTTCCTTTGCCGAGTTACCTCAGTAGGTGTTCCCGATGTTTATCCTGACGATAACTTACACCGGTAGTTTGCAAAAGTGCCTACCTTGATTGTAGTGGCAATGGTTGATCATTGGACTGTCCCGATGCCTACTCGAACGGTAGCAGACTTTTTCATCGAGTGTGTATTTAATGTGCATGTATTTTTGACTCTACTGGGTATACATGCCTAATGTTTTGATGGAGATGTGTGTTGATGTAGCGCTTGTTGCACATGTGCATATCAGACATGATATGATGATCTTAATTTGTCCTAGGTTAATGCATGTGCTTAATTGAATTGATGTAGAACCATATCTGACCCTCTCTGAGGTAATTTGGAGTTTCTTTCGCATAAAATTTGTTAGGCTTAGCAGCTCTAACTCCCGTATGGCTCCTTTTGTCATTCGCAAGTTCAGATGTTCCCCTTTCATATATCGTCTCTGGTGGGGAAGGATCAGAGTTGATCTGACGGCACGATTGAAGATCGGGGTTGATTTAACTTCCCGGGTTGATGCCGGGGTTGGACTTGACTTCCTGGGTTGAGACCGAGGTTGAACTTGATGATTTGGGTGATGCTGGCGTCCTTGAGGATGTAGCCCGTTCTTTTATCGTCTAGATTTGAATTTCAGGGTAGGGGCCTCAACTGATGAGGACTTGGCGCATGTTGACATATTTGATGATACAGATTTCCTTCGCTAGGTCTTTTTCATCAGACATCTATTTTTCCCGAGTTAAGGACTCTGTTGATGATTTTTCCCTTTTTGTGGATGGACAGCTGATGTCGCCTTGATTTCTTTCAGGAACTCTCCCTCTTCTTTTGATGAGGAGCCTGGTCCGGCTGTAGATTTTTTCCATTACTTGGAATGGAGAAATGCCCCAGCCCTTTCGCAGGTTGTTACTGGGGTTTATAGAAAAAACTCGCTTTGTTGACCATGTCCCTGGTGAGCAATATCCTGCATATTCAGACAAACAACAATATGTGCCGACAGCTTGATGGCTTGGGCCATCGGGATTAGTATGATCTTGTGAATGAGGCATTTGAAATTTGAATTGAATGCTTGCATTGAATGAGCTCTTATCTTATCGCTAAAGGTCTTGAAAAGGAGTATGAAAATGAATTTTTCTTAAGAAAATCCAAATTTTCGCTTGACAAGTTATGAAATTGCAAGAAAACTTTTAAGCGTCCATGATCTTTTCTCATGGGTAGGATTAGATTCGAAAGACTTATCTCCCTTCATCAGAGACATCTCATCTTCGCTTTAGACACTGCTCTTCACAAGATTAAGATGTATCATTTGGTGTTGAACTCCATGGTAAATCGGAAAAACAAATAAACAGCATACAAGTGAGGGTCACTTGGAAACGCTATTGGTATGAGTATATATATGTTTCTATTGTAAATTTGTGACTTTTAAATGTTTGAACTTTTATAGATTCATTTCTGTTAAAAAATCTCCTTTTGTTTTAATTTGAACCAGGGATGTATGGTGATTGCAGCGATCCAACTGCCGTGCTAGTGCAGAAGATCTCAGATTGGAGGCACCTTGGAATTTGATTTGCTTATTTATGTATTTCCTTTATTTTAAATTAGGATTGTATTTGTGGATTGTGGGTGTTGTTTGAAACTTTGATTTCTGTCATGGATGTGTTGTTTGAAACTTTTTGGATTATATTTGTACTATGTGGAAGTTGTTTGGATTTCATTTTGGTTGGATATTTGGATTCACCTGTTTGAAACAGCTGTCATCCCCTATGTGCTTGAGGATTGATGTGGCTGAAGTGTTGTCGTGCCTGTTGCTACCATCTCAGTCACATCCTATTTGGGATCTGATCTATCTATTTTTAGCTAGTTTCATTTACATGTCAACATTTTTGATATAATTTGAAATGTCTTGGTGGCCATCTCATTTCATTTTTTTATAGGCCTATAAGCTTACATATTGACTAATTATTGCTATTTGCAGAGATTGCTGAAGGAGTAATAGGTTGTACTGTCCATGCTGAGGTATGTTTGTCTACCGAGTGTCAAACTATGTTTTTTTAGAAGCAATTTCTTTGAATTAATGCCTAAACTTACAACTCTTTTATCCCAAACTAGTTGGACTGCAGACTACTACTTGATAATGTGTACTATAAGTAAAAAGTTACAATACATTTTTTAATTTGTTGTATACTGTAGTTCTACTATTATACATATACTGTTATAATTATGTGTGTGTGTGTGTGAGTGAATGGGTTCCAGAGATTCAAGTAGGATTTAGTAAGCAACTGAGACCTTTATCCTTGAGAGTTAGGACAATCTAAATTATTGTAAGTTGGTGATTTTATGACAAAGGGAGTCTTGCATCTCTTACTGCAAGTCTTGAGTCTCCTTTTTCGAAAACTAAACAGGAAAAAATTCTAGTATGAAACTTACCTATACAATCTAACCTGCTTTGAATCTATATGAATTGAATCAATATGTTATGTGTCAAAACCTTGATTTAAGAATGCAGCTCAACAATTAGAAACTGTTATTTGAAGATTGCCCAAATAATACATTGGGAAGGTTAAAGTTGGACCAAGTTTACTTGTTAAAAATGAATTATATATATATATATATGTTCTTTTTGCCTTAATTGCAATTACTAAATTTATACTTGTTTAATTATTCTAGGAATTTATGCCATAACTTATTGGGGTCAAGTGTCATACTTTGACAATATAGTGGTGCAATTATTTTCTTTTTCAATATTATTATCATCATTATTATAATCTTACCTTTTGTATATTTTGATATATAATGTTAACATCAACGTTCGAAAAAGCGTTCGAGTCGTGCGCCTCGAGGCGCGCCTCGAGGCGAGGCGGAAGCTCTCAGTGGCGAGGCGGTCGCTTCACTGGGAACTAACGAGCCTTGCGCCTTTTATTGCCGAGGCTTAAGCCTTGAAGCGTTGCGCCTCGAGGCGGAAGCCTTGCTTTGGATAAAAAAAAACCTAAGTTCTTACGCCAAATCATTTGAAGTCTGAAAAAACTTACGGTGCGAGGCGCGACTACAGTCTTCGTCTTCATCGACTTCCTCTTCGTCGACTTCGAACGCCAGGTCTTCTTCTTCTTCTTCTTCTTCGTCTGTTGTTTTCTTCTTCTTCTTCTTCTTCGTCTGCTGTCTTCTTCTTTTGTTCTTCTTGCGACACTTCGACTTCGTCGACAAAGGCTTGCGAGGCGAATTCACACAGCGACACTCCTCTGTTTGTGCGACGCGACTTCACACAGTGACTTCGTGCGACGCGACTTCTACAAAGGTTCGATTTCTACAAAGGTTCGACTTCGTGTCTTCTTCTTCTTCGATGTCTTCTCTGTGACTCTGTCTTCTCTGTTTTGGTTTTGTAATTTGTATTTTGTATTGGGTATTTGGGTTGATCTAGTTTTATTGAGTTGCTGATTACTATTTTTCATTTTTGTTAGAATAATAATAATAATAATAATATTATAAGCTGCATAATTATTATTATTAAGGGGAAGAAATTTGGTTCTGATTTGCGAAATTAGATTCTCTGTCTCATGAAATCTTAATGCACTGGTGTGGTGTGGTGTGGTGTGGTGTGGTGTGGTGTGGATGTAATTCATACCAACAAAGATTTGGTTTACTCGACGCAAAAAGGGTAATAAATCCCAGTTCCACTAATTCAACTTTCAAGACGGTAAAATATGTACTTTAATTGTTTGCATGACAATTATGTTTTGGTTTTGTAATTTGGGAAGACTATTATTAATATTGTTTATCACTTTTTTTGGAGCAAGAAGAGTGTTTGCTAGTGGATTAGTGAAAATATATAGGTCAAAGTTGGAGAAAATATATAGTTCAATTCAATGATATTATGTTGAATTGTAAATATTATGTTATGAAAATATAGATGATCACTATATAAGTAGTTGATGATATTATGTTGTTTTGATGTTTTGTAATGATAAATTATTTTATGATTTTATTAGTATGTTTTTATAATTTTTGGGGACTTTTAGGTTTTCAGATCTTCTGTCTCATTCCGTCTTGAATCTTACACATTACCTCGTACGAAGAAAAACGCCTCGTACTGCTTTTAGCTTTTTTGAATATTGGTTAACATAGTAGACTAACTTCATTTTTATGCTAATGCTTGGTTGATTCCTACTTAGATTTGGACATTATGTCTTGTCAAGGAGGTCTCCGACGTCATGAGATTGTATTGGGATCCAGATCACGGATATATGCTGATGGAGGTGTTTCGGGTGAGTATGGAGGCAACCTGTCTGGTAAAATATTGATGCATGATAATTCAAATACTCAAAAATACATCTACAGGAGTGAGCACTCCCAATATATCAAGGATGGAGGTGATCTTCAAATTAAATTATTTATTTGTTATAGTTGTATGGGGTATCATATAATATAAACAAAATTTTAGCTGTGCCTGAATATTATGAAATAAACAATCTTTTTTTTTGAACAATTAACAAAATAAAAATCATATACGTTCCTAAAAATTAATTCATTATTCTATAAACTAAAATTCCTCCGATATTCTACATAAATAAATTGAGCAGCGTTTTCCATTATCGACTAATACTCTCTTTGTTAAAAACTCCTATTTGTCATTTTTTCAATGATAGATGTCTAAAATAATACATTTTCCTCAAATTTGTCACCTAAATTTTATACTCCACTTAATATCTTAAAACTTTACTTCCTCTTTCAGTTTGGTTTAACTCACGAGGTTCTTCTTTTTTCATAATTTTTTAATCTAATAATAGGCAAAAAGTACTATTAAAACCCATCAAGGATTTTTAATAAAAATAATAATTTGTTGGTTAAATAAAAAAAAGTGTAAAATTCAAAGATATTTGAAATTATTATAAAATATAAAATACTAGTTGTGTTCCGTGCCTCCGACATTAGATGGACGAAGGAGCGAAAAATTCAAAATCATTTGTATTTTGTTATATAAATTGAAGATTGAAGATTGAAGATTGAAGATTGAAGATTGAAGATTAGATTGAATATTGGGATGCATTAATAAAGTTGTAATTCTGAGAAACCCGATTGTACCCAACCCAATCCAAATGAAGATAGGTAAAAGCAGAAGATAGGTTGTTATTCATATATATATATATACATAATATATATATATATAGGGAAATGATCCATAGAATACGTTAGCTATTAGTACTGTTTCAACTAACGCTCATCCAGCCGTCCAAAATTAGAGTTAATGGCTGAGATGAGGGCTCAGCCGCTAGAGGGAGTAGCGGCCAGCAATAAATTTTAAATTCCTCTTTGCTGGCCGCTAGAGGGAGTAGCGGCCAGCCAAAACGTCGTCATTTTGACTGGCCGCTACTCCCTCTAGCAGCCAGCAGAGACGAATTTAAAATTTATTGCTGGCCGCTACTCCCTCTAGCGGCCAGAAGAGACGAATTTAAAAATCGTGGGCTGTAAGGGAATTTGGCCCAGTCGCTAGAGGGAGTAACGGTGAAATTCACCTTATATCCAATATAGATCTAACAGTTTACTCCATTCCCATCCAAATGCTAAACAGCTGCAGAAATATAGTTTCGAAAAGAATCTGCTAGTTCTGAAATCACTTGTTTGTGCGATAAATTTTTGGTAAGTCTTCACCAATGGCTTTCATGGCTGCTACAAATATATTTTTATCTAGCTCTTCTGAATCTTTTGCTAGTTTAGAATGTAGAAATGAATCGGAGTATGTTAATGATGGTGAAAGTAGTAGTACAATGGTAATGGTTCCTTATGTTGGTCAATTATTTTATAAATTAGAAGAAGCTGAAAATTTTTATAGATCCTATGCCCAAAAAAGTGGATTTGAGATTAGGATTGCTACGAGTCGTAAACATGCTCACAGTAATGATTTGACGTCAAGGTTATATGTATGTAAAAAAGCTGGTAGACCAACTGTGCTAAAGAATTCATTAGATAATGAATGTGATAACGATAAGAAAACAAGACAACGAGACACAATTGGTCGAACACTATGCAAAGCTAGAATGTATGTTGTCCACAGTAAGAAAGAAGATAACTGGCGTATTCGGTTATTGAGTTGGATCACAATCATCAGTTAGTGACACCTGCCAAAGTAGATTTGATTGAGACACATAGAAATATTACGCCGGTAGCAAGAAAATTAATTGACACATTAAATCAGGCAGGTATTGGACCAAGTAGGATGATGAATGTTTTGAGCACAATGGGTGGAGGAATGCAAAATGTAGGTTTTAGTGACAAAGATGATCGTAATGTGGTTAGGGATTTAAGGCGTGACTCGGAGGATGAAAATGATGCACAAGCAGCAGTTAATTATCTGAAAAAATTTGATTCTAGTAGTGTGAGTAAATTTTTCTTTCGTGTCAAATCAGGTGAAGACAATCGCATAGCTTGTATCTTGTGGGTAGACGCCCGATCAAGATTTATGTATCAATGTTTCGGAGACGTGGTTACATTTGACACTACGTATAGGACAAATAGGTATAATATGCCATTTGTTCCATTTACCGAGGTCAACCACCATTATCACTCTGTTTTATTTGGATTTGCATTGTTAAGGGACGAGACAGAAGACACTTTCAGTTGGGTCTTAGAGACGTGGCTTGAAGCCATGGATTACAAAGCTCCTGTAACCATCATCACTGACCAAGATAAAGTCATGAACAATGCTATTGGTAGGGTACTCCCATCCACTCATCATTTATTGTGTTCTTGACATATTAGCAATAAATTTCCAGAAAAATTACATCATGTTTATGCGGAACACCCATCGTTCAAAGATGATTTTAACAACTGTGTGTATAATTCATATTCCATTGGCGAGTTTGAAGAGTGTTGGGAAATACTTATGAGAAAATATGATTTGTCTCAAAATGAATGGCTCATAAGTTTGTATAACGTGAAGGAGAAATGGATAAGTGCATACACAAAGAGATATTTTGCTGCAGGAATGACAACCACCGGAAGAAGCGAATGTATGAACCATTTTTTTGATTTTTGTGTGAATGCTTCAACAGGCATGAAAGATTTTGTCGTCAAGACTCAGAAGACTATTGAAAAACAATTCAACAGAGAGAGAAAGGCTGATTATGTAACAAAGCATCGAAAACGTAGTTTGGTTTTAGGAATATCGTTGGAAGTACATGCTTCTGAATGTTATACAAAAGAGATGTTTAGACGTTTTCAAAAAGAGCTTGTGGATTCTTTTAAGTATAACATCAAAAAAGTTAGTGAGCTGTACATTATTGATCCAAAGGTCTATGCAGTGTACAGGGAAGATGCAATTGAAAATAGTCGGAGATATCGGCAAGTTGTCAATAATTGTGAGGGGGTTGATAACATGTACTTGTCAAATGTTCTCACATTCTGGTCAGATTTGCAGACACATACTGAGATTCTTAAGCTTCAAGAGTATTGCACGAATACCTGCTTACATGATCGTTCCTCGATGGACAAGAGATGCTAATAGGAGTAATGGTGAAGAGGAAATGGTTTCTCCAATGAGTGCAGACTTTGAAAAAAACCAATCAATGCGCTACAATCATTTGATGAGTGATTTTCAAGAGTTAGCTAGTAAAGCTGCTTGCTCAGTTAGAGGCTACAAGGCAATACTACAACAAAATGCACGGGGAAAAGCCCTTATTGATCAATACGACCCGGATGAGACAGACATACTAGATGATGATAATGACCGCGCAGAATTACATGCAGCTCAGGATATGGGATTGCAAGATGATGATGATGATGAAGAGTATAAGGTTGATGAGGAAGAACAACAGTATTTGCCGCCAATTGCTTCTCAGACAAAGGGTCGAAAAAGACAATCAAGATTAAAAAATGCCCTTGAAAGATTTGTGGGTTGTAAGTCTCACCGAAAATGTGCAATATGTGGATTTGAAACTAACCATGACAAGCGCAATCATTATAGGGTGTTAGGACTTCCTGAACCTAAAGATAATTAATGTCTCGTTATGTGTTTATTTGAAATTTACAAGTGTTTTTGTTCTTGAGTGATTATGGAGATGTAATTTAATCAGAATGTTGAAATGTTTGTTTTGTAATCAGAATGTTGAATCATTTGTAATTTAATCAGAATGTTGGAATGTTTGTACTTTTCTGGACTAGACATGCTTTGTTTCTCCATGTAAATGTTTGCATGTTACTGCTGAGGGTGTGATGCCAAAGATTTCCCGGATGCTGGCTGTAAGGGTTTGGTGCTTAATGCCTGTATGCTGGCCGCTAGAAGGAGTAGCGGCCAGCACTTTTCTAAAAAATTCTGGCCGCTACTCTATCTAGCGGCCAGCATACAGGCATTAGGCACCAGTTGACAAGCAAGATACCAAATGCCTGTATGCTGACCGCTAGAGGGAGTAGCGGCCAGAACTTTTTAGAAAAGTGCTGGCCGCTACTCCCTCTAACAGCCAGCATCCAGGCATTTGGCACCAGTTGACAAGCAGGATACCAACCCATACCTGTTAAACAACTTAATCACCAACATGCAAATAATATATATAACAAATTAACCAATTAAAACACATGATCAATACCAAAATCACTCAATGAAATACCACCAGCAGTACAAAATATCTTTCATCCAAAGCAAGAAAATATTACATGTTCAAGATTAACCTCTAAATAATTTGGTCTTTAGGTATTTCTCTAGCCTTATATTTGAACAATTCATAAGCTATTCTATACCTAAAGACCGATACATCATCCAAAGACCATTTTTCTTTGCCAAGGTCAATATTGCCCCGCACGAGGTAGTCAACATACTTGCAAACAAATATGCCGCAATCGTAATAATTGTCCTGCATAGGTCGAGCCTTTGTTGTCTGCACCTTTGGGGGTGTACGAGGCCAATCACCGAACGGGTTACCCATTCGCAATATCAACGGTATCAATTGTATCTACAATAACAATAACGGCATTAGTAGGTACATATATTACGGGAAAACTAACTGACTGTATTAAAAACAAAATGTCACATACCGCGACATCGATGTACTCTTTGTACTTTTCGAATAACGTCATGTGCGGTTTGTCATTATATAGAGGGTCGAGAATAGAAACCTTCCATGTTGAGACCGAAAAGGTTAAGAGTATGAAATGACTGTCACGTGGGATACATATAGGCATGAAGATAAAGTCGCACTGATGTATCGGCGGTCCCACTTGAGGTGTCGCATATGACTGGCAGAAAAGATCTCCACGAATTTCCTCCCCAATTGACAAGGCACCTTTCCCCAAGTGCATGAAAAAGGAGGGCATGAAGCCAAATTTTGCCCATCTCTGTATTCCCTCACTCTGATATTTGGCTTCCCGATCCCGCAGAAGGCACATATATGCGTCCATCACATTTTCGTATATCCAAATTTCGGGTTGCAAAGAATTCATATCTTGGTGAGTCAATGTGTACCAATGTTGAAGGTGCGAAATGGAAAATTGAAGATGATTAGGGGGAGTTGGGGAGAAGAAGTTCTCGTTGATCATTCCAATCTTTGGCCCACGAAGTCTTTTTGTTATAGACCCTTTAGGTCCATATGCTTCTATTGGAACATCATCGCCAATAAACGAAGAACCACTCTCGTACGTAAGCTGAGTAAGCTGGGACGTATCACAAGGAGCCTGGGTGGTAGGGATGTATACATCGAGCTCAAGCGCAGGGGTGGGCCTATCTGTCTGTTCACCCCACGTATACTCCTCCCCCCCACCCCTGACATCCGCATCATACAACTCATATAGTTAATCCCAACCCTTTTTCATGTGATTGTATTCGGGAGGAAAGTCTTGCTTGAACTTGAAAATTTTGTCAAGGAGAGATTTTGCGCCCTCAATCTATGCAAAAAATAACATAAAATAAGAAAATAAACAAAATAAATTAGTATCGAAGAATACAATAGATTACATCAAATAAACAAGCAATATATTATATTAATGTTACCCATTTGTAAAACTTTAACTTGCTTACCATGCTAACCATACGATGTTGATTATATACAGAACGAGGCTCGTAGGTAGTGTTGGAATCTCCTTCGCGTCGAGGGCGGTGCAAGTGTCGTCGGGTAATTTTTTTGTACCACTTGAAGTATGTATCCATAGGGATAGTTTTAGCAACCTCCTGAACTTCTACCTCGAAAATTTTCATATATAGCTCCCACTCATCAATGTATTTTCTTCTCATTTGTATGTAATCTGGTGGCTCAAATGACTGTTCTATGGGTTGTCTCAAAGCATCATTTCTCTCAGTTGGGGACGGAATGCCTTGGATATACCCATATTTCCTCATTATCCGGTCGGACATTTGATACTCGACAATATCAAAATGAATCAATGGGACCCGACCGAATCCTGCCAATCTAGCCTCATAGTTATAGTACCTCCAATTATCATCCTATCGCTGGTATGGCCGCCATACTACCTCCCACTGAGGTTGCCTATCAAATTCGCCCCGGTAGAAAGATAGATGGTGATGGGGATCGTTTCGCCTATCACCATATTGAT
Organism: Panax stipuleanatus; assembly: GCA_020205555.1. Classification (NCBI taxonomy): domain Eukaryota; kingdom Viridiplantae; phylum Streptophyta; class Magnoliopsida; order Apiales; family Araliaceae; genus Panax; species Panax stipuleanatus. The sequence goes on from CM035126.1 coordinate 6,695,413, forward strand.
GTTTGGCGGAGTACGCCTATGCTGTTGCTCTAGGGACCCAAAGTAAAGAATTAGGCCTAGGGTTAGGCCTTCCAACCAAAAAACGCTCGTATGCCCAAATTTGAAACAAGGTCACACAACCATTGATATAATTACATTCTTTCATAGATACTGTGTACAGACCCCGATATAAATATGACAAACATGCGGCACCCCATGCATATGTGGCAGTCTTATTTGAATCATAAATAAAATACATGTACCTAGGGTGTACAGTATTTTTTGACCTTGTGGGAAATAAAACCCCCCCACATAGTCAAAGGACATATGCCTTTGTATACATACCAACCACATCTCTACTTGCATTGTCTGGACACTTGAAAAAAATTTTATGTAACCAAACTAAGGAAATACCACTTTTTTTTGACATTATTCCATTCTCCAGCCCATTCATTCCCAAAGATTTCCCTAAAATAACTTAATGGAGCATCAAATGAAGGACAAGTTAAGGGCTTACCCAATACTGGCAAACGAAAAATAAAATGGACATCCTCTAATGTTATTGTTATTTCACCACATTTCATATGAAATGTATTTGTCTCTGGCTGCTATCTCTCAATCAAAGCAGATATAAGACTGACATCTATTCTGGTTACTACTGCCGGATAACTAAACCCCTTAAATCCTCACGTCTCTAATAATTTTTTTTGTAGGCTGGTAAGTTCTCATTTATCATATATAATTGAAGTAGATTGGCTTGACATCAGTGTACCCCTTTCAATTTCATTCCACACATCCTCCGATACATGTTTTTCTTGAGCATAAAGGACATTGCGATCAATGGGTCCAGGCAGCCAATTGTCCATATTTACCTAAAAATATCAATAACAATAAAACTTTCATTCAATGTCTAAATAAATACTTGACCAAAAATAATACAAAACAACAACGATAATATTTCATATATGCAAGTGTATTTATATTTTATAACAAAATGATAATTTTTGCTAGAAATAACCAACAACAATAAAATATTTAACACAATTTATGCATATATAATACTCAGAAATATACATACTAATATTTTATATATAGAAAATACCCAATTTATACACATAATTTGTATACATAGATGCATACCTACCACCCAATTTGTATACATACATATAATAATACTAAATTTTTTACTTATATACTATGCTTTAATATAGCAATAATTTTTAAGATATTTATCAAAATACTATTGTTCAATGTCTTTTTTGTTTCTAAAGATATTTACAAAAGCATATTAGGTTGAAAGACACTTACTTTACCGGTTGAAGTTGAGATTGATGGGCCAAATTCGAAGCTAGCAGCAAACCCTTCTCCTTCTCTTTGTGCAACGCCGTCTCTCTGTAGAAGCAAACTGCAAACGCAAGCAGTATACAAGACTTAGTTTAGATCTGAAAAACGCTTGGCCGTTACTCCTTCTAGCGGGTGGACCAAATTCCCTTACGGCTCACGATTTTAAAATTCGTCTCTTCTGACCGCTAGAAGGAGTAGCGGCCAGTAATAAATTTTAAATTCCTCTCTACTGGCCGTTAGAGGGAGTAACGGCCAGCAGAGACGAATTTAAAATTTATTGCTGGCCGCTACTCTCTCCAGCTGCTGGGCCCTCATTTCAGCCATTAACTCTAATTTTGGACGGCTAGATGAGCGTTAGTTGAAACAGTACTAATAGCTAACGTATTCTATGGATCATTTACCACATATATATATATATATATATATATATATAATCAGATCTTGTGATGGACAACTTTCAGACGGAAATGGTTGAATCAGATCCGGAGACGGGCAAAAATTTGCAGACGAAAAACAGGGATTACTCCCTCGGGAAGCGCCATCGCGACGACTACAAGGAGGTCTCCGACGTCACGGCGGTCTCCGACGTCCCGGCGGTCTCCGACGTCCCGGCGGTCTCCGACGTCCCGGCGGTCTCCGACGTCCCGGCGGTCTCCGACGTCCAAGCGGTCTCCGACGTCCAGGAGGTCTGCGATGTCCAGAATTTTGATGATCCAAATCGCGGAGAAATGCTGATGGAGGTGTTTCGGGTGAGGATACACAGGGGAGGCAACCTGTCTGGTAAAATCTTGATCAATGATGATTCAAATACTCATCAATACATCTACAGGAGTGAGCACTCCCAATATATTAAGGATGGGGTGATCTGCTACTGACTGGCCTCAATCGTGCTGCTATTTACATCGATGATATTCTCGCTGTCTTTTGGGATCTGAATCTCACCAACCCCTCCGAACACCAACCTAAACGCATCACAAACTGCAAGGACTGCTTTCACGATGATGTCTCCTTTTCCCCAACACATTCCAAGGCGGATGCTTTTAACTATTCCTCACAGTCATATTTCTTTGACCTTCCCTTATATGAGGAAATTAAGGACGAGGATGGACAAGTGTATGCAACATTGATGTACGCCTTCTTCCATGAAGCAATGCAAGCCGATATAGAGGTTTGGCTGATAGATGAAAAGATAAAAGGCGTCTATGGATCGATCATAGCTAAAAATGACATGATTGTTGATCCTCTTTGGGAGAGTTTTCTCTTCCTCAAGGAGGACTCGAGTCAAAGCGTAGAAGTAGTAGATGGGCAGCCAATTCCATTGCCCAGGTCCGTAGTAGCCGTTCCAGTCAAGTCCAACCTCATAGTTTGTGCACATCTGAAAAGCAAGGACACGGACAAGGAGTTTAAAGCAGATATATCCTTTGGTGTTGAACTCCATGGTGAATCGGAAAAACTAATAAACAGCATACAAGTGAGGGTCACTTGGAAACACTATTGGTATGAGTATATATATGTTTCTATTGTAAATTTGTGAGTTTTAAATGCTTGAACTTTTATAGACTCATTTCTGTTTAAAGAATCACCTTTTGTTTTAATTCGAAACAGGGATGTATGGTGATATGCAGTGATCCAGCTGCGTGCTAGTGCAGAAGATCTCAGATTGGAGGCACCTTGGAATTCGATTTGCTATTTTATGTATTTCCTTTTTTTAAAAATTAGGATTATGATTGTTTTAAACGGGGATTATTTGATTTTGTCATGGATGTGTTGTTTGAAACTTGTGGATTGTATTTGTACAATGTGGAAGTTGTTTGGATTTCATATTGGTTGGATATTTGGATTCACCTGTTTGAAACAGCTGCCATCCGATTGATGCGGCTGAAGTGTTGTCGTGCCTGTTGCTACCATCTCAGTCGCATCCTATTTGGGATCTGATCTATCTATTTTTAGCTAGTTTCATTTACATGTCAACATTTTTGATGTAATTTGAAATGTCTTGGTGGCCATTTCATTTCATTTTTTTTATAGGCTTATAAGCTTACATATTGACTAATTATTGCTATTTGCAGAGATTGCTGAAAGAGTAATAGGTTGTACTGTCCATGCTGAGGTATGTTTGTCTACTGAGTGTCAAACTATGTTTTTTAGAAGCAATTTCTTTGAATTAATGCTAAACTTACAACTCTTTTATCCCAAGCTAGTTGGAGTGCAGACTACGACTTGATAATGTGTACTATAACTTCTATAAGTAAAAAGTTGCAATACATTTTTGAATTTGTTATATACTGTAGTTCTACTATTATACATGTACTGTTATAATTATGTGTGTGTGTGAGTGAATTTCCAGAGATTCAAGTAGGATTTAGTAAGCAACTGAGACCTTTATCCTTGAGAGTTAGGACAATCTAAATTATTGTAAGTTGGTGATTTTATGACAAAGGGAGTCTTGCATCTCTTACTGCAAGTCTTGAGTCTCCTTTTTTGAAAACTAAACAGGAAAAAATTCTAGTATGAAACTTACCTATACAATCTAACCTGCTTTGAATCTATATGAATTGAATCAATATGTTATTGGTCAAAACCTTGATTTAAGAATGCAGCTCAACAATTAGAAACTGTCATTTGAAGATTGCCCAAATAATACATTGAGGAAGGTTAAAGTTGGACTAAGTTTACTTGTTAAAAATGAATTATATATATATATATATAGGGGACTGATCCATAGCAAACGTTGTAATTTTAAGTATAGTCTTACAACAGATCGCGACCCTCCACGCTAAGATCGAACGGTTTTATAAACTCCCCGTCCGCAGTTTTGTTTTCAGTAATCCGTACTTTAATACTGCGGACGAGATAGAAGACTAAAATACTCCTTATAAAAATCAAACCACATCAACAGTATTAAACTGCGGAGCTTTCACTGCATTTTTTTCTCTCTCCTCTCTTTGACAAAGCAAGCAGAGGCTCTGTAATTGAGTGATCTTGGTGAATCTTCATCATCATCACTACTATCAAAATTACTTTCATCAAGCACAAGGAATCCATGCATTAAGAATTGGAATAACAGTGTTGCATTGTGCACAAATGCAACCCTTAATTAGTAAGTCGCAACATTTTCTCAAGCACAAGGAATCCATGCATTAAGAATTGGAATAACTCCCATAGCAACATAGAAATGATTTCCAACCTACAAAGGATCCAAGGAATCCACTCTTACTTTTCTCTCTCTAAAAACTCTGCAACTAATTAAGTCACCACCTCTCTTTGGAGTGGTCCAAAGAGACTAACAATTCACTCCGGTCCTAAGTGAATAACAATAATAGACTAAATTTGTCCGTATGCAGTTAATCCACTAGTAAGCAATAGAATTCAATTTTTGAATGAATCAATCAACTAAATCATATCATTTGCAGGCTTGAAAGGAACGGAGGGTTGATTAGAATGGCAGACCAAAAACATGTTCGGCGGTGTCGGCAACATGTTCGGCGAATCTGAGTTGGGATCCAAAAACATGTCGGCCATCCGAATTCATGTAATCCGACCCCGAAACCTTCGGTCATTCGAATCCGAAGCCATCCGAACTCATCCGAAGCCATTCCGAAGTCATCTGAATCCATCCCGAAGCCATCCGACTCCCGATTGAATTGAGCCGACTCCCAATCCCGACCCCAACCTCGACTCCCAAACCCCGACCCCGAAAAACTATCCGTTTCCGCTACGGTGCCGACAACGATCAAGCCGCGTTCAATTTCCTGGGTCGGTCACTCCACGATACAAATCCGTCCGATACGAAACTGATCAGCAAATGGGTTTAGTTCAATCTCTTATTTGCAACATGCTTTAATTCATTCGGCGGCGATGGAAGTGTACATGTGGAGGAGACAGAATAACTAGAGAGACGAAAAGAGGCGGAGCCTATATTTTTCATCTTTGTCCTTGGAATCTTAGTTTCACCTTTTCATGGTGTATATTTGTGAGTTTTTTTAGGCTTGTTATTACTATGGTATAGTGTTGTATCTGAAACTCAAAAAGTTTATTTTTTGAATTCTACAGATGTTGTAGTTGCAACTCCCTTTGTTTTCATGCTACATTCGGCCAACCCCCCATTCGGCTTACGTCATGCAAGATGATTTACTGTTTTCTTTTCTTGTTTATTTAATTCTCTCTCGTACGTGCTGCATTGCATGCATGACCACATGATGAATACATGGAGTTGCTGGGCATTCTCAACCGTGGCAGCGATGGATTAAGGGATAAACCAGATAGTCCGGATTATGAACGTGCTGGGTCGGCTGCTCTGCCAAGGTATTTTACCCAATTCGGGCACCCAATACCAGAAAACGAGGACCGAGTTCACTCTTGATTTGATCCGAGAACTCGAAGGTTCAGCAGGTGGAACACAAATGCTGGCCGATTTCAGCCCTTGCATAAACAAGTAAGCAAAAGGCTTCAACATGACCCTCCAGTGCAGCATTCATTACTGCCGAAAAACCTTTATCCGCTGCCACGGTTGAGAATGCCCAGCAACTCCCTGTATTCATCATGTGGTCATGCATGCAATTTCGGCCACAGTTGAGATGGGTTTTCCGGGAGGTAGATTGTCCAATTTCGGGCAGGCTGATATGTATTCGGTGCAGTCATCTTTACCGTAATAAGTGTCTTACAACGAAATATGCAGTTCCTTTCATGCTTTAATGGGCGATTCATTGATTTTGGTCATGTCCCTAATAATTCATGATATGTGGTGGTTTGTTAATTTTTAAAGTCGACACTAGATCACTGGTTTTGAATTAGTTCATTAAACTCCAATAACGTGGTTCTACATATATACTACCTCAATGTCAAAATGTTTTCCTTTTTAAAAAGGGACCAAAAGAGGTAGTTCATTTGATGCTCTGTTTTTTCAAAAGAAGAGAGAAAAAATTGCAGGGAAAGGCTCCGCAGTTTAATACGATGTCTTTTGATTTTTATAAGGAGGGGTATTTTGGTAATCCCTTCCGTCCGCAGTATTAAAATGCGGATTACTGGAAACTAAACTGCTGACGGGCTCTCTATAAAACCTTTCGATCTTCCAATGAAGGGTTGCGATGTGTTGTAAGGCTATCCTTAAATTGACAACGTTTGCTATGGATCAGTCTCCATATATATATATATATATATATATATCTTGAATGCATCATGTTCTACTGTTCTTTTTGCCTTAATTGCAATTACTGAATTTATACTTGTTTAGTTATTCTAGGAATTTATGCCATAACTTATTGGGGTCAAGTGTCATACTTTCTTTGATAATATAGTGGTGCAATTATTTTCTTTTTCAATATTATTATCATCATTATCATAATCTTACCTTTTGTATAATTTGATATATAATGTTAACATCAACGTTCGAAAAATATATTTAATACTAGTTGTACTACTCGTTTCTCCGGCACTATGTACGAAGGGGAATGAGGAAGAGAAATTGCCGACGCTAGAGAATAGAGGAGGCAGAAGGCGAGCTCGGGAGGAGGAAGAACGAAGGAGGATCTGAGAGTGAGAGAGAGAGCAATTTTTTTTTCTTTGAAGTTAAAGAGGATATAATGGACGGTGAAATTTATCCCAAACTTTGGACGGTCCTGATCGTTTATTAGGGTTAGCGGGAAATTCAAAATTAGTTGTGTTTTGTTAATTATATATATATATATATATATATATATATATATATATATGTGCAATGATTAATAGCATCTATTTGCAATAGATGTAATAGTGGTATATAGCATCTATACCGTCCATAGTATCTATCAAGGATCCATATTCAATTTATTAAATCGCTGTCCGCTAGAAATAATAATGGACTGGGTTAATGAGATTGTCGGACGATTATGCCCCCCACTTACACGAACCGGTAAAACAATTTGGGGAAAAGGGTTTGGTAACAAAACTAAGTATAGCCACATATATGGCTTCTGCTCACATGAACCCAAACCCGCAATAACCCAGTCGGCAACTATTTGTGCAAATTACAATTTGGGGAGAAGGCTTAGGGTAACAAAACTCAGGATAGCCACATCTATAGCTTCTGCTCACATGAACCCAAACCCGCAATAACCCAGTCGGCAACTATTTGTGCAAATTAGACCTTATCGTCAAAAATTTGTATTCTACAGTGAAGTGAACAGCATTTAATCGGTAAGTTTGTTATTTGATTTCCCAAATTTAAATTCTATAATGATTTTCCATGATTTTTCATGAACCCTAGTTATCAATTGAGTGCTGATAGGTAAGTTTTTAATATCTTTTGTACTGAAGGTTTTGATAATAACAAAGGGAATCACTTTCTATCATTTTGTTTTGTATGTAATCATCACTTTCTATCACGTTGTTAGAACAAAGATACTGCCATTAGGGCATATATTAAATGGTTTTGAACATTATGAACTTACATGAGTTTATAGATTACCACATGCATTACAACTATTTGTTGTAGAAACCACATGATGATTTTAACATATTAATATGGCTTTATTGTTGAGTATATTCTAAGTTATTTCAAACTGTTATTAGAAATACATCCAGGGGCCATGCCATCGTTGTCCAAATTGACATAGGTTCTGATCAGGAGGAATATTTTTTATTTTGGAGGAGAGTTTCTTTCTTATTTGTATGCATGTAAAACCAAAGACATTATAGAATTTACCTGACTTCCAACTAAAATATAGCTGCTTTTGTTACTTTTGTCCATTGCTTTTGTGTTTCTGTGGCCTGATTTGTTTGGTTTAATTTACAAGCATTTCTAGTACCCTTTTCTTTCTTAGTTAACTATTTTTTTTTATGTTCAATTTCTATCCCATTTCTAGTACGTCTATTAAAACAATGATTTTGTGTGTTTTAATTTGCAGTTTTCACACATCTTTGACACATCAGTTGGCATGACAGGAGTAGCAGCACTAGCTGAACTTTGGCCGGCCTTTTGTAAAAATTTGTCTCAAAGGTCAGTTTTGGCATGAACGTTCTTTAATTTTTGCAAGACTTGGTAACTATTTAAAGCAGAGGATTCCAGTAAGTCATTAACAGCTTCTCACCTCTCTTTATTAGCAGCAGTTGAAATTTAAATCAAATCAATGGGTAAAATTACTAGGGTTGCCTGTGATGATGTTTATGTTGCTGTATACTGTTGTTGTGGGACGAATGTGCCTGTGATGATGTTTATGCTGTTGCTGATTGTCTCTATGCCACACAGGATATCATATACTGTCACAGTAATGTATACTGTTTTTCTGTTTTGGTTGTGCCTGTGATGATTTTAGTGTTGCTGTATATTGTTGTCGAGTTGGTGTTTATTGATAGCAATCTGGGATTTAGTTGAAATTTTGAAGCTATTGTTTGTTGTTAAGTTGTGATGTGTATTTGCATATGTGATTGTGGAATAATACTAAATCCAATATTATAGATTTTTTTTAGTTGAGGCTTTTTGCAAGCAAATCCCTCAAAGGCTAAATTTCAATATTCATCTTTAATAATGAATCTTACTGAAGTAGATAAAAAGCCATTTGCTAAAGGATTCAAGGACAGGAATTTCTGGGGGATAGAGCAAGTTTAAAAAGGGAGAAGCTGCTAATAGTCACATGTATTGTATCATACAAATATTATAAAGTGAATATCTTATGTGCTCTGCTCTATTATTGGTTAAATTTCCTCAATGGGCTGCACCCCGTCTACATATCCTTGCATTATTGTAGGAGTTATGACATAACTCTTCTGTGACAAGTGATGCTACTGAACTGCAACTGATGTTATTTTGTTAAGTATTATTGGCCTCGTTTTTACTTCCATCTTTAGTAAATGTCTGCTGCTAAAGTGCAAGAGATATTAATTTGTTTTTTGGGTGCCTAGTGGTTTAATTTTGAGAATTGTTTTGCTATTATATTTTCTTGCTGTAGATTTAGTACATGGAATCTTCACATCAAGATTAGCGTGTAGATTCTTGGATTAGGAGCTTGGGGTTTGCTGTTGATTAATTCTCCTTTTTGTTGGGGAATAAGGCAGGAGTGGTCTCTAAATTTTGTAATGCTCACTTTATAGAGAACGTGTATCAAAATATTTACTAATGTGTTCTAGAACTGCTCAATACTACAATTTCTCTAGTTTTGCTCTATGTTTATTTATGATGCAGATTTACTATTTGAAAAAATGCCACGAGCAGAATAACTTGTATTCCTTGTATTCTCTGCCCTAAAAGTATAGTCTGCTTGTATGATATTAACATCCATTTCAAATATTTCTTTTACTTTCTATGTATTTTGATGGTATTCTGGATTTCATTACAGTTGAAGCATGGTGGATCTATTCTGCAAAAGGGAAGAAAGTTAATTTTGACAGATTTTATACTAACAAATTACTAAATGTTAATTTTGAGGCTTGTTAGTATTATTAAATGTTAATTTTGAACTCTGATACTATTTCGAAAGTACATGATATTGCAGCTATTATGAGATGATGTTTATTATGGGTTTCAGTTGGGTTTTAGTTTATGTATTGATTGCTATGGGTTTCAGTTTCAGTTTGTGTTGCAGTTTTGAATGCAGCTATGGGATGGATGTGCAGTTGTACGTCTGTGTTGCTACTGATGTCTGATGCCCCAGTTGTTCGTCTGTGTTGCTACTAATAATGATTGATGCCAGCGGACTGTGTTGCTACTACTCCGCTAGAATTACATTTTACATGAATATGTATTACATGAATATGTTACTACATTTTGCAATGTATACATTCATGTTACTACATTTTGCGATGTATACTTGTGTACCCGCTCCCCTGGTATTACATTTTACATAAATATGTTACTTATTTATACTTATGTATCTGCACTGGAATTACATTTTACATGAATATGTTACTACATCTTGCAATTTAAGTTTGCATAGTTTATTTATTTTAAAATATAATGTTAGTAATTAATTACGGTTGCATATTTTACAAATTTTAACAAATTTACTATTTTTGAATAATTTACAAATTACTTAAATAAAAATATTTTTTATTTATAAATAATATTTTAGAAATGAATTATTTAGTTTATTTACCATATAACTGAAAATTTAATTATGAGTTGTCTGGGTGTTTTTAAAAACATAAGCTGTTATTAAAACATGAGTAGGCTGGTTGTTTTTAAGAACATTAGTTGTTATTAAAACATAATATAACAAGTAGTCCGCTAGTCATACTAGCGGACCATTTAAAATTTAATGAATTTTAAACCAGTCCGCTAGAATAACTAGTGGACGTTGGGGTCTGGTTTTTAATCCCATCCCATCCCATCCCATCTCATCCGTTGAAGGTTAGGATGGTATATACAATGAGTCCTTCTATGGGGACATAGAAATTGGACATTGCAAAATTTATTTATTTTGCTTTTGTTATGACTCCTAAAAAACACTGTTCTTGTATATGTATCCAAATCACACTTAAAATATTTTTTTTTTGTAAAAATTCCAGTTAAAATAAATACTATACATTTTTTAAGAGTCACAACAAAAGCAAAAAAATAAAATAAAATTACAATGTCGAATTCCATGTCTAATTCCTATGTCTGCCAAGACTTATTGATATACAATGGATCATTGTCTTATATATATATATATATATATATATATATATATATATATATATATATATATATATATATATATATATATATATATATACTAGTCGTACTACCCGTGCCTCAGATACTACGTACGAAGGGGAAGGAGGAGGAAAGATTGTCAGCGCTAGAGAATGGAGGAGGCAGAGGACGATCTCGGGAGGAGAAAAAAAGGAGGAGGACCTAAGAGTGAGAGTGAGAGTGAGAGAGAGCAATTTTTTTTTTGAAGTTATAGAGGATATAATGGATGGTTTATCCCAAATTTTGGACGCCCTGATCGTCCAAAATTTTGGACCTCCTTGATGTGGATGTTACTTACAGAGGGTGCGACAATATATTTGTATTTAATTGGGAAGGCAAGAAGATTGCATTGGTTCCAAAACAGACTTCAGGAAATGGCGTAACTAAGAGCCAAAAGGAAGGGCAGCCCTTGTTAACAATCATCACATCGGCAGACGACTTAGAGGCTGGAATTAAAGAGGCACAAGAAATGCATATAGTGGTGGTGCGAGCTTTAGTGGTAGAAGGGAAGGAAGAGCAGAAGATAGTGCTACCCGACAAGGTACAATCTCTGTTAGGCGAATTCCATGAGTTGGTGTCGGAAGATTTACCAAATGAACTTCCACCACTCAGGGATATCCAGCATCACATCGATCTAATCCTAGGAGCGAGCTTACCTAACTTGCCACACTATCGGATAAGCCCTAAGGAAAATCATATTTTACAAGAAAAAGTGGAAGAATTACTGAAGAAGGGATTCGTTCGAGAAAGTATGAGTCCATGTGCAGTTCCCGCACTGTTAGTGAAAAAGAAAGATGGCAGTTGGAGAATGTGTGTTGATAGCCGAGTGATCAACAAGATAACCGTCAGATACAGTTTTTCGATCCCTAGGTTGGATGACATGTTAGATATGTTGGAAGGATCCAAACTGTTTTCGAAGATAGATCTCTGAAGCGGATATCATTAGATTCGGATCAAATCTGGGGATGAATGGAAAATCGCGTTCAAGACAAAGGATGGACTCTTCGAATGGGTAGTCATGCCCTTCGGATTATCAAACGCACCCAGTACTTTTATGCGAGTCATGAATCAGGTACTACGACCTTTCATTGGGAAATATGTTATCGTTTATTTTGATGATATACTAATTTATAGTCAAAACGAGGAAGAACATATGAAACACCTTCGGACTGTATTGGAAGTTTTGGCCGAAAACAAACTCTTCATTAATTTTAAGAAGTGTAGTTAGTTGGCCGAACGGTTGTTATTCCTTGGGTATGTGGTCAGTTCAGAGGGTATCATGGTTAATGAAGAGAAGGTGAGAGCTATACGCGAATGGCCTACTCCTAAGAATGTAGGGGAAGTAAGGAGTTTTCATGGGTTGGCAACGTTCTATCGGCGTTTCATTAGAGACTTCAGCAATATTGTAGCACCCATTACCGAATGCTTAAAGAAAGAAAAATTTCTATGGGGAGAAGCAGCTGAGACGACATTTGCCGTCATCAAAGAGAAACTATGCACTACACCCGTTCTCGCTTTACCTAGTTTTGAAAAACTATTCGACGTATAATGTGATGCTAGCGGCATTGGTATCGGAGCAGTTTTGTCATAAGAGAAGAAGCCGGTAGCCTTCTTTAGTGAAAAGCTAAACGATGCAAGGCGGAAGTGGAGCACGTATAAACAAAAATTTTATGCCATCGTCCGAGCCTTAAAGCATTGGGAGCAATATCTGATTCAGCGTGATTTCATCCTCTACACAGATCATTAAGCGCTGAAGTACCTGAACAGCCAAAGAAACCTGAACAGCCAAAGAAACCTGAGTAATATGCACGCTCGATGGGCAACCTTTTTGCAAAAAATTCCTTTTGTTCTGAAGCACAAGTCAGGTGTTCTGAATAAGGTAGCAGACGCGTTGAGTCGGCGCGCGAGTCTGTTGGTCACTATACAACAAGAAGTCATTGGGTTTGAATTTTTGAATGAATTGTATTCGGATGATGAAGACTTCATCGAAATCTGGGAGAAATGTGCTCAAAGACAAACAGATGGAGAGTTTCATGTAGTGGATGGCTATTTATTTCGAGGAAATCAGTTATGTATACCTCGGGGATCGTTGAGGGAAAGGCTGGTTCGGAAACTACATGGAGGAGGAATAAGTGGTCATTTGGGACGTGAAAAGACCATCATTTGGGACGTGACAAAACCATCAGTGGGGTATCTGATTTTATTTTAAATAATAAAATGTATAAGCTTGATTTTGGTATGTAGAATAACATTTGAGAATTTGGGATACTGTGTGGTTTTAGGACTTCTGGTGGGTTTAGATTAAGCTACAGCTTTCATGGGGCAAACGAAGAATTGAGTAAAAGAAAGACTTGGGTTGGTTCAGTGGGCATTTGAAGAAGAGATGGTTCAAAATTGAGCATTGATGTTTGTGTAATGTTGGATTTGTCAGCTGGGTTATAAATAAAGGATAGAGAGCTAATTTATGATTTTTATTTTCTTGGGGAAACCAACTAGGTTAGATGGAAATGTGAAGTAGAACAAAGTTTTGGATCGAAATTCAAAGTCATTTGATAGTCCTGAACGTGTTAATTTTAGCAATTGTTTCAACTGCTCAAATCTATTGTATTTGTTTGTTTAGTAATTCTTCGAAGTCGCTTATAATTCCCTTCGTTCTAAAGAAAAAGCAAAAGCATGAGAAAGGTATGGCGGTACCATTTCTACCACTTCTACACAGCATTCTTGAATTCTTAATTTAATCAATTTATGAAACATTTCACATAGTAGTTTTCCATTGCTCTTCTATTGAGATTGAAACTAAGGGCCAATAGTTCTTAAAATTATTTGTGTACTTAAAAACCAAATATGTATGTTGGGGTTTGTGTATTTGAATCTTCTAGCATCATCATTTTAATTTAAGAATAATTTCCCAAAGGAATGTAAAGGTGAAAAAAAAGTACAAAGAAGAAGAGTTTATAGAAAATATAAATTTGTAGAATTTGGACAATTTTGAACATAATAATAGGGAAATGATTAAATACAAAAAAAATATTAAATTGAAATTGAAGTGAAACTGATTTTTTTTATGAAGAACTATGGTTTCTCATTAAATTGGCAAAGTATTAAAAATTCGTAGAAAAAGAGGGAAACAAATGCAATTATGTAAGATGAATAAGGTGACAAAATTTAAGAGATTAGAGAAAAGTTTCAAGAAAGGTTGTTTCAATCATCTTTGGGTCTTCAATAGTGTTTTGCCTGCCTTTAGTGATATCAAATTTTGTCACCTATGATTTGTCTAGAATTGTTTGTGGAAAGAGTGTTAGAGTTTGATATAGGTTGTTAATGGAGTTTGGATTCAAAAATTGATAGCAAACAAAAGAATAGAAAGAAAGAACACAAAGAGATGATTTAAATGAGAAGAAAAATACAAATATTTTTAAAATTAGGGCCAAGGAACAAAAGCTCAAGAGTGGAAATGGTGGAATGGAAAATGAGTGTCTGGAAAAAAATATATTTCTATTTCATTGGAATCCATTTGTTGTTTTTTATTATATTCCATTGGCTGCTTACATAATCTGCTTCCCTTCCATTGATACCAACACTAATTACCTATATTCTTATTGCCAAAGGGTCCTTATCCTGTAAATATATACCCAGCAGTAGTAAATTAATATTCAATGTCCTTGATATTATATTTATATCTAATATTCTATTTAATTACACTTGCTTAAGAAATGCTTTGAACTTAGAATGATTGTCAACTAAGTGTTTGATAATTTGATGAAGACCCTGCTGTCTTCATCACCCTGTTCCAAGGAAGAAGGCAACACATTGTTTCAAAGGCGTGATGACGAAGGCGCCATGTTTAATTTTGATTGTATAGGATAGGTTTAATTTTGATTGTATAGGAAAGGTTTAATTTTGATTGTATAGGAAATGATTAACTTTGATATCACGAAGGTGCCATGTTTAATTTTGATTGTGTAAGCTGTAAATAATACTTGGTGTAAGCTGTAAAGTAAGGGGTCTTATGCTCAACATGTTGTTTCTCTATTTTCTGCATGTTTGTATTTTTTGTGTTCCGATTTTTGTAAAGATAACTAATTATACATGGTTATAATGATTTTTGGGTATAGAATGATGATTTTTTTGTGGTTTGAATATGTATTGATGATTGTAAATTTTATAGACATGTTTAGATTTTTCTGGATATTTATTTTTAAAAGAAACTCTACCGAAATTTTTTAAAATTAATATCGACAAGCTTGATGTTTTGGTGATTTGATATATGTTGATGATTATGTTTTTAGGTATTGTAGTATTTTTTGATTTTTAATCTATTTTTACGTTAAGCCGTGGCTGCACGGGTAATACTACTAGTTCAAAGATATTTGAAGTCATTATAAAATATAAAATATTGAAGATTAAATTGAATATTGGGCTGCAGTAATAAAGTTGAAATTCTGAGAAACCCTATTGTACCCAACCCAACCCAAATGAAGATAGGAAAAAGCAGAAGATAGGTTGTTATTCATATATATATAAAATCAGATCTTGTGATGGACAACTTTCAGACGTAAATGGTTGAATCAGATCTGGAGATGGACAAAAATTTGCAGACGAAAAACAGGGATTACTCCCTCGGGAAGCGCCATCGCGACGACGACAAGGTCTCCGACGACAAGGAGGTCTCCGACGAGAAGGAGGTCTCCTACGAGAAGGAGGTCTCGGACGACAACAAGGAGGTCTCCGACGACACGGAGGTCTCCGACGTCCAGGAGGTCTCCTACGCCTGGAGATATGGGAGATATGGGAGATATGGGGATCCAAATCGCGGAGAAATGCTGATGGAGGTGTTTCGGGTGAGGATCCACAGGGGAGGCAACCTGTCTGGTAAAATCTTGATCAATGATGATTCAAATACTCATCAATACATCTACAGGAGTGAGCACTCCCAATATATTAAGGATGGGGTGATCTGCTGCTGACTGGCCTCAATCGTGCTGCTATTTATATCGATGATATTCTCGCTGTCTTTTGGGATCTGAATCTCACCAACCCCTCCGAACACCAACCTAAACGCATCACAAACTGCAAGGACTGCTTTCACGATGATGGCTCCTTTTCCCCAACACATTCCAAGGCGGATGCTTTTAACTATTCCTCACAGTCATATTTCTTTGACCTTCCCTTATATGAGGAAATTAAGGACGAGGATGGACAAGTGTGTGCAACAGTGATGTACGCCTTCTTCCATGAAGCCATGCAAGCCGATATAGAGGTTAGCCTGATAGATGAAAAGATAGAAGGCGTCTATGGATCGATCACCGCTAAAAATGACATGATTGTTAATCCTCTTTGGGAGAGTTTTCTCTTCCTCAAGGAGGACTCGAGTGAAAGTGTAGAAGTAGTAGATGGGCAGCAAATTCCATTGCCCAGGTTCGTAGTAGCCGTTCCAGTCAAGTCCAACCTCATAGTTTGTGCACAGCTGAAAAGCAAGGACACGGACAAGGAGTTTAAAGCAGATATATCCTTTGGTGTTGAACTCCATGGTGAATCGGAAAAACTAATAAACAGCATACAAGTGAGGGTCACTTGGAAACACTATTGGTATGAGTATATATATGTTTCTATTGTGAATTTGTGAATTTTAAATGCTTGAACTTTTATAGACTCATTTCTGTTTAAAGAATCACCTTTTGTTTTAATTCGAAACAGGGATGTATGGTGATATGCAGTGATCCAGCTGCGTGCTAGTGCAGAAGATCTCAGATTGGAGGCACCTTGGAGTTCGATTTGCTATTTTATGTATTTCCTTTTTTTTAAAATTAGGATTATGATTGTTTTAAACGGGGATTATTTGATTTTGTATGGTTGTGTTGTTTGAAACTTTGTGGATTGTATTTGTACAATGTGGAAGTTGTTTGGATTTCATATTGGTTGGATATTTGGATTCACCTGTTTGAAACAGCTGCCATCCGATTGATGTGGCTGAAGTGTTGTCGTGCCTGTTGCTACCATCTCAGTCGCATCCTATTTGGGATCTGATCTATCTATTTTTAGCTAGTTTCATTTACACGTCAACATTTTTGATGTAATTTGAAATGTCTTGGTGGCCATCTCATTTCATTTTCTTAATAGGCCTATAAGCTTACGTATTGACTAATTATTGCTATTTGCAGAGATTGCTGAAAGAGTAATAGGTTGTACTGTCCATGCTGAGGTATGTTTGTCTACTGAGTGTCAAACTATGTTTTTTAGAAGCAATTTCTTTGAATTAATGCTAAACTTACAACTCTTTTATCCCAAGCTACTTGGAGTGCAGACTACTACTTGATAATGTGTACTATAAGTAAAAAGTTACAATACATTTTTGAATTTGTTGTATACTGTAGTTCTACTATTATACATATACTGTTATAATTATGTGTGTGTGTGAGTGAATGGGTTCCAGAGATTCAAGTAGGATTTAGTAAGCAACTGAGACCTTTATCCTTGAGAGTTAGGACAAGCTAAATTATTGTAATTTGGTGATTTTATGACAAAGGGAGTCTTGCATCTCTTACTGCAAGTCTTGAGTCTCCTTTTTCGAAAACTAAACAGGAAAAAATTCTAGTATGAAACTTACCTATACAATCTAACCTGCTTTGAATCTATATGAATTGAATCAATATGTTATTGGTCAAAACCTTGATTTAAGAATGCAGCTCAACAATTAGAAACTGTTATTTGAAGATTGCCCAAATAATACATCGAGGAAGGTTAAAGTTGGATCAAGTTTTTTTGTTAAAAATGAATTTTATATATATATATATATATATATATATATATATATATATATATAAAATAAGGCTCTTAAACGGACTGTTCGTAAACGAACAATCCTTTTGCGTACACTTTTAAATTGAATAAGTGGGCCCAATTATGTACTATCTCAATTATGTAGCATAAGTAGGACAAGGATGTACGTAAAAGGATTGTTTGTTTACGAACAGTCCGTTTAAGGGCCTTATCCATATATATATATATATATATGTATCTTGAAAGCATCATGTTCTAATGTTCTTTTTGCCTTAATTGCAATTACTAAATTTATACTTGTTTAGTTATTCTAGGAATTTATGCCATAACTTATTGGGGTCAAGTGTCATACTTTCTTTGACAATATAGTGGTGCAATTATTTTCTTTTTCATTATTATTATCATCATTATCATAATCTTACCTTTTGTATATTTTGATATATAATGTTAACATCAACGTTCGAAAAAGCGATCGAGGCGTGCGCCTCGAGGTGCCTCAAGGCGAGGCGGAAGCTTTCTGTTACAAGGCGGTCGCTTCACTGGGAACTAACGATATATATATGGGCAATGATCCATAGTATCTATTTACTATGGATCTAATAGTGGCATATAGCATCTATACGTCTATAGCATCTATCAAGGGTCCAGATTCAATTCATTAATTCGATGTCCGCTAGAAATTCTAGCAGACTGGGTTATTGAAATTGTCGGACGATTATGCCCCCCCCCCCTACACGAACCGGTAAAACAATTTGGAGCAAAGGGTTGGTAACAAAACTCAGGATAACCACATATATGGCTTTTGCTCACATGAACCCAAACCCGCAATAACCTAGTCGGCAACTATTTGTGTAAATTACAATTTGGGGAAAAGGGTTTAGGTAACAAAACTCAAGATAGCCACATCTATAGCTTCTGCTCACATGAACCCAAACCCGCAATAACCCAGTCGGCAACTATTTGTGCAAATTAGACCTTATCGTAAAAATTTTGTATTCTACCGTGAAGTGAACAACATTTAATCGTTAAGTTTGTTATTTGATTTCCCAAATTTAAATTCTATAATGTTTTTCCATGATTTTTCATGAACCCTAGTTATCAATTGAGTGCTGATCGGTAAGTTTTTAATATCTTTTGTACTGAAGGTTTTGATAATAACAAAGGGAATCATCACTTTCTATCATTTTGTTTTGTATGTAATCATCACTTTCTATCATGTTGTTAGAACAAAGATACTGCCATTAGGGCATATATTAAACGGTTTTGAACATTATGAACTTACATGAGTTTACAGATTACCACATGCATTACAACTATTTGTTGTAGAAACCACATGATGATTTTAACATATTAATATGGCTTTATTGTTGAGTATATTCTAAGTTATTTCAAACTGTTATTAGAAATACATCCAGGGGCCATGCCATCATTGTCCAAATTGACATAGGTTCTGATCAGGAGGAATATTTTTTATTTTGGAGGAGAGTTTCTTTCTTATTTGTATGCATGTAAAACCTAAGACATTATAGAATTTACCTGACTTCCAACTAAAATATAGCTTCTTCTGTTACTTTTGTCCACTGCTTTTGGTGTTTCTGTGGCATGATTTGTACCCAACGCAACTCAACCCAACCCAAATAAAATACCCAAAACGAGAAGATAGGTTGTTGACATATATATATATATAATCAGATGGTTATGGATAACTTTCAGATGGAAATTGTTGAATCTGGAGATGGACATAAATTTTCATACGGAAAACAGGGATTACTCCCTCGGGAAGCGCCAACGCGAGGATGAGAAAGAAGTTTCCGATGAGAAGGAGGTCTCCGATGAGGTGTTGTCCGATGTCTCGGAGGTCTCCTTTGTCGGGAGATTTATAGCGGATCCAAATCGCGGAGATATGCTGATGGAGGTGTTTCGGGTGGAGATCCACAGGGGAGGCAACCTGTCTGGTAAAATCTTGATCTATGATAATTCAAATTCTCATAAATATATTTATAGGAGTGATCACCCCCAATATATTAAGGATGGAGGTGATCTGCTGTTGACCGGCCTCAATCGTGTTGCTATTTCGATCGATAGTACTATGACTGTCTTTTGGGATCTGAATCTCACCAACCCCTCCGAACACCAACCCAAACGCATCACAAATTGCAAGGACTGCTTTGACGCTGATGACCACTTTTTCCCAATAAATTCCCAGGCGGAATGTTTTAACTATTTCTTTCAGCCAGAATTATTTGACATTCCCTTTTATGAGGAACTTAAGGACGAGGATGGACAAGTGTGTGCAACAGTAACGTACGCCTTCTTCATTGAAGCCATGCAAGCCGATGTAGAGGTTAGCCTGATAGGTGAAAAGATAAAAGGCATTTATGGATCGATCACCGCTAAAAATGATGTGATGGTTGATCCTCATTGTGAGAGTTTTCTCTTCCTCAAGGACTCGAGTCAAAGCGTAGAAGTAGTAGATGGGCAGCCAATTCCATTGCCCAGGTCCGTAGTAGCCGTTCCAGTCAAGTCCAACCTCACAGTTTGTGCACATCTGAAAAGCAAGGACACGGACAAGGAGTTTAAAGAAGATGTATCCTTTGGTGTTGAACTCCATGGTAAATCGGAAAAACTAATAAACAGCATACAAGTGAGGGTCACTTGGAAACGCTATTGGTATGAGTATATATATGTTTCTATTGTAAATTTGTGACTTTTAAATATTTGAACTTTTATAGATTCATTTCTGTTAAAAAATCTCCTTTTGTTTTAATTTGAACCAGGGATGTATGGTGATATGCAGCGATCCAACTGCCGTGTTAGTGCAGAAGATCTCAGGTTGGAGGCACCTTGGAATTCGATTTGCTAATTTATGTATTTCCTTTATTTTAAATTAGGATTGTATATGTGGATTGTGGGTGGGAGTTGTTTGAAACTTTGATTTCTGTCATGGATGTGTTGTTTGAAACTTTGTGGATTGTATTTGTACTATGTGGAAGTTGTTTGGATTTCATTTTGGTTGGATATTTGGATTCACCTGTTTGAAACCGCTGCCATCCCCTATGTGTCTGAGGATTGATGTGGCTGAAGTATTGTCGTGCCTGTTGCGCATCCTATTTGGGTCTGATCTATCTATTTTTAGCTAGTTTAATTTACATGTCAACATTTTTGATGTAATTTGAAATGTCTTGGTGGCCATCTCATGCGTAGTCTGTTTTCAATCATCTCTATTTGCAGAGATTGTTGAAAAAGAGAAATAGGCTGTACTGCCCATGCTGAGGTATGTTTGTCTACTGAGTGTCAAACTAGGTTCTTTTAGAAGCAATTTCTTTGAATTAGTGCTAAATTCACAACTCTTTTGTCCCAAACTAGTTGGAGTGCAGGCTACCATCATGTGCATTAGTAAAAAGTTACGATGCATTTTCGAATTTGTAGTATATTGTAGTTCTACTATTATACATGTACTGTTATAATTATGTGTATGTGTGTACTGAATACTGTTGTGGGTATTGGTCTCTGATACACTTTATTGAGAGATATTGTTGCAATTTTATGCAAATCCATGGATCATTTTATTCTTAGTTTCATCATTGTTGATGCGGTGTTTTTTTGTTCTCCAAGTCCTGTCTGCTTTCTACGTTTAATTATCAATCCAATGCACGATGCCTCTTCTTATTCTTGAAATTTGTGGCTTCTGTCATTCCCACTATCGAATATGATTACAACATGGATTTCGATCTTGGTTGATCCAGCACTTAATTTGAAGGTTGTAAGACCCTAACTTTTATGAATAAAGATTTAATTTTTTTTATATATTATTTCGAAATAGTAAGGTGTTGATTGATGAATGTGAAAAGTTATGAGTGAAATGTGTTAATATTTTAAAATGAGCAAATGGTTATAAAATATTCATTGTTGTCGGGGAATATTCCCACTATCGAATATGATTACAGATCTTGGTTGATCCAGTACTTAATTTGAAGGTGATTTTTGTGAACTAATCTAATTCTTTTTTTTCTCATTAATATGTTCTTTACATTTAAATAACGACAGAAATAAGAAACAATTATTTAAAGAAATGTGTGGCACTTGCTAAGTTGGGATAGATTTCTGCCCCTGAATGATATGCATAAAGCTCTCAAGGGCTACCCCCAAGATTTCTTCGTAGTGGCCCCCTTCCTCCACGCCTCATTTCATAGGGAACCTCAAAGAAGTTCTATTTCATCCATATCCCAATTTCATTCATTTAATATCTCTTTGATGTTATTGACATAACAGATGTCGTTTTTATGCATTATTATAATATTTGACTTTGAAATTTTAAGTTAATAAAAAATTCAACAAAAACTCGGATTCTGGATATATAATTTTTTAAAACAAACCTTGAGGTTTGAATTTTTGTGTGCGCTAATAAAGACCGAGTAAATTTTTGGCATATTTCTAATGTTTGAGTACACCATAACAATAATATTCATCCAGCCTTTTCCGTGGTTTAGATATAAAGTGTGCTCATGTAGCTCATCACCCCAAAAAAATATATATGAATTGTTTTCAACCTTTGAAGCTGTTGATAAAGATTTAATTTTACATGGATAGATATTGGGAATTGTTATTTTTATAAGGTGTTTCGCACAAGTGTGTGCCTTGTTAATATGAGGAATCTTGTGAATTTTTTATTTTACTAGTGAAATATTAGTTCTCTAAGGGCCTTTTCGGGAATGATTTATTTTAAAATGACTTATAAGTTTAAATATAAATTGACTTATAAGTTGTTTTAAATAGTGACTTTTAAGTAAAAAGCGTTGGACATCAATTTGACTTATAAGTTGGAGATTAAGTAAAAGCGTTCGACATTGCACAAAAATAACATTGCACAAAAATAACGCAAACTATATATTAAAAAAATGTAATCAAAATCATAAACATCCCAAAATTTGACATATACTCAAGAAAATTTATCATATAAAAATCATAATATGAAACTAAGAATTCAAATATTAATTTTTGTTGTTAAACAACATAAACTAAACTATCAACATACTCAATCACTTTAATTAGAATAGCTCCATTAATAATTTAATTTATTTTTTTTAATATTTCTATCACTTATCCAAAAATGTGTTAATTAAACTAAATTAGTTTTGTTATAAGTTACCAACAATTTAAATGAGTCTTAATTACAAATAAAATTATAATTAAAATGTATTGTGTTAAAAAAGGATAATTAAACATATATATTATTTAGGAATTAAAATTTGATAACATACAAGGATAAATATGTAATTTTATCTATTTAGTCAATCCTAAAAACTTGCAGGATACTGTAAGACCCCAAATTTTATGAATAAGATTTAATTTTTTTTTATATATTATTTTGAAATAGTAAGGTGTTGATTTGATAAATATGATAACTTATGGGTGAAATGTGCAAAGTTTACAAAGAAAGCAAGTGGTTATAAAATATTCGTTGTGTCGGGGAATATTCGTTTGGTCGAGGAATATTTTTTTTGTCGGAGAATATTCGTACGACGGAGCAGTCATTGGTGGACCCCACAATGAAATGAATGTCGGATATAGAAAGCGACAGAAATAACCTTTTTATAAAAATAATGGCAAAACTGTTACCGTTAGTACTGTTGAAATACCCGGTGGTTAAAATACAGTAATACGTGGTGTTGCACAGTAGCACACGGTATTGCACAGTATTTCGAATTATTGATTCTTACATAGGAAGGCACTTACTCAATTATTGTTACAGTAATTACTATCAATATTTTATATTATTGATTCAATAATTGCATAATATTTTATTGATTCAATAATTGTCATTGCACATTATTTTAAATTATCAAATCAATAATTCATATTATTTGAATAATATTATTAGATAGCATTATTGGCAATGTCTAAGGAAGTTCTGTCTAGGAAAGGGGTTGATTAATTGCGCGCCAGTAAGGAAAAATTCTTATCGGAAGGCCCCCTCTTTTCTGGGAACGACCTGGTTGTCAATATTGTAGTTCTGTAATATTATTTGTGAATAATTAATTTTTGATATATATGATAAGAAAATATTTATTCAATATGGATTTAAACGGAGGAATTTTTTTTACATGTGACATTTGTTGAAAATTGATATTTTATCTTGTCCGATAAAATAATTCATTCAAATATATTATTATAATATTACATTATAGTAGTATGATGTGATTACATAATAGTATGATTTTTATAATTTGAATGGTAACATTATTATAGTAAATTCATAGTATAAAAGTTAAACGAGGTGGAAGAGTGCAAATTAAATTTGAACTCTTATGATACAAACAATGATGTCATCGGAGCGATGAGGTAAGCAATGATGTCATCGGAGCGATGAGATAAGCAATGATGTCATAGATCGATGATGTAAACGATGATGTCATAAATTATGGCGAAAAGACTATTTTACCCTTACTCTGCCGAGCCTATAAATAGAAGCTCATTTCTTCATTATTTCTCACTAATTCACTAAAGTTATAGAGAGAGAAAGTATAGAGAGAATAAGAAAGAAAGAAAAAGAATATTCTGCTATTACGCTAGTGCAGTCTCCAAATTTTAAGGTAAGGGGTATTATTTCTTTCGTATTCATGAAGAGAGTTATTTTCTTTCAATACTCGTAAGGGTTGTTATTTCATTTTTTATTATTCTGTTAAAATAATCTGTCTGAGCGAAATACCGCCAGACGGGTGAATCTTCGTATTCAGTTGTTATTAAATTGTGGAATAATCTGTTTGAGCGGACTACCGCCAGACGGGTGAATAACCCTTCGTATTCAGTTGTTATTAAATTGTGGAAATAATCTGTTTGAGCGGACTACCGCCAGACGGGTGAAAATTCAATTGCAGTTTCGTATATTGTTTTATTTCAGATTCTTAACTCTAAACTTACTACGGTAAGTATTGCTTCTATAATTCCTAAAATGATCAGATATTACTTGAGTTTTGCGCTTCATCTAATATTATTTCACTGGAATATTGGTCTGAACTTTCTTGTGAAATTTTTATCTTTTCATGTCGAGTTACAATTTACGAGTTACTATTCACGGGGTACTATTCACGGTAAAAAAAATTATATATATATTTTTTTCCCAAATCATCTTTGATGGGATTCAGGTTTTGTTCTTCATTCTTGAACTCTGGATAAATTCTCTAATATTCATCCTTTATCTCACTGGATCCGTTATTCGTATTATTTTTCATCATCCTCAGTTCTAAATGGTGATATAACTGAATATCTTTGGCCTGTAGTGCAAAGATGAATAATTACATGATGAATATCTTTGGCCTGTAGTGCAAAGATGAATGATTACCTGATGAAAATCTTTGGCCCGTAGTGCAAAGATGGACAGGTGTTGAGATGAACATGATCAACTGATGATACAAATAAATATCTTTGGCCCGTAGTGCAAAGAATATTGATTGATGTTACAGGGATAAAATATTGATGATGGACTTTTTAATCAAAGAAGATAGTAGACAGCATTCTCTACCTAACTCTTCTAATGAATTATTATTTTCGCTGCGAATATTGATCTAAAACTTGTTGTCCATAATATTTTATCTGATTTATTGAAGGCTAACGATAATTTATTTTTCATTATCTTAGTCATAATATTCTTTACTGGACTAGTTGAGCTCACCCTTTTCTTCCATTGTTCTCTTCAGGAAATGAGAATATCGCTGGTACTAATCGGGGAATGGAGTGATGGTCCGAGTTAGAGCTGTAGAAGTCCTCACTATTTTATTTATTTAAAATAGTGTGATAATAAATGTAATGAGGACTTAGTTTGAATATTAATATTTTTTACATGTCTGTATTGATACTCACAGTTGTGTGGTTGTATTTTGCACGACCGTGTGTTATGAAAGATTGTATTTAAATTTATTGAGTGTATTTGACGACTCAAAATGGGTGGAGTATTGAACCTATTTTGGGGACGTCACAGATACTAACTGTTACTTAAAAAATTATAAAAATATGAATATTATTATAATTATCTAGAGTGGGAGGGGGAGTCACTGTAATTTTTTTTAAAAAAACAAACCTTGAGGTTAGATTTTTTTGTGTGCGCTAATAAAGACCGAGTACTAATGTAGCTCATCAACCAAAAAAATATGTTAGAGCGAAAATATGAATTATTTTCAATCCCGGAAGTTACTGATAAAGATTTTTCATTTGAATGAATTAAAAATGGGAGCAATAAGGATAGATATTGGAAATGGTTATTTTTACAAGTAAAAATTAATATTTTTATAAGGTGTTTAACATAAATGTTGCGTTTAGATCGAAGGAATAGAATGGAGATTGGAATGATTTATTTCATTCTAGTTGGAATGAATTATTTCATACTTTCCCTCCCCCAAGACGCTCATGACTCAATGATTAAAAAAACTACGCTTTTGATTTCTTTAATATATATTTGATTTTTTTAAATAAAAAAAATCGAACCTAAAAAATTCTACTTCCTAATTTGTTTAAGTAACTCCTGAAAATGCGGATAGATTTAGCAAATCTTTAATATCCCGACTCAACAAATCGTTTTATGAATATATATGAAAGCATAAAGGATCTTCAATATCCTAAATCAAAACAAAAAGGCAGTCGAGGAGAAATTGTTCCACATTTTCACTCTAGTTGGACTTTTTACATGATACAAGAGAGTATGGTTTGTACTTCGCTTTAACTAAACCATAATCTTTGTAGGTATTACATATGGCCCTACCGCCCCACGGTATAAGCTATGTGTTGCACCTACTAACAGTCCTTCTACGGGGATGGGGACCGTTTTAGAGATCGATTTAATTTTTTTTGATTTGACTCCGAAAAAATATTTAGTATATTTTTAAATTAAAATTTTTATAAAATTTAGTGATTTTGGTATAATTTAAATACATATAAAAATTAGTGTTATACAGTCTATATAACATTGCTTTTTATATGTATTTATATTACACCAAAATCACTGTATTTTATAAAATTTAAGTCAAAAAAATAATATACATTTTTTAGGAGTAAAAGTAAAAAAAAACAAAAAAAAAACTAATAGTAAAAGGAATCCCGCTGTCGCCCCTAGACTTATTGACCTACTAATCCAAGTTTTGTTGCACTTTGAATACACATCATCTCGATTTGGATGAATTGATTTAATAGTACTATCTCCGTCTCATAATAGTGCTTTTTTAGGTTTAATTTTTTTTTTAAAATAAATGATGTGTTAGAATTTTAATATAATTTTTATAATATTTTTTCATATATGTCCTTATGCAATTAATGATATTTATTGCGTATTTATTGAAAAATTAAAAGGTTGAAGAAAGAGAAAGAGAGACCAAAAGACAATAAAAAAAGTCTCAAACAAAATAAAAAAAGTATATTAAAAATATTTTTATTATTTTAATTTGTGTATTAATATGTATAATTTAAATTAAAAAAATATTTATTATAAGGTAGTACTACTCAGTTGATTTTCTTATCGGTAAAAGAAAAAAAAACTCCTCTTCTTTATCAAATTCATTTATTGCTCAAATTCTGACCGCTCCATTATTATTCTGATAGAGAGCATGCCATTTGTCTTGTTTTACGTAGCTGACTAGTACATTAGAGCAACATTAAAAACCTGCTAGTCTAGTTAGGTACCGTTTTTTAAAGAGTGAAATTTTAATTAAAAGTCCATAAATTAATAAATGGGATAAAATAACAAAGTTAATTCTTCTATTCTTTTGTCATGTTTGTTTACTAGGATAACCCTTGAGATTGGACTAATAATCCTTAATCTCTTGTTTGTTTTTTAAACTAGACTCCGGACTATTAATCCCGGGATAACAAAATGACTTAGAATGAGGGATTATTTAATACCATGTCTAACATGATATTATAATCCCATGAGAAGGGATTAAAAATTTGTGGACAAAATTAACCTTTGTCTTTTCTAATATGACTAACGTATCCTTAAATTAGATTAAACGTCTTAGTTGTGATTGATTATCACCAAAAAAAATTAAAAAAATAATATTTATTGATTATATATACACCCCCACCCACCCACCCACCCACCCACCCCCCACCCCACACCACCCCACAAAAATTAAAAAAAATAATATTTACTGATTTTATATACACCCCAAGCTACCCCACCCACCCACCCACCCCCACCCCCACCCCCCACTACCCCCTCTAAAAAAAATAATATTTACTGAATGATATAACTACTTTTTAAAAAGTTTTAAATTATTTTTTTATTATTTTTTGATGTATAAATAAGTTTAAATTAAAGTTTAAAATATGTTATTATTAGTAAGGATATAATAGTCCAAACGATATTTTTTAATCAAATCCTTTAATTAATCCTAAAAAAAATAAACATAACATGGGATTATTTTAAGTTATCCCCTGAATAATCTCGTAAAAAATAAACATGTGACTAGGATTATTTAATCCTAGGATTAATAGTCCTGAATTATAATCCCATGGATTATAATCCCGGGATTATAATCCTTGCAAACAAACATGGCCTTAGTGCATTAACTTTTCTATTTAGTGCATTAATTAAAACAAAGGCATATTTAAAAAAAGAAGCTTTGGATTCTTAAAATTGTATTCTTCAAAAAATAAATTTTTTAGACTAAAACTATACTCTTTAAAGAACGGAGGAAGTAGCTCCCAGCATTGCTCAAATTCCGATGCATCCATTAGAGCACGCATTGCTCAAATTCATTTATTAAATTTTGACGCCTCCGTCAGATCATGTATTTGTATTGTCTTACGTAGCTACCAACAATATATGTATATATGCATAATGCATTAATAGTTAGTACTATAAGACTTGTGGGAGTGAAAAAAATTAAAGGTACTCTTAACATGTGTTTTAAGGACACATACTAAGTACACAGTTTAATAGAATATTTTCTTAGATTGTGTGCATATTTTTTTGAATTTTGTATTTATACCAAATTCAAAGGAATATGCACACAATTCAAGGAAATATGCACTTGAACTTTGTACTTAGTATGTGCCCTAAAGGCACATGTTAAGAAATTCCTTATATTATACATAAATTGGTGATATTTAATTTAATTATATTCTGATAGTATTTTAAATTACACTATTCAAGTTTAATTGTAGTATATAATTATTAAAAATTTGTTTACTAGATTTTCTCCAAGTATTAAGTTTTCCAAAGTATTTTGATGTAATCTCATTGTTACAAGTCCTCTTATTTTCTTGTTTTGTGTAGATTTGTCTGATGTAAGCTCTCGTATATTTATGAGACCTAGACACCTAGCAGTATCTTGTCAGAAAAAAAAAATCAAACTTGATCTTGCATACAGTACTCAATGAATTATAAGTAAAAATATCGGACTGTTCAAATTCATTCATTGAGTGCTCAAATTCTGACTTATAACTACATTTAGCAAAAACTCGGACTGTTCAAAAATCAAACTATCTTGCGTAGTAGAGTAGTCAAAAAATTGATCTGCTATATATATTTATGAGATCAATATACCTAGCTAGTACTAGTACTGTTTTGGCAGAAAAAAGATCAAACTTAATCTTTTGTAGTACTACACTTTATATGCATATCTTAATTGATATTTTCAAGAAGAGAAGAAATGGGTGGGTGGGTTCCGGTCTGCAGGGGCATTAACTACATCATTATGCCTACAAGGCGATGCGGCGTCTGCTGTGACCAACAGCCAGTGGTTCGAAGCGATTCAAATCCTGATCGGGCCGGGTCAAAAGTCCATTTCTCCGTCGCCGACTTCTTGTTCATCTTTCTGCAGTGGCGGAACCAGAACAGTTTTAGAGAGAGGTCAAAATATATCGGTAAATTTTTTTTATTTATTGACACTTAAAGTGCTTCTTTCATTATAATTTCTTTCTAAACAAAACTGTATTTTTGATTTTTAAGCTTAACAACCTCTAAGAGGCATTTTTTCAAACACGCTACATGCACAGTTTTTAAAACCAAATTTCATGGAGGTTTACATATAAGTCTATCCAAAAATTCCACCCTTATTACTCCACATACCCTGCATAACATCTTCTTCATATCCAATCACAACCCAAGCACAGCAAAAATATAGCAATAACAACAATTTCCAGCATTATGTTATTCAATTTTTCATAAATTCTATAAATAGATGCTATCTTACGTTGCTTGATACAATTATCAATATTGATGATGTTCAACAGTAGCTTTGTTTTGCTGCAATTGATTTCTAGTCCTTCCTCAATAATTGATAGCTTCAATTCCTTCTTGTATGCTTGGAAACTGAATCAGAATGAAAAAAAGAAACTCTGTAGTTTGGGTATGGTGTTTATATCAAATGGGCAATAAGTAATAAGTTCATGGCAGTGCTAGCTATACCCAATTCATGTTTCATTTTATTTATTTTTCAAAGACTTAACAGCAAATTGTATAAGCAAGAGATTAGTGGGAAGAAAAAAAATTAAAATTCACATACCATGAAACAGGGAGGAAAACAGTGGTAATGGTAGAATTTTTGGGTTTGCAGCTGCTGCAGCCTCTCTCTCTTCCGACACAAAATCTTGTGCAATGCTTCAGCTGAACAAAAAGATCATAGAGCTGACCCAGATCAGCAGCATTCCCATGGGAGTAGAGCAAAGTGAGCTTGGCATAAGGGTTTTTCAGATAAAAAGCTACAATCTTGTTGCCCCTTTTGGTTTTGAGTAACAGAACATCAACAGAACAATCGTCGGCAGCATCGGAATAGGGGGGTCATCGCCCGGTCTTGGTAAATGGTAGGTCTGCCACTCCTTTCTCATCCGCCGCCCCCTCCGATGCTACTCCTAGATCCGCCGCCGCTACCGGGGTCAAATGACCCCCCCTCCCCCTGGTTCCGCCTCTGCGCAAGTCAGTCTCCTCCATCCTCAGGTGGCGCCGAAATTCTAGGGGTGTTATATGCCCCCCCTCGCCCTCTGGTTCCGCCTCTGCTTCCTGCTCATCTTCATCGGCTTCTCCGCCGGTTATTTGTCCCAAACAGTCATTAACCGAGGTGGCATCAGCTATTTGCGAAGGCAAAATCGACGTTGCCGTTGATACCATCACGAGCGTGAGCAAGGACTCCAACACAAGGGGCACATCTAAGCAGAGATTAATGGCTTACATGGTTTCGGCGCTAAGGTCGCGCCTGAACCCCACAGAGTACCCTCCGCCGGTGGGGGAATTATACGGGAAGGATCATACGGTATCAGTACAAATTCCTCCAAATTTATTTGAGCTCTGCAGTAGCATTAATTATTACATAATTAACATTTCTGACATATACCTATTCCTGCAATCATATGAAAGAAACATCTTCTTATGATAAACAATAAACCCTCTCTACCGACCCATCTTTTTCAAAATTATCATTGAATTAAACATCCATAATTCTTGTTGGACACCATGTCTGCTCCTCCAAATTCATTTTCATGTATTTGTATTACGTACAGTGGCGGAACCAGAACAGTTTTGGAGGGGGGTCAAAATAGATCAGTAATTTTTTATTTATTTATTGACGCTTGAAGTGCTTCTTTCATTATAATTTCTTTCTACACAAAACTGTATTTTTGATTTTTAAGCTCAACAACCTCTAAGAGGCATTTTTTCAAACACGCTACGTGCACAGTTTTTAAAACCAGATTTCATGGAGGTTTACATATAAGTCTAGCCAAAAATTCCACCCTTATTACTCCACATACCCTGCATAACATCTTCTTCATACCCAATCACAACCCAAGCACAGCAAAAATATAGCAATAACAACAATTTCCAGCATTATGTTATTCAATTTTTCATAAATTCTATAAATAGATGCTATCTTACCTTGCTTGATACAATTATCAATACTGATGATGTTTAACAGTAGATTTGTTTTGCTGCAATTGATTTCTAGTCCTTCCTCAATAATTGATAGCTTCAATTCCTTCTTGTATACTTGGAAACTAAATCAGAATGAAAAAAAGAAACTTTGCAGTTTGGTTATGGTGTTTATATCAAAGGGGCAATAAGTAATAAGTTCATGGCAGTGCTAGCTATACCCAATTCATGTTTCATTTTATTTATTTTTCAAAGACTTAGCAGCAGATTGTATAAGCAAGAGATTAGTGGGAAGAAAAAAAAATTTAAAATTCACATACCATGAAACAGGGAGGAAAACAGTGGCAATGGTAGAATTTTTGGGCTTACAGCTACTGCAGCCTCTCTCTCTTCCGACACAAAATCTTGTGCAATGCTTCAGCTGAACAAAAAGATCATAGAGCTGACCCAGATCAGCAGCATTTCCATGGGAGTAGAGCAAAGTGTGCTTGGCATAAGGGTTTTTCAGATAAAAAGCTACAATCTTGTTGCCCCTTTTGGTTTTGAGTAACAAAACATCAAGAGAACAATCATCGGCAGCATCGGAATAGGGGGGTCATCGCCCGGTGTTGGTAAATGGTAGGTCTACCACTCCTTTCTCATTCGCCGCCCTCTCCGATGCTACTCCTAGATCCGCCGCCCGCCGCTGTTACCGGGGTCAAATGACCCCCCCTCCCCCTGGTTCCGCCTCTGCGCAAGTCAATCTCCTCCATCCTTAGGTTGCGCCGGAATTCTAGAGGGGTCGTATGCCCCCCCTCGCCCCCTGGTTCCGCCTCTGATTACGTAGTTGGCTACCAAGAATATTTGTATATATAAGTCGGGCAACAGTGGACTTAACAGTGCAGATTAGTTGTTCCCATATATACAGATTAGTTGTTCCCTTCTATTATTTGTTGCGTTATAAACTCAAGCTTCTTTCTCTTCCCAGTTTCCATAGATAAAAAGATCAGTTGTTCCCATATATACAGATTAGTTGTTCCCATATATACAGATTAGTTGTTCCCTTCTCATAGACACAAAGATCAGTTGTTCTTTTTACATTAGTTGTTCCCATATATACAGATTAGTTGTTCCCTTCTGTTGGGTTATAAACTCAAGCTTCTTTCTCTTCCCATAGACAAAAAGATCAGTTGTTCCCATATATACAGATTAGTTGTTCCCTTTTGTTATTTGTTACATTATAAACTCAAGCTTCTTTCTCTTCCCATAGACACAAAGATCAGTTGTTCTCTTTACATTAGTTGTTCCCATATATACAGATTAGTGGTTCCTTCTGTTATTTGTTGCGTTAAGCTTCCTTCACCCATAAACTCAAGCTAGCAAAACATCAAGCTTCTTTCTCTTTCCATAGACAAAAAGATCAGTTGTTCCCATATATACAGATTAGTTGTTCCCTTTTGTTATTTGTTGCGTTATAAACTCAAGCTTCTTTCTCTTCCCATAGACACAAAGATCAGTTGTTCTCTTTACAGTAGTTGTTCCCATAAATACAGATTAGTGGTTCCTTCTGTTATTTGTTGCGTTAAGCTTCCTTCACCCATAAACTCAAGCTAGCAAAACATCTCAGTTGTTTCTCTTTGCTATTCATGGCAAGTTCTTCAGGTAGGGGGCGGGCACATAGACAGTCAGTCAGAGCCCAAATGATTATATAGAATATAGGGATGAATTTGATATTCAGAAAATAGTATTTCATATAGATCGTTTATTAAACGAATTAGGGAAAATGTGTGTATAATTGGAAAATTATGTCCACATTCCCAGTATGAACATATTAGGTATCTCAAAAATAATCCCAACAATTATTTTGAGATTATGTTCAAAGCCTTGGATGACAGTAATGTCGTAAGACATCTTCAAGTTAGATTTAAAATGAATAATCTTTATTTTATTGCATTTAAAAAATCAAAAGACGATAACTGGTGGGCTTTTAAAGATATAAAAAGTCCCGACTTCCACAAGTTAAGGATAGATGTCAAGTTATAGCTACTAGAAATAAAATGGCAGTTGTTAATCTGTCAACAACTGATCCGTCAAAAGAAGAGTCGAGCAGTAAAAAAAAAATTTAAAAATAAAAGTATGGCGAGATCAATATTGCAAATAATACAAATGATTTCTGAATCTATAAGATTTCAGGCAATTTTAAATCATTGTGTTACATCCTATGAAAAAGATGATACTGATGATAGTACAATTTTTGGACGTAGATTAGAAAAATTAGAAAATATGTGAACTGTTGTCTCAAAACATCTGAGCACGAATACACCTCTACTATTTAGGTTTGACAATAATTCATCAGAAGAATATGTAATTTCTCATACGGCAGTTATCAGGGAGAATGTTTAATTTATTACATACTTGAGTTTCTTAATTTAATATATTATTTGCTGTTCCAAAATAAATAAAATGATGTTATACACGTGTTTCTGGATTGGATTGATTTGTTGGTTGCTTGGTTTGCTCCTCCAGATTTCCTATCTTGCTTGCCTCTGTTATCTCCTAACTCTCCGCTATTGGCTGGCTGTTATGTGAAGAATGACAAAATAATCTTCAGATTGAGTTAAAACAGAAAAATCAAAAGAAAAAGAAAAGAAATAAAAAGAAAAAGAAGTATTCAGATGATTTCGTTAAAATAATCGCGGAAAAAATCGTGGAAGTTACCGTCTGGAATTTTTTGCAACTCCTTTGTTATTCAGATTAGTTCTCTACCTTGATACTTGTTTATAAATGAGTTTTGATAATGAATTTGGTTGGTAAAAATTTGAATTTTGGAAGATCAACAAAAAAAATCTGATATTTGAGAAATTGGCGGCTACGGGTCTGTTCATGGAGGATTGAAGAAGGAAAGAGATAATGAGCATGGGTCAAGGGGATAATGAGTGAGAATACTCCTCCCCCTCCCCCTCCCCCTCCCCCTCCCCCTCGCCCTCCCCCTCGCCCTCGCCCTCCCCCTGAGCGGCCTCCTTCATTCCTTGGGGAGCTGCTGTGATTTGGTTCGATTCTTTTCCTATATTGGCTTCTTTTCAATTGTTTTCTTGTCGTGTTCTTTCCTATTTCCTGTGGTGGAACCGTGTTTATTTCCGTTCTTCATTGTTGTTCTAGATTCTGGGTTTTTGCTTTGTGCTTTTTCACTATGTTTTTGGTCTGAATTGTTGAATCTGCAAATGTGTTTTTGCATTTTTCTGGTTTGGTGCTGTGATGCTCTTCTGGTTGTGTTGATCCATTATCTTTGATTCTGGTTTTCATGAACGGAATCTATAAACGGTATCTCTGGTTTATGTTCGCGTGTGTGTGTGTGTGAGTGAGGAGATTTCAAAGATCCAAGTAGGATTTAGTAAACAACTGCGACCTTTATCCTTGAGAGTTAGGACAAGCTAAATTATTGCAATTTGGTGATTTTATGACAAAGGGAATCTTGCATCTCTTACTGCAAGTCTTGGGTCTCCTTTTTGGAAAACTAAACTGTAAAAAATACTAGTATGAAACTTACCTATATGATCTAACATGCTTTGAATCTATATGAATTGAATCAATATGTTATTGGTCAAAACCTTGATTTAAGAATGCAGCTCAACAATTAGAAATTGTGATTTGAAGATTGCCCAAAGAATACATTGAAGTGAAGAAGGTTAAAGTTTGACTCAGACTGTGAACAATAAGTTTACTTTTTAAAAATGTATTATATATATATAGAGAGAGAGAGAAAGAGAGGGAGAGAGGTAGAGGGAGAGGGAGAGGGGGAGAGAGAGAGAAAGAGAATGACTTAGAGTTGACAATAATATCTTGAAAGCATCTTGTTCTGATGTTCTTTTTGCCCTAATTGCAATTACTGGATTTATACATATTAAGTTATTCTAGGAATTTATGTCATAACTAATTGGGGTCAAGTGTCATACTTTCTTTGACAATGTAGTGGTGCAATTATTTTATTTTTCAATATTATTATTATCATCATCATAATCTCACCTTTTGTATATTTTGATATATAAACATATATAGTAGACAAACTTCTTTTTATGCTAATGCTTAGTTGATTCCTACCTTAATTTTGGACATTATTTCTTGTGAGGGGAAATCCATCTTCAACTTATGAACTGGAGCTTCTTTTCTGTAGTCGATATCTCGTTCATCGAGTTCGGTAACGAGTATTGACAAAGTCAGCATAATTGTTACTTGGAGACATTTGGTCGCATCCATTTGAATCAAATTCCGATTGATTTGCCTGCCAAAAATCTACTCTCTCTGTCTCTGTCTTTGAGGTAATTCAGTGAGTTTCTCTTCAGATTCACAAGGTTTACTAAAAAAGCTTAATTTTTTAGAATTTTGTGTTGGTTATAGTTTTTGTTGGCACATTTGTTCCTAGATTCCGGAAACTGAATTGTTTGGTGACTAGATTATATCTCTTATTATAAAAGTCTTTGGCTTTTTTACGGTTATTTTGATGCAATTGGGTTACACTTTAGGTTTTTTTATTACTTTTATACTTTAGAGTCGCACACATATATAGACTCGTGCCCGCTCCACTATCTATGAAGAATATATATATATTACAATGACAATATAATAAGTAATAATATATAGTATATATACACTATATTGACTCGTAATATACTTTTTTAATCACAAATGTTCATAAGTAATTAATTCACTAATTGCTTTTTAAAATAATATAAATTAAATTATTATTTAATTTAAAATATTATAGAGAGATACATATATTGAGAGCATATGAGTCGTATGTGGTTAAAATTTTATTGACAAAGTTATAAATTTTCAATTTGACCCTTTGTAATAGAAAATTTATAAAATTTTAGTGTGATCAATTTATATATAATATTTAAAATTTTTAAAATTTATCTTACATTATAAATCAATTATTTTTTTCAATGGAGTCAATTTACCTCCACAATGTTATATGTAGTTTCGCCAGTGCTCTTCGTAAAAAGAAAAGATT
Source organism: Panax stipuleanatus (assembly GCA_020205555.1). Lineage (NCBI taxonomy): Eukaryota > Viridiplantae > Streptophyta > Magnoliopsida > Apiales > Araliaceae > Panax > Panax stipuleanatus. The sequence continues at coordinate 6,732,010 of CM035126.1, forward strand.
TGGATAAACATAATAATTGACTGAAAAAGAAAAGATTTGGTAAATAGCCCAAGATCTTAGTAACTGTGTTTATCCGTTCATCTCTTTTTTTATTCTTTTTTTCCTTTCTGCTAATTTTCACACACAACCACACCACACTCACGAACCCTTGACCTCATAGAAATCATAAAGCAAGAGTTATTAATGGGCCAAGAAGTACCCCTTTTTTATTCTTCTCGAGGGATCACATCTTTTATAACTATTTCATCGGAGCAATTTGATTTCTATTGAAAAGTTCTGGAAAGCGTGATTGTAGTCATTCCAACCCAACCCAACCCAAGATATGGTAAAATTGTCGTAAAGAGTTGCACAAGATACCCTCTTCTTAATATATACTTTAGGACATCTTCAAATTAAATTGAGTAAATTTAAAACAAGTAATCAGCATCCAAGTACTAATAAAACGTGTCCGGTTACACGAGAGTAAGCATTTGCACATGTAAGGATATGTCGAGAATAAATAATGCTACTATCACATAATTTTTATATACACATACATACATATTGCGGGTTCTGTGCGTTAAGTGGAAATTTACAATATATATATATATATATATATATATATATATATATATATATATATATATGTATGTGAAGATTATGTGAAAGTATTTATATGATAGTAATATTACTCGTTGAGAATAAAGGTTTGGACACGTAGATTCCTTCTATATGTGCAAAAAAAGTCGCTTATTTAGATGTGGTTGGTAAGAAAATCTTCACTGACCTCTGCCACAATAATCTATTTTATAATCGTAGTGTGTTGTTTATTCTAGTTTGAGTAAAAATAATAAGTAATACATGGAATACATTTAGTTAGGAGTCGCACAATTTTTTCGTTTTCACAAAATAACATTTCAAATTTTAAAACAACAACTCGGACTTAATATTATTTATTTGTTATAGTGGTATAGGGTATCATATAATAGAGTAAAGATCAAGAGCACTTCTCTTATCTAGCACTCTTCCTTAAATAGTATTTTTTTTTTATTAAAATTACGTCATTTTGGATATTTTTTAAGAAAGTGGTCTCACCTGCTTTTTTTTTATTTACAAAAATATCACTCGCAACCCCATTTATTTTTTAAAAGAATCTTCAAAATAACATAATTTTAATAAAAGAGTGAGAGTGCTATTTAAGGAGGAGCAGTATAGGGTATCATATAATATAAACAAAATTTTAGTTGTGCATGAATGTATGAAATAAACATTCAATTTTTTTTTGAACAATTAACAAAATAAAAATCATACACGTTCCTAAAAATTAATTAATTATTCTATAAACTAAAATCCCTCCGATATTATACATAAATAAATTGAGCACATTTTCCATTATACACTAATACTCTCTTCGTTAAAGACTCCTATTTGTTATTTTTTAATGATAAATGTCTAAAATAATACATTTTCTTCAAGTTTGTCATCTAAATTTTATACTTAATGACTCAAAAAAATTCTTAAACTTTACTTCTTCTTTCAGTTTCATTCACGAGATTCTTCCTTTTTTCACAATTTTTTTAATCTAATAATAGGCAAAAAGTGCTATTAAAACCCATCAAGGATTTAATGAAAAATAATAATTTGTTGGTTAAATAAAAAAAAAGTGTGTAAAATTCAAAGATTTTTGAAGGTCCATTCGGCAACGACTTATTTTAAAATGACTTAAAATTAAAATTTAAGTTGACTTATAAGTCATTTTAAACTGTAACTTATAAGTAAAAGAGTTCGACACCAATTTGACTTATAAGTGAGAAATTAAGTTAAAACAAATTATAAATGTGTTCAGCTAATAATGACTTAAAAAGTTAAAATAAAAAGTAAAGATTATTAAAAAAAGTCATTAATTAAAAGATACATTGATTCAATATCATATCATAAGAATCATTATTTTTTTCATTAAACAAAACACTAAACAAATAAATATATTATATTATATTATAAATACAATATAATGCAAAAGAAATGTAATACATATCTATAATGTGTATATATATATATATATATATATATATATATATATATATATATATATATATATATTATTTAGTTATTTACATGGATGACGACATTTTTGTAAAAAAATCATGTAGATATTAAGTTGGAAGAATAAATATTTAATTTAGTAAAATAGAAGCGGAGCAAATTGAAAATTACATTTGGTGAAACCAATTTATTAAGAATGACTTATCAGCGTTTGGATTGAAGGAATGAAATGGAGATTGGAATGAGTTATTCCCTACTCTCCCTCCCCTAAGACTCTCTCATGACTCTATGATAAAAAAACTACTCATAAGACTTTGGACATGAAATCTTGGGCAAGAAAGTTAAATTTCAGTCGAAAATAACAAAAATAAAAATAAAAATGGTTCAATCCATTCCAATCGCAACCAAACTCAATTTTTTTCATTCTATAAGAATAAGTAATTTCATACCCACATTTATTACTTCAATCCAAACGTAGCCTATAAGTTATTCTTAAATTGGCTACAAATTGTTACTTATTAATAATGACTAATTATAAGTCAAAAAATAAGTTGTTGCCAAACACACTAAGGGCCTGTTCGACAATGATTTATTTAAAATGACTTATAAGTTAAAATATAAGTTGACTTATAAGTTGTTTTAAGTTGCGACTTATAAGTAAAGGTGTTCATTGGTTTGACTAACTTAAGAGTCTGTTCAGAAATGACTTATTTTAGAATGACTTATAAGTTGAAATATAAGTTGACTTATAAGTTTTTTTAAGTTGGGACTTATAAATAAAAGTGTTCGACATTAATTTGACTTATAAGTCATAAATAAAGTTCAAAACTAGTTGTGAAGATGATCGGCTCATAATGACTTATAAGTTAAAATAAATGTAATGATTATTAATAATGACATTAATAAAAAGAGGGACAAATGAACATTATATTTTGTCAAACTAATTTATTTTAAAATAACTTATAAGTCATTTTTAAATAAGTTGCAAATAGTTACTTATTTTTTGACTTAAAACTTAATTTATAAGTCAAAAAATAAGTTATTGACAAACACCTTAATTTAAAGTGTTTGGGTGACTTACTTTTTGATTTTTAAGTTATTTTTGATAAGTAACAAATTTTAATTTATTAAAAAATGACTTATAAGACATTTTAAAATAAATAAATTTGACCAAATCTAAAGACAGCTTTACCCCTATTTTAATAGTGTTTTCATCTTATTTTAAATTATAAGTTATTTTAATCAAATACTTTTACAATTTATTTTAAATTAATTTTTGACTTACTAATCAAAAGAGTGTCAAACACTTTTATTTATAAATTACCACTTCATATGACATAAGTTATTTTAAATTTTAACTTATAAATAATTTTAAAATTAGTCCTCCCCGAACGTGATTGAAGTTTGGGCTGGAGTAATAAAGTTGTAATTCTGAAGAACCCAATTGTACCCGACCCGACCCGACCCAAATCAAGATACCCAAAACGAGAAGATAGGTTGTTGACATATATATATATATATATATATAATCAGATATAGTTACGAAACTTTCAGACGGAAATTGTTGAATCAAATCTGGAGATGGACATAAATTTTCAGACGGAAAACAGGGATTACTCCCTCGGGAAGCGCCACAGCGAGGACAACTTTCAGACGGAAATTGTTGAATCAGATCTGGATGTGGACATAAATTTTCAGACGGAAAACAGGGATTACTCCCTCGGGAAGCGCCACCGCGAGGATGAGAAGGAAGTCTCCGATGAGAAGGAGGTCTCCGATGAGAAGGTGTTGTCCGATGTCCCGGAGGTCTTTGGCAAGAGATTTATAGCGGATCCAAATCGCGGAGATATGCTGATGGAGGTGTTTCGGGTGGAGATCCACAGGGGAGGCGACCTGTCTGGTAAAATCTTGATCCATGATAATTCAAATACTCATAAATACATCTATAGGAGTGATCACTCCCAATATATTAAGGATGGAGGTGATCTGCTGTTGACCGGCCTCAATCGTGCTGCTATTTCGATCGATAGTACTATCACTGTCTTTTGGGATCTGAATCTCACCAACCCCTCCGAACACCAACCCAAACGCATCACAAACTGTAAGGATTGCTTTGACGCTGATGACCACTTTTTCCCAATAAATTCCCAGGCGGAGTGTTTTAACTATTTCTTTCAGCCATATTTATTTGACATTCCCTTATATGAGAAACTTGAGGACGAGGATGGACAAGTGTGTGCAACAGTGACGTACGCCTTCTTCAATGAAGCCATGCAAGCCGATGTAGAGGTTAGCCTGATAGGTGAAAAGATAAAAGGCGTTTATGGATCGATCACCGCTAAAAATGATGTGATGGTTGATCCTCATTGTGAGAGTTTTCTCTTCCTCAAGGACTCGAGTGAAAGCGTAGAAGTAGTAGATGGGCAGCCAATTCCATTGCCCAGGTCCGTAGTAGCCGTTCCAGTCAAGTCCAACCTCACAGTTTGTGCACATCTGAAAAGCAAGGACACGGACAAGGAGTTTAAAGAAGATGTATCCTTTGGTGTTGAACTCCATGGTAAATCGGAAAAACAAATAAACAGCATACAAGTGAGGGTCACTTGGAAACGCTATTGGTATGAGTATATATATGTTTCTATTGTAAATTTGTGACTTTTAAATATTTGAACTTTTATAGATTCATTTCTGTTATAAAATCTCCTTTTGTTTTAATTCGAAACAGGGATGTATGGTGATATGCAGTGATCCAGCTGCTGTACTAGTGCAGAAGATCTCAGATTGGAGGCATGATTTGGGTTGAATGACTAAATTCAATTTTTTTTAGGAGGGAATTTTATTTTTTTTATAATATTAATTATTATATTAAGTAATATTAAATAAATTTATAATAATTTTGAATTTTTGAATGGCTAAGTTCAATTTTTTTTAGTGGGGAATTTTATTTTTTTTATAATATTAATTATTATATTAAATAAATTTACAATAATTTTGAATTTTTTCATAAGGGTAAAATAATTAAATCATTAAATCTGTTATTAAGATGTTTCGCAAACAACTTTTTTTATCTAAATTCATTCAGTTTTTATCACTCACTCGCTTAGTATTCTTAAGATAAACAAGTCCATATAAGAAATAGTACTATCTAGGAACTAAATATGAAAATCATATTTCTGATCTAGTAGCAAGTTTCAAAGAATGACATTATGCAAACTTCTAGAGGTCATCCATCAACCAGAGAAGATTACAAAATTGGGATATAAGAATTGTTTGTAGATCATTCTCAAAAGATAAATGTCCAACCGTAATTAAGAAAAAGTCAATAAATTGGAATTGACAACAGCTAGTAATAATGGGTTAAAAATAGGGTCATTTACAATAATATACAACATTTAGAAATTAATTACAACAATAGTACACTCATAAAATATTTACACAATTAATACACTTTTCATATTTATTTACAATATTAGTGCAATTAGGATTCCTTAATTTAAGGAATTAGTATAGGATTCAATTCATAATAATAAGGAAACCTAAAATCAATGAGAAATAACTGTCATAATTAATAATTCAAATTCAAATATCTTGGATCTAACAACAAAAATAAATTCAAATTCAAAAATAAATTCAAATTTAAATATTCAAAATTTGGCAACGTCATCTTCCTCCTCCCCTTCGTCGGTCATCTTCCTTTTCCCCTTCGCCGGTGAGACCCAATTTCATGTCAAAAAAAAAATAAAAACATTGCATAGGAAAGAGAGAGATAAGAGAGTGATGTGTAATGTAATGTTGATAACCAAATCTTCGTACCAAAATAACCAAACGTTTATACCAAGGTAACCAAACCTTTATATCAAGGTAACCAATCTACCTCCACACCTGCAATATGAATTGGTTACCTTGGTATGAAAGTTTGGCAACCAACTGCATTATATTCAAAATTAAGATTCGATTACCTTGGAATGAATGGTTGGTTACCTTGGTATGAATAATTGGTAACCAACTGCATGAAGTTTGGTTACCAACTGCATCACATTCAAAATAAAATTGATAACCTTAGTATGACTGTTTGGTTACCAACGTATGAGGTTTGGTTACCAGTGGAGTTGGAGAATGGACCAGTGGTGGAGGGAAAGCAACGGGTGGTGGAGGGGCCTCCACCGCAGCCAGTGGCAGGGCCTCCACCGACGGCCACCTTGGATCGATTTGGGGGAGGAGGAGAAAGGGGGGCGAGAGGAGACGGAGGAAGAGGAGGGGGACGAGGACGAGGAGGGGGAGGGGAGGGGAGGGGGAGGGGGTGGGGTGTGGCGGGGGCGGGGGCGGGAGGAGGAGAAAGGGGGGGGGGAGGATGGGATGGCGGTGGGAGGCGGAGGGAGGTGGTGGGGCGTGGGCGGTGGGAGGAGAAGGGAGGCGGAGGAAGGGGAAGGAGAGGGTATGGAAGACTTCACGGAGAGTGGTGGGAGGGACTCCTTCCCCTACTTTTTCAAGCTTCTCGAAAGCATCCATGGCCGACACTGATGATTTCTCCATTTTCAAGCTTCTCGAAAGAATCCATGGCCGACACGGAGAGTGGTGGAGGTGTTATATGGTTTACTTATTAATTACTTAATTTAATAAGTAAATTAATATTAATCTCCTAAATTAAGGAATTCTAATTGCATACTAATTCCTTAAATTAAGGAATCCTAATTGCACTAATATTGTAAATAAATATAGAAAGTGTATTAATTGTGTAAATATTTTATGAGTACACTATTGTTGTAATTATTTTAAAAAATGTAATAGAATATGTAATTGTCCCTTAAAAATAAGGAAAGAAAGTTGTAGGATCAGTCCAGAAGATGTGTATGATGAGGAATCTGGTATCAACAATTACCCATATATGCTTTGTTTACTTGCACACGAAAGGCAGATATCAGTAAATGGGGGAAGAAATAGAGCAGAGAAAAGAATCTGCAAGAGAGGGAGAGAGGGAGAGAGAGAGAGAGGATTGATTCAACAAATTCATGAACACTTTCCAAGTTTGGCTACCAGGATTATTAGCAATAGTTGGAATGCTAGGCTTTGAAACCCCACAAACACTAAAAATAAAAAACAAAAACAAAAAAAACAAACGCATCCCTTGAAGGGAGAAAGAATGGGGGATATGGCCTAGGAATAAGACTAGGGATCAGAACTCCAACCCAAGCATTTTCCATATATACTAGAGCCATATATATATATATATATATATATATATATATATATATATATGGCCTAGGAATAAGCGCTAAAACCATCACTTTTGATGGGCACATACCTATTTACCAAATTTAGAGGAAGAGGACTATGCACCCTTACTTTAAAATGATTCGTCTTCTATGGCACAAGTAAAATGGAACAACATTGTTTGAGAGCATGCTGACTTGGAATTTTACTTTTGTATTTTGTCAAGACATCCATACAACTGAAGATTTCAAGGTTTGTGCTTTCTATCAACTTCCTTCCTTAAATTCACCAACAAAGTTAACGCGACCATAAGAAATTTGTTGGTAAAGGCTGCTGCCGGTGGTGGTGTTGTTGGGGAGGAGACAATGATATTGTAATGTATAACCACCTCCCACTTGTACAATAAATGGCTACTAGAAAATAATAAGTAGCATCAACTCATATAGATTAAATAATCTAATCTAATCCAACTAAGTGAATCAAACTACCATATACTCCACGTACCACGTCGAAGCATGATCTAGGTAACATTGGTATACACACCCCAGCTATTTAGGAATTATTATGAACTAACCAACTAATAACATATAACTCAAAGCTCTTGTAACATTATATTACATTTATTTAATATCTGATTATAAACTGCACATACAGATATATATGAGTTTGAACTTTTATAGTATATGATCTTAGAACACTTGTATCTTCACACACAATAATCAAATATAACATACAAGTAAAAGACGAATAAGAAGACCCCAGTTCTTATTACCTATTACAGATGCATATTGCAAACCAATAACAATAGCTAGAGACCGACGGTATAACAGAAAATTAAAGGTAAAGCCCAAACCCATTGCTGCAAAAATTGTTCTTCAAGTCCAACTCACCTGTTAGGCCTGTGAAGTTCTAACTTGCTGCTTGATACCGTCTGTGGGAAGAAGAGCAGCAGCTTCAGGTAAAGCCGACGTCATAGTTTGGTACTGAGCAGCCATTTGAGGGGCCAGGGTTTGAGTATAGTACATGTGCGCTTGTGTAGGATCAGCAAATTCATAAGCATAATTGGCAGTAGTACTCGAAGTAGGAGCAATTGACTGAGAAGGATGATGAATCTGCGAGAAGCCAACATATTGTGGCTGATGTTGACCGGAAGGAACCTGAACCAATGATGGAGAAGTCGTAGTTGCTGTTCTGTACACACCCGCAGCCATTTCAGATTTAGGGGCAGGTGCATTCCTAGCAGTGTTGTATGCTGCAGCAGGAGGGGGGACCATAGCAGCAGGAGGGGGTGCTTGGGGACGGCTAGATGGTGTGGTGACGGAAGCTTCACTAAAACCTGGTTGCTGCACAGCCATGTTATATGCTTGGGGCTGTCTAGCAGGCACATAGTACACTGGGTAGTGTTGATCAAGCGCAGGGTGGTGAGGATTGTGCTGTTGCTGGGAAGGATATATGGGGTAGTATGACGACATTGGCATTGCTCCGGTGGGGTGATGTTGGATATACTGTGCACCAGCATGAATGAATTGTGGTTGTTGTTGATGCAATTGTGGATGATGTTGTTGATCATATTGTGTTTGCAACAAATACCCAGAATCTTGAAATTGAGGATGCACCTGAACTCTTATGTTTGGATCGGTGATCTTTGGTTCAACAGGATTAGCAGAAACCCTACTCTGCCCAGATGAAATTTGGACATTTGGGTCTTGATAGATCATAGGTTTGTGGCGAGATAAGGGGTTTGTTATACTACCATCGCTGTACACATCAAACAACCAAGAACCCATTTCATAGCAGTTTCAAGACATTATACATACACGAGTTCATACAATTTAAATTGATTAAGCTGTGTGATGACTGATGATTACACAACTCAAAATCATTGAGATATCTCAGCTTCAATTTTCAATTTGTACATTCCCCAACACAACCAACCAAAAAATTAGAGAAAACGACTACCTTGAAACTGAATATAGGGAATGCAAGTCCACAGATTTTATACAAACTCAAGCAGATATAGGGAATTCATCTATATGGGTTTAGATAGTAGAAAATGGAAAGTGCTAAAATCATAATTTTAAGCTGGTTTAGAAATTGAATATTTAAATTATTCATCTTGATGGGAATTGAAGAAGTATCAATTTAAATACTTCAAAAAGTCTACCTCAAATTATGCACTCTGTGCAAGTAAAAGACAAGATTAGAGAAATTTGGGTACCTTGAAACTGAATCAGGGGAAGCCAAATCTCGACCCCCACCAGTTGTTTTCTGATGCAATTGTGCAGGCACTGACTGTGCCTGTTGCTGTAATTGTTTCCTGTATCCCACTGACACAGCACCCTCCGATCTCTCATCATCGGAGAAAATCCTATTCGAATACTCCCCAATAACCGGTACGGAACTCATAGGCACACCCGATGCTGCAGTCAAAACAGTAGGTGGAGGCGAAGACAAAACCACAAAACCCCCATCATCTGATTTCTGATTCGCATTTCCACCAACACCCATCTGAGCAAATTTCTCTTCAATCCCCACCATCTGCTGCTGATCCTCTACCGCGTGAACCCTAATAGGCGGCAAGTTCCCCAAAGACGGGGAAGAAGAAGCGGACCCAAACGACGAGGTCGTATCCAACATCGGAGAATCAGGCACCGAATGAACATCCTGATTCTTACTAATACTACCAGTACCACCCACCCCTTTGAGATTATTCGAATTACTAGCAATCATAGCATCATCATCAAGACCCAGTAAGCAATTAACTGAATTCGAATCCGAAAGTCCACCACTGGTCGTGCCATTGAGAGCATTCAAAAACCAGTCCTCAGACTTGATTGAATTTTCCAACAAGGACCCTATGGAAGAAATTGATTCGGGCTTGGACGGAAAAAGAAAAAGGCGTAGGCGAGATGATTTACCGGAAGAATTTTTGTTTAGCCGGTCATATTCGTCGATCATATTATCGAGGTCTTCGTCGGTGGTGACGGAGATTAAGGAGTCGAGGTCTTCGTTTGGGAGTTGGTACTTGAGAGTGAAATTGGGTTCGCTGGTATCAAGCAGGATTTTGGAGAGACGGTGAGTGAGGTCGGAGAGAGAAGCGTTACGGTCAACGACGACTATGCGGGTGTCGCCGCCTATATAACATAAGGATTTGTCGTGTGGGCGCGGCACTATGTGGCCGCCGAAGCTACACATGAGTCGTAGCTTGGGAGCGGTGGTTCCTGGTACAACTTGGTACGAGTCATCCAAGGAATCGGTGTTTCTGGAGCGTGGGGATGAGTCGACTGAGTCGGTTGTGCCGGCGGCTGTGGTGGTGGCGATGGGCGGAGCAGGTGTGGGGTCCATAGACGTGTTTTGCGATGAGAAAGAAAACTGAAAGGGGAGATGGTTGGAGTGGGAGTTGGATGCTCTCGACTTGAGAATGATGCTCTTCTATAGTTAGGCCAGCTGTTTCCGTTAATTTTCATTGACTATGGTAGTATTTCTATAAAATGATTTTTATATTTGAAAGTCTATGACTTTTTACTATGTCTATTTTATTATGAAGTAATGCTACTATCACATAAACATTATATATTGTCGATGTAGTAGTGTGTGATTTATTATTGACATGATTCATTTAATTCAATAATAAATCACATACAATCACATCATCATTATGTAAGCATTATGTGACTCACTTTATGTGATAGTAGCATTATTTTTTATTCTGGACTCTGAGGCATCATTACCCATAAGTCACAATCGAGTTTATGAAGATTGATTTATAAAAATATTAACTAATCTTATTAAAATTTAATTATTTCTAAATTTTCGATTATACCCTGAAATAATGAAGGAGTTGAAAGAAATGGGGGCTGAAAGGTAGTTTGGGACAGGTTTGTGTGTAAAAGAAGACTTAAAGAAGCCCAAGCCGCAGGGTAGTGTTTGATCGATTTGATCTGCTCTAACATAGGAGTACTTTATTAGATCAAATCTTACTTCATTTATTTACTGATTTGATTTAATTTAATTTGACCCAATGATTTTCTAAAATTAAAAAAATAATCCCATATGTTCCAATTTACGAGAAGTATAAATTAAGGATATTGAGGCTAATCATGACTACTTTCATTACACTAAGTTATTTGAATTCTATATTTAAATAGGTGTGATTATTTGTTTCATTGTACGAGAAGTCAAAATTAAGGATATTGAGGCTAATCATGAGTACTTTCCAATAGACAACTAGCATTTGAATTTAAACTAGTAAATGTCAAGCCACACTGCCCACATACTAGTCCAATCAGCCACCATGTCAATATTCGAATTAGAAACAAGCCCACTGATGGTGGTAACTGCCCACAACTGTTTTCAGCCTTGTTGTTAGTCCATCCAGTCCAACATCCACTTAACCCACGAAGTCAGCCACATCTTTGTTGTCTAAGCCCACGAATCTGTCCAACATGTGTCCCAAAGCTTTGCCAACTAGTCCACATGAAATTCCAACCAAGCCAAGCACTTGCCCAAAGGTGCTGCCTACGATGAACATGCATACCATGCCATACACCTGCCCAATCATGCCCAACCCATGATTGGTCTTTTGATTCGATCCATGTCACAATGCCCCAATGCCTCGTACGCACAAGTCATGACAGCTTGCCCATGGCCCAGGTGAACTCCACTGACCACCCATCCCCTATAATAGAGATTAACAAAATATTCAAACTGTCAGTAACACACATCAGGTCTACTTGAGAAATCATAATATATATCCCCTTGATATATTAGTTTTAGTGAGCGCCCCAATCTACCGCACAACGCCCCCAAGTTGCCGCACAGCGCCCCACAAGTCGAGTGTCAAAGTTACCTTACCCTTACACGAGCTGAATGTCAAGGCTAAGTGTTGACACGCTGTCAGAACCTCCAACATGTCAAATCTGTGTCAAGTTGTTGACTCACTATGGGACTAACATTGTTACAAAAGATAAGGACATATCTAATGTCATGGACATATATAATGTCATAACCACAACTGATCCACAAAAACAAATTAATAATTCCCATTTCATCAGTTGAACATCCTAATGATTGTTAACAAAATTCTATTCAATGTGAAATTTTTGTAAGTATTTAGCTAGCATGCTATCCCAAAAACTTTTCATTCAGTATAAATTGGGTCTGTCAATTATGGCTCTTGTCCATAAGTGATTTCTAATGGTTTATGTTTTATTATAACACGATGGTTAGTGATGTCCAAATTAGCCTAACCTTAAAGTTGTGGCACATGACTTGTAAACACATATAACAAACTTTTTATGTATGTCAAAAGTAATCTATCAATCGTATGTTACTAAAATGAGAGGTGAAGGACAGCATTAAGAGAATAAATCTTCTAACAAACCTAGGTTTTTTGAACTCTTGAAAACATATTTTATTGTAGTATTTATTATTCTCGTTGAGAAGGATTAAATTCAATTTATGTTATACTTTCTCTCCCGATATTTTTTCTAAAATAAAAAAAAACAAATATCACAATTTCAAATCCATGAGTTGCAGATAGTGTTCACTTAGAGATATATTTAAATTTCATGAAGTTGTCATCCCGTTGAATATGTATAATTAAATTCATTATAATTTTTTGTTATATTTCTTATAGCAAAAAGTTTTATTAGTTATTTTTTGTCATCTAAAATTTTATTGCGAGTTAGCTCGTATGCAACATTTGACATAATAAAAGTTATAAACTTATATATATATATATATATATAGGGGAATGATCCATAACAAGAGTTAATTATGGACAATACTATTCCAGCTAACACATCTCCTACCGTCCAACGTAAGATCTAATGGCTGGATTGACAGTAACATAATCTGAAGTAAGTAAAAAAATCAGAAACTATGGTATAGAAAAAGAACAGTTATAACTATTGAATCTATATAAGCTTTTGTTTGGAATTGGAGGAGACATCTACGCACGTATGATTATTGTTACTAACTTCACGCCTCACCCAAACTAGATTTTTGCTCAAACCATTGTCAACTTAATTTCCTAATTATAAGACGTAAATTTAAAAACTTTCCTAATTATAAGACATAAATTTAAAAATTAAGAACCGTTACACTAACTACTATCCAGCGCTAGCTATCTCAGTGCCTTGCTTCGATTCAAATACAGGTCCCCATGCATTAATGTCTTTAATATTGCATAATCAAGAAACGAATTCCTTATTAGATATATATCTAACTCAAGATTCAGACAAAGAAATATATATATATATATATATTTCTTTGTGGTTATATATATAGGGTTGATTAAAAGCTGTAGATTTTCTGAGAATTGTAACCACCATGACTTCAACTCGTTGCGCAGCGTGTAAATATTTGAGAAGAAGATGCCCTTCTGATTGCATATTCTCTCCTTACTTTCCTTCAAATGATCCTCGAAGATTTGCTTGCGTTCATAGAATCTATGGTGCTAGCAATATTGGAAAGATGCTGCAGGTAATTAATTAATAAAATTATGTAACAAGATGTTTAATTACTCATCATGTCCTCTTATTCATGCCCAGGGACGTGGCTGGCACAATAAAATGGCAGTTTTAGGTTATCAATAATTTACTCCTATTTGTTCATCCTCGTGACAAAGAATAGAGAGTGGTTAGTATGAAGTTAATTTTGGTCAATTGACCTATACAATATCGACATGCAAGCCGGGAGGTGATTTCTTTCTACGTGTCATCACTGTATTGATCAATTGACCAACTTACCATGAAGTTAACTTCATGCTAACCAATCGAATCCCAAAGAATATCAGTGTTTGATATATTCAATCTGAATTTAATGTTTTTGATAGTAACATATTTGTCACAGTTGTTGATATGCACAACTTGAATTTTAATTAATAGTACATGTTAGAAAACATATATACCTAACTAATTACTCCATAATTACACACAAATATATATGTATGTCTATGTTGATATATGCAGCAACTCCCAATGCATCTACGAGGTGAAGCAGCAGATTCAATGTATTATGAGGCTCAATGTCGAATTCAAGAGCCGGTGTATGGGTGTGTTGGAATCATATCTTTATTACATCAACAAATATGCAACGCCCAAAGTGAGCTGGCCAAAGCACAAGCACAGATTGCCGTTCTAAATGCTGATCATCATCACCAGCATCAGCATGAGCAGGAGCAGGAGCAGCCAATTGAAGCTGTACCCGTTAGCTTCATTACTAGTATTCCATTTTTACCTGAACAAAACATTGGTTTTGAGGCACTATTTTCCTAGCACACTGATCGATGATTATTAGCACTAATTTATTTTCCCTGTAAATTTCAAAATAATTTTGATTTCCTACTCCAATATATAATTCCATGCCTTTGTTTAATCAGATAATTACTTGGCATGCACCACCAAAATTAATTAATTATATTCGTATTTGGCCCATAAACAAATGGACAGTATAGCTGTCAAATAAGTTGTTCAAAAAAAAGTTATATATGCCTCCAACTAAAATAAGTTGAATGAGTAGGTAGGTAAACTAATAAAGCTTTGTTTCAATAAGCTCCTTAATAGATAAATGATGAGGAAAAAGTTAAATATATATACTAACTTTTCCTTTTTTTCATGAGTTGGTCTAATAAATTAAGATATTCCAATAATTGTCATTGTTACCATCCATATGCTGTTGTTTAGTGCATTTTATGAATATAGTGTTATAATATTGATTATTGTTGCGTGCGGTCAAGTTTTGATACTAAATAGAAACAATGCAAAATAGAGACAAATTAACTTGTTACATTTAATTTTATTTTGGTTCCCACCGCAAATAACGTTTTTAATCTCTCTATATATTGAATGAATACAATGTCAAAAGGAACCTTTCAAGTAATATTTTAAGGGGATGTTTGTTTAGGATTGAATATATCTGAATGGTTGAATCGGTCAGTCATTAAGTGTGTTTGTTTTGAAAAAAAATCGTCTGAATAGCTGAATCGGTCAGATGATTGAGCTGAATGGCTAAGTCATATTTTTTTTGGCTAAATGAGCAGCTGAATAAAGTAAAAAAATTAAAAAAATATATTAACTATTATATTAAGTAATATTAAATAAATTTACAACAACTTTGAATTTTTTTATAAGAATAAAATAATAAAATTATATCATTCAAATATTTCAGATATATTAATTATCAAATAATTTTTTTCATTTAAATTCAAACTCAAATTCATTTAATTTTTATCAAACATCTACTAAATCCTTATAAAATTAAGTCGTAGTTGCATAGCTAAAAACCCATCAAATCATAGTTGAGCCCACCCCGGGTGCAATTTCTTTTAGAAATTATAGCTATCTAGAATGACTGAATGGTATAAAAATTCCTTTGAACGACCCTATAGTACATTTGCATACCCCGATTGATTAGTTGATTGGGCCCCACACGGCACTTGTAAACCTCAAATTGTTTGACCAAGTTAACGAATCAGACGGCTAGCAGCCTACCATTATTTGACCAGAAGAATAAATATATATATATATATATATATATATATATATAAAGTATAATTCGTAAAAAGTACTGGATATCAGAATTCTGCAGTAGTTATCCCGTTCGTCGAGTCCGGTAACCGGTATTTACAAAGTTGGAGTAGTTGTTATTTGGAGACATTTGGTCCCATTTGAATAAATTTCCGATTGATTTACCTGCCTGCCTGCCAAAAATCTACTCCCTCTCTCTTTGAGATATTTCGTTGGGTTTTGCTTCAGATTCACCAGGTTTTGTTTCAAGTAATCCTGCTTCCTTATCAAGATAAGATCCTGTTTATTATAATTATATACTGAAAGCTTACTTTTTCACACTTTTGTGTTTTAGGTATATTTTTTGTCATTTTGGTGGGCACAATTGTTCTTAGATTCCGGCGACTGTGATTTGTTTCGTGATTATATATATATATATATATATATATATATATATATATATATATATATATATATAAATGGGTTGGAAGGATATCGTTTCTTTACCAAATTTTCGAGGTTCCTCTCAGGTTGGATTTCTTTTCTCTTTTTTCTGTTTACTTTTTTCTTTCAACAACATATTCTTATTCCGGGTTCTAATAGTTTGATGATATGAACACACGAGCCTTTTTTGTTTTATTTCTTATTTGAAATTACTTTCTGTCTGATTTTTTTGGGATGCATAAAGTGGTTTTGTTTTGATTTCATTTTCCCCTTTGTTTTTTTAATTTGATTTCATTTGGTTAGTGATAGCCATGAACTGTGTTTGGGGTGATCCTTTCATTTTACAATTCTGTTCAGTACCTTCAGCCATTTGCAATTTTGAGTTTCGTTCTTCATATTTTATGATTTTAGGTGTGACGGATGTTCCATTCATATCTAATAGGAAGGGTTTATGAAATTTTATTACAAATACCTTTCAGTCTTGCACTCATGACATGTTTTTAGTGTAAATAGTTTTTTTTTTAAGAATGATTGAGTATGATAAGGTAACATGCTCATGTGAGAATTTGTTGTTGGATCATTAATCTTTGATTCACTTGGTAGAAATTGTGGAAAGAGAGCAGATAAGTAACACGTAGATCAAAAAAGAAAGAATAATAACAAAAATAACATAAAACAAAAGAAAGAATATTATTAGGGGTAGTATTGATGATTACTAAAATTTCAGCAAAAGCTTTATGGAATTTTTTTTGATTATTTATTTTTCCCTTGGTATGCACTTGTACGCGAGTAACCTCCCAAAAATTGGAATTATGTAGCCAAATTTGTCATGAAGTAATTTCCTAACATTTATGAGTTCCATACATTATTGTGTCTATGTGCTGACAGCTCGTCACTTGATGATATCACAATTTCATATGGAATGAACTGTTGAATTCGTAACTTCTTTAATCATTATCAAGTATGAACTTAGTAGATCTTTTTCCTCTAATAGGGCAGGACAAGGGAGGTTGAGCTTGGTTTGCATACTATCAAGTCTCATGGAGCAACAGTTGCCAGGAGTCATAAGCATGACTGGCTTATCTTGCTATTACTTGTGGTCATAGAGATCGTCCTGAATATCATACATCCGTTCTATCGCTTTGTTGGGAAGGATATGATGTCAGATCTAAGATATCCCATGAAGGATAACACAGTGCCCATATGGGCTGTTCCGGTGAGTTTCTTGTTGATTGGAGGAGCTTATTATAATTTTGAAGTTATCTTCAGCTAACCTAACCGTTTCCATCCCAAGATGTAGTAACCAGAATTAATCAAGTTTGGTCATTAGGAATTATTTTCTTTCAGAAAGTTATGTATCCTCGAGCAATGATCCTTTTCTATTGGAATGGGTCAGGGTATAGATCTTGATGAGATTATTTGGGAAACTAATTATTCATAGTGCCATAAAATGCAAAGTAGAGTAGTACTATAGGAGTAAATGACATAAGAGTGCTTGCAAGTTCTGTTCAAATTTCTCTTGGTTGCTTGTACCATGTTTTATGTTATATATTTTTGTAATAGGTAAGCTAGGCCTTAAGTGGGGATTGGAACCAGAGACCTTGAGGTTATACATCAAGGCGTCTGCCATTTTTCCCTCCCCTTGTTGTTTTGTTCCATGTTGATTTGTCTGAAGAAAGTATTAACTGATGAGCCTGTTTTGGTTGTTATACAGATGTATGCAGTTGTGTTGCCTATTATTGTTTTTAACCTTTTCTATATCCGGAGGAGAAGTGTTTATGACCTGCACCATAGTATTTTAGGTAACTTTATTCTAACCCTTTCAGCAATTGTCTATTGATGTCCCATTTATCCTCTAATAAATCTCCTTCTAAAGAGTGCTTAGATTGATTAATGACTTGAACATACTTAAAGTGCAGGCATCTTATTTGCTGTACTGATAACTGGTGTTCTTACGGATTCAATAAAAGATGCAGTTGGCCGGCCTCGACCTGACTTCTTTTGGCGCTGCTTTCCCGATGGAAAAGATGTATGCAAGCTTAAAACTCTTGATTTTTATCGATTCCAGTATTTCTATACATTAATGCTTCTTTCAATAGCAGATGAATTATGTTGTTGATCAGCTTTTCATGGTTTAACATCAAGCATCATTTATAATTTCTCTGCTGTCACCAATTTGGTAACTTCGAACGACTGCAACCACTCGATAAAAGTTTTATAAGTGGCCTCGTCTTTTTTGTAATTTCATTGCTTTTAGAGTTTCCAAAATTCTTTTCAAGTGTTAATTTTTTTTCCCAGTTATTATGTTACAAAAATAATCTAGTGTTATGTGTTTGATCACTGACTTTTAATTTTTTGCTATTCCTTTTACAGGAGTACGATACTTGGGGGAATGTTATATGTCATGGTATAGATAATGAGATAAGGGAAGGACATAAGAGTTTCCCAAGTGGTCATACATCATGTAAGCACACGTCATCCCTATAATTGAGCTATATTTTAATCTAATATGTATATTTTACAATGACTCGATGATAGGATTTGTTGTGTGAATCATATCAATTTTTTTTTGAATTTTAGGATTTCATTTTCATGAATTGACTTCAAAATGTCAAAAAGGACTACTTTTCTGTACCATACACATGAATACATGTAACACCTCAAATTGCAGTTTTTAGTTTTTACTGTAAACTTGTTATTCAGAATTCCAAATATAAATGTCTCGGAAATTGTTGCCAAACATCGATTCTTCCTATTAATATCTGATTTTTTCTATTTCTTTTGATTCAGTAAAGTAATGCCTAAGAATTCGTTTATTTGTGTTTGAGCATGATGCTATTGTAGGGTCCTATGAACTCGTTAATCTGACGTATAGCATGATGCTATTGCAGGGTCCTTTGCAGGTCTGGGGTTTCTCTCTTTGTACTTAGCAGGGAAAATTAAAGCGTTTGATCGCCGGGGGCATGTGGCAAAACTATGCATTGTTTTTCTTCCTCTCCTTGCTGCAGCTCTTGTAGGTGTTTCTCGGGTGGATGACTATTGGCACCATTGGCAGGATGTGTTTGCCGGGGGTCTCCTAGGTTTGTTCTCCATAGTTCCATTGCTTGCCATTTAAAGCCAGAGTGCTATTGAATTAGACTTGTTATCTTGTTGTTTGACGCGATTATTACTTAAAGTCTATGTGATTCATTTTCAGGGCTTGTTGTGGCAACATTTTGCTATCTCCAATTTTTCCCACCACCCTATCACACTGAAGGTAGGGGGGGTCTGCAAATTATGTTTTATTTGTATTCTTTAGTTTAATTTCTTGAAATTTATCAATTGTTGATTCTTTCAATTTTAATTTTCTTCTTCCCTGGAATCATGTATTAAAGAAGGGTTGATCTGAGTATACAAAGCTCCCACAAAAATAGCATGATATCAAAAAACAAAACATCGCATTATAAACTATAAGCCGATGGTTCTTCTTTTTATTTATTTTTATCTTTTTGTAATCACCTACAATTTTGTTCTAAATGCCTATTAATTTTTTTTACACATGTTGATTTTGTTATCAGGGTGGGGTCCGTATGCACATTTTCACGCATTAGAGGAGTCGCGCACTAATTCACAGCAACCCCCTCCTCCCATAGATGGATTCAATATGATGCAGGCAATGCAGTTTCAACCTGCAAATCAACAAGCTGTGCGAAATAACAATGAGTTTATGGGGGTACCTTTAGGCCACGATTCAAGCTTAACACTGGATGACATGGAATCTGGCAGAATGTAATACTTGTACCTTATGCTCTGCATCCTATGATCCTACTAGTTATTTCTAGCTACTCCTCCTCCTAGGCTCTTGTGGATATATCAGCCTTGTATAATATTTAACAGTATATATATATATATATATATATTGCACGAGATTTTGTCATATGGTTACATTAGTTGCGTATAAAATTCTTGAATGCATTTTGGAGTGTGAATTAAGTAGTAGGAGGAGGAGGAGGTTCCTCCTACTTAATTCAACCTTTTTTTGAATTGCATTGATACCTTGATGGTCCACATTTATATACTTTATTTTAAAGCGGACAACGGTTGGCCATAAAAGGAAAAATAAATAATAATTTAAAAAGATGACACGAGAAGAAAGCAAAGAACATGGAGGGGCGTGCTTAAGAAGCAGTATAAAATTGTACTACTACTCCGCAAAGTAATAAGAAATCAAAGTTTTATAAAGGCCAAGGCCAAGGCCAATGCCAATTCATGTTTACGGAATAAGACAAAATTATGTTGTTATTTAAGGGAAAATTTCCTGGGAAAAAATAAAAAAATGTGTAGGTAAAATATAGAATAAAAGAATAGAGCTAGCATGCAGCGTGTATTAAATAATACTTCACTAGAGATTTAATACATTAAATAGAACAGACATGTTGGTTGTAGGATTAAATTATAGGAATCTATATTTTCCCATGTAAATTTGATACAAGTTTCTTTTCACATGAATAGTAAGTAGGGTCCATTCTCACGTTTTAAATTTTTTTGTAAAATTTATATTTTTTATTTGTGAAAATATCAATTCTGATTTAAAAGTCAAATTTAAAGTAAGACTTATAAATAAAAGCAAATGAAAAAAAAATCGTACAACTTTTCTTTTCTATCATAAATTAAGTTTCCATTATTTTCTTTTCCATGGAAACTGTCATTTACTTGTATACCCTTAGAGGTCCTTTACTCCTTTCATTTCAACTACCGTATCAGTTATAGGTATCTTGATCTTCCTTCATGAAATTTGATTTTATGTTTTGGATGAAACTTTTGAAATTTGAACTGACCTTCCCTGAGTTGTAAGGGTGGGATTTGGTGAAAGTGAACCTCTCCGCTCCCAGCTGGAATTTGTCTGGTTCTCGTAAAAAGCAACGCTTGCTTGCTTGCTTTTTCTCACACACAGTTCAGGAACGCGGGGAGCTAGCTTTCTCTCTCCTTCTTCATCTGCCTTGTCTTTAGGTAATTTTTTCCTTCTAATTATTCTCTTTTTTTTGCCTCCTTTTCCAGTAAATCTCGACTATTCTATTTCTATCCGTAATGTTTTTTACTCGTAAATCTCTATCTGAAATAGGAAATTTGTCATTTCTAGATTCACATTGCTCCATTATTTATTTAAATTTTCTTATATGCTTACATTTATTTCCTTTCATTTCTTCTGTGTTTGCTTGTCGAGAAAAAAAAGTGAAGCATACGAAACAAAATTGAAAGTTTGAGTTTCTGTCTTTTGGTTTGGTTTGGTTTGGTTTTGGTTCCTGTTACTCAGTTGTTTCATAATTAGGAGACTGGATTTCTATTTTTCTTAATTTATTACTTAATTTAAATTCGAAATTATAACAGGTGATTTCTGTACTTCGTTCTACATTTTCTTAATTGTTTGTGAAGCCTTATAAAATCTATGAGAACTGTATAGTTTGGATTAATAGGCTGTATCTTACTTGGGTTCTGTTTATTAGTATTCAACATTGCGCCATTTATGGATTGTTTTCATTTACGCATTGTCACATTCACTGCCGTGCTGCTTTACTTTCATAGGTTTTTGAAATTGTGCTTATGTTTGAGGTATTTTATGGTTACTGGACTGTTATCATACTGTCATTTTATAATTCATTTTCGTAACTCAATTTAGATATCAATTTTGATACATATATATATATATATATATATATATATATATATATATATATATTTGTGTGTGTGTGTGTGTGTGAGTGTGAGTGTGTGAACGCTAGGTTTAACCAGTTCTCATTAAGAGTAAATTTGATTTTCAAGTAGTAAACTCTCTATTTTGAATGTAAAGAAAAATGGAAAGATGGACTCTCATTTTGAGATTGTGGGAGTATTCAGCAGCTTCTCTACAATATTTCAGTATAAAATATTATAAACCATGATTATTGCAATGTCACATAGAAATTACAACTAGTGTTTTCTTTAACCAGAAGGATTCAGTTGCTCCAATTTTTCTCTTGCTTCAAATTAGCCGAGGTTCCTTGGCAAACTATTCACATGGTTAAGTGATTTCTCCTGACACTTGAGATCATTTGGATTCTTTAAAATGAAAGTTTAAGGAATAATATGGGAACTGCTCCATTTCTGTAGTTTGATACAAATTATTTTTCTAATCTTTTGGAGGTTAGGTGTTGAGGAAGAGCAAAGTCAACCCAGAAGTTCACTTTTTATATTAGAATAATACTTGGAGAATCATTGATAATTGATTATTTAGGAAGTTGAATGTCTTAATTTCATAAATAATTTGATATTTGACAGGGATAATGATTTTATAATTTGTTTTCTTCTTATTTATTGTTTATCTTGTGTTAAGTTTCTCAATGTTTATTGACTAATTGATCTTTAATTTGTGGTAGTTGGTGAAGATGCCAGAGATTCAACTGGGTGCCCACACTATAAGATCCCATGGAACTCAAGTGGCAAGGTTACACATGCATGATTGGCTTATTCTTATGCTTCTTGTGGTTATTGAAGTTGTTCTGAATGTAATTGAGCCATTTCATCGATTTGTTGGAGAGGATATGATGGAAGATCTCAAGTACCCATTGCAGGACAACACTGTTCCCATTTGGGCTGTTCCGGTACTCTTTTGTGTAAAACATAATGCAGCTAGCAGGGAACCCTTTGATGCCTTTGGTTTCACTTTAATGACGAATATAACATTTTCTGTTGTTCATCTACAGATCATTGCAATATTACTGCCTCTTGCTGTCATTGTCATATACTACTTTATTAGGAAAGATGTTTTTGACTTGCATCAAGCTATATTGGGTAAGATTCTACCCTAAACATTTTTATTATGACTCCATCTGCAATGTATTAGTATTGTTGAAATGCAGTGATATTAGTTACTTTTTTGGGCATGTCCAGGGCTTCTGTTTGCTGTTCTTATAACTGGAGTTATAACTGATGCAATTAAAGATGCTGTTGGTCGACCTCGTCCTGACTTCTTTTGGCGCTGCTTTCCTAATGGCAAAGGGGTGGGTCCTCATCAGTTGCCTTTTGTTAACTTGTGTGACTTTCGTCTTTTATATGATAAAAGTATACATTTATGAATCAGTAACATTACATTCAGGTGTTTGATCCTACCACAAAGAATGTTATGTGTACTGGACTGAAGAGTGTCATCAAAGAAGGACATAAAAGTTTCCCGAGCGGACATACTTCCTGTAAGTTGGTCAACCATATCCTAGTTACAGTTTTATTAGTGATTAATATTTATAAATATACACAACTGCATTCTTTTATAAACCTGACATTATATCTCTTTACCTAAGATAACATAAATAGTTACGCTACTAGTCATCTATTCATTTTGTAGAAGCCTTTTTTATTAATAGTTTCCCCCGCTATCTAGCTTCTTGTGCCTCTACTTCCTTGAATGTAAATGGCATTAGTGAACCAGCTTGTAGTTGTCAGTTGTCACAAAGATAGAATGCACATAATCAAACACTGTAGTATTTTAAGTAGAATGTTTTGACAGGGAAAAACGGCTTTCCAGTGGATACCCAAAGTCAATTGTTTTTCTAGTAGACTTTAGATCGGCCTTTGTCAGCACTAGAAGTTCTTATTAGAGTCCAGATATTTATATCTTTCTAGTGATCACAGCCTGACTCTGAATCAAAGTATGTATTTATTTATTTAAATCGTAGTTAGAAAGAATCAACTGATATTTCTTTAATGGAATTTGAAATCATTCCGGTTAGGGAGGCCTAACGCTAAAATTTATGTAAAGAAGTTTCTTATGTTTTCATTAAGAATATGATTTGAAGGTCCCACTTATAAATCTTCATGCATTTTTTGGAGCACATTAAGGTGGCATGTCATTTTTTCTTGTGGAGTACAAAAGCATGTCCTGCAATATTTGTTTCCTCATAGTTTAAGTTCATAGCAAATTAAACACAAGTTTATGGGGTTTTGTGTCACCAATATGTAGGGTCGTTTGCCGGTCTTGGTTTTCTGGCCTGGTACTTGTCAGGGAAAGTCAGGGTATTTGATCGTAGAGGCCATGTTGCAAAGCTGTGCATTGTCTTTCTTCCCTTGCTTGTTGCAGCTTTAGTGGGGGTCTCACGAATTGACGACTATTGGCATCATTGGCAAGATGTATTTGCTGGAGGTGTTCTAGGTTGTGTTTTGTGATAAAATCTAGAATTAACGACTTAGTTTATGTTTTTATTATGCATAATATTATTTATTTATTTTGTCCCTCTTCCTCTGTGCAGGGATAACGATTGCTTCATTTTGTTACTTGCAATTCTTTCCACCCCCATATGACATTGATGGTATTTCTTTTATCTTTACTGATTTTAACATAGTAGTTACTTGCTAGTCTGTTTGGTTCTATAATTGGCTGTGATATGAATATTTATAAAGAGGGATCTACTCATTTGTTGATATCATCAACGCTAAGTGAAATTTTAAGGAAAAGACACCGAAGTATAAATGATAACTAGCGACTCCAATTTTTATCCTTGCTTCAATCAAATCTCCACCATTGGCACCTCAATTCACAGCAGAACTCCATTAATACCTTACTGCTCTATTGAAATCCCACAACCTAACCACACTCAAATAAAGCATCCCTGCAAACTTCAGCGAATCATTTGTTTCTGTCATTGATCAGCATGATAGAATCCTCTATTATTACTCTTATACTTTATCTTTACACCCCTAATTCTCATCAACTGCTTAAATTCCTGTCCAAACTAAGATGCACCACAATCATCTCTGAAGTCGTAAGTCTTTCTTAAACCAACCCATCTCTCTTGTACTCTTTTCTTATGTCTCAAGTCTTAACTCTCTCTTAAACCAACCCATCTTTTTTGCATGCTCTCGGAGAACTTCTCTAATTACTTATGTTGTTTATACCCCCAGCTAGTTTACCAGCCACAAATATGCTTCTGGAAGTGGAATACTAAATTTCTGCATGTCCTTTCTATGGCAATTCTATTAAGTTCTGTATGTCCTATGATTATTTGAAAGCTAATAAAGTTTTATGCAACACATTGGTTTCAGAACTTTCAGTATAGAGTGGAGCATCTCTTGCATAATTGAGAATCCTTTCTGGAAAATGATTCTCACGTTCCTTAGTTCTAGTCTATGACAAGCACTTCTGGTATGTATTTGTGCATGTGTGCTGTGTTGATAAGAGGGTTGAGGATGGAAACTCAATTCGAAATCCAAGACCAATGAAAGTTTACTCACTTTATCTTTGGGCCGGCAAGGCAGGATGCCAGAAACCAAAAAATTTCAATCTTCCTTGGATTATACTAATACTTGCTACTCTTGAGATTATGTAATCAAAACCCAAAGTGCCATTTTCATGCTAACTCTCATTCTTATGCATATCTAGTTGTGTTATTCCATCTATTGCCAAACTCATAGCAGGTGTACATTTTTATGCCCCTTGTTTTGACATAGCCAATAAATCAAACAAATTATTTACCCCATCTTTTGTACTTTATGTAGTCTTCTAATTCATTTCTTTATCTGAGACCAGTAACTTACATAGGGGCACTGCTGGCTTTCCTGCAGGCTGGGGACCCCATGTGTACTTCCAGACATTGGCAGAGTCCCGAAATGGCAATCAGTCCTCGTCTAGCAACATCAATTGTCTTGGTATACGTCCGGCAGAGCTGGAGAATGTATATATTCAATCTCACCATGGCATGGATAGTCCTATCCAGGATGGAATGGAAAGTGGGAGAAGGTACTAATGCTAGGTTTGACTATAGAGAAGAAACAGACAAGGACAGATTTTCAAACTTGTGTATGTAGTGCTATTTGTAGCTTAGTAGTGTCTTCAGAAGTTTTAACTGTGATATTCGAAACGACTCAGATATGCTTATAATATTGGCTGTAAATACACATTTAGTTGAGCCATGAGGATTGTCCGTCCTTTTACGTACATCTATCTATCTGATGCTCCATTGGTTGTCCTAATATTGTTATGGAGTGATGTTGGGTTTCTTAATCTCAACTGAAGCGCCCATTCGTTGTAAAATTTAGCTCATGTTTTACTACATGAAACGTTAACATGTAAGAATTAAGCCAAATCACACTAGCTAGTAGCTACCCACTCTCATATTGAAAACATGAAGATTTATATAAGTTATATAACTTTTTCTGATAATTGAATGTACATAGTTATCCAAAGGTGTGGCCTTTATTTTCAATTCGTGTGAAAAGTATACTTTGTAGTAATATTTCTTTTATTTATAAAAATATTAATAGCGTATACATGCTAGTGTGTAATACTACTAACTTAAAACTCTCCCTTGTCCATAGTTTTATATGTCAATTTGTTTGTTTCAAGAAAATAGTTTTATTCCTATTTGATGACAATATCAACAAAAAAACAATATCTTAAAGTTTAGTATCACAATTTCTTCACAAAATATATCTTTAATATTTATAAATTTTACAAATGTAATTTTAATTGAAACATCTACTCATTCTATTCCAAAATTAAAAATACATTTTTCTATTTAATTCATTCCAAAATTAAAGATACATCTTTATTTTAAGATTATAAAACAATATGATTATCCTAATTTGTCATTATTTTTTTACTATTATTTTCAATATCATAGTATCACAACTGAATTTATAATTAATACTAAAGTTATATTTAAAAATATAAAATTATCATTAAAAGTCGTCGTTTTACAAATGTATCTCTAATTTTAGAACGAAAGTTGGATGGAGTACATTTTATTCAAAATATTCATTAAGGTTCTTAAAAGTTTAATTTTAAATATGGAGAAAAAGCTTAATATAATCGGGTGGCCCCGCCCAAGACTGATGCCACTGCTATTTATGTATTAGGTTCTGACTTGGGCTTTTAACTGGTGTTGTTTGTTTACCACTTATTGCCTCTTAATAGACTGTCTCTTATTCGGTAAGAGGCAGGTGGCTGTTTGTTTTTTTTGTTACCTCTTAATGGCTCTAAATGGTTGAGATAGAAAATTAAATCTAAATTATTCAGACATGCCTCTTAATGAACTTGCTATTTTTAGACACAAATACTCTCTTCAATATTATCAATTTTCTTGTGTATCCCATGCCAACCTGTAAGACCCCAACTTTTATGAATAAAGATTTAATTTTCTTTATATATGATTTCGAAACAGTAAGGTGTTGATTGATAAATGTGAAAGTTAAGGGTGAAATGTGTAAATATTTTAAAATGAGCAAGTGGTTATAAAATATTCTGGTTGTTGGAGAATATTCGTTTGGTCGTGGAATATTCTTGTTGTCGGGGAATATTCGTACGACGGCGCAGCTATTTGTGGGCCCCACAACGGAATAACTGTCGGATATAGAAAGCGACAGAAATAACCTTTTTACAAAATAACGGCGTGGTTGTTACCGTTAGTACTGTTGAAATACCCGGTGGTTAAAATATAGTGATACGCGGTGTTGCACAGTAGCACACGGTATTGCACAGTAATTCTAATTATTGATTCTTACGTGAGAAGCCATTACTCAATAATTGTTACAGTAATTACTGTTCAATATTTTATATTATTGATTCAATAATTGCATAATATTATATTGATTCAATAATTGCTACGTTGATATTTTATATCAATAATTGCTACGTTGCTATTTTATATGATTGATTCAATAATTGCTACAGTTGATATTTCGTATTATTGATTCAATAATTGTCATTTCACAGTATTTCACAGTATCAAATTAATAATTCATATTATTTAAATAATATTATTAGATAGCATTATTGGCAATGTCTAAGGAAGTTCTGTCGAGGAAAGGGGTTAGGTTAATCTAATTGCGCGCCAGTAAGGAGAAATCCTTATCGGAAAGCCCCCCTCTTTCCTGGGAACGACCTGGTTGTCAATATTGTAGTTCTATAATATTATTTGTGAATAATTAATTATTAATTTATATGATAAGGAAATATTTATTTTGTGGATATAAAAGAAGGAATTAGCACTGATGTGCTTTTATCAGTATTTTGGTGTGAAAAATTATCTGTTTATGGATTTCGGATAATTTATGTTGGGAATTTGAAAAAACTTCCTTCTACAAAGTTGTAGAGAATTAAATTTCCTATAGAAGGACATCGAATTTGTATTTTTCTGACAAATGGGCTATTTATTATGAATTATTGAAGTTTTGGAAAATAAATATTTTTTAAATAAGATGGTGGGCCCCACTTTTGTTGTTGGTTGAAAAATCTAATTTTCTTAGTAGCCGGCGGCGGAGATTATTTTAAAAATAATATTATTTTATTATTTTAGTCTCCTTTGGCAACCTAAGCTTTTCCTATAAATAGGGTGCTTAGGTTAGAATTAAAAATCACACCAGAATCAGAAGTTTTCTCTCTCTATAATATCGAGCGTATTTTTGTGAGTATTTCAATACTTTGAGTATTAGTATTCAGTGCAAGTTTTCTTCGATATTATATCCGATATTCCAGTCAGAGGTACTGTTCTTTTGATGTAAGGGATGCTATTTCTTTCGTAAATGATGTTATTCTTTTCAATATTATTATACCAAAATATTGTCATGGATTTTATGTTGAAATTTTTACTTTTTCCGTCGGGGTTACTATTCACGTATACGGCACTATTCACGAAAAAATT
Organism: Panax stipuleanatus; assembly: GCA_020205555.1. NCBI lineage: Eukaryota > Viridiplantae > Streptophyta > Magnoliopsida > Apiales > Araliaceae > Panax > Panax stipuleanatus. The sequence goes on from CM035126.1 coordinate 6,760,841, forward strand.
AAATTTTCTTCTATATGTCCAAATTGCTTGTTAAGGTTACTATCTTTGATTGTATCCAAGTTTTGAGCTTTATTCTTGAATTTTGCTCCATAATTGATTATTACGAGGTATTTTTGAATTGGATATACTAAAATACGAATCCTTAGTCTTTGTCTTTTATCTCACTGGATTCGTTTCTTTAAAGTATTTTTCATCATCCTCAGTCCTAAAAGGTGATGTAACTGAATATCTTTGGCCTGTAGAGCAAAGATGAATGATTACCTGATGAATATATTTGGCCTGTAGTGCAAAGATGACAGGTGTTGAGATGAACATGACCACTGATGATACAAATGAATATCTTTGGCCGTAGTGCAAAGATGAATATTTGATTCGAGATGTATATTGATTGATGTTACAGGGATAAAATATTGATGATGGACTTTTAAATCATAGAAGATAGTAGACTTTATTATCTGCTTAACTCTTCTAATGATTTGTTATTTTCGCTGTGAATATTGATCTAAAATTGGTTGTCCATTATATTTTATCTGATTTATTGAAGACTAACGATAATTTATTTTTCATTATCTCAGTCATAATATTCTTTACTGGGCTAGTTGAGCTCACCCTTTTCATCTATTGTTCCCTTCAAGAAATGAGAACGTTACGGGAACTAGTCGGGGGACAGAGTGATGGTCTGAGTTAAAGCAGTAGTAGTCCTCGCTATTTTTGTGAAATAGTGGGATAATGATTGTAATAAATAAAGAATGAATATTAATATTAATATTTTGTATTATATACGATTTGTATTGACACTCACAGTTGTGTGGTCGTATTTTGCACGACCGTGTGATATAAAGTTTGTATTTGAATTCTGTACCATGTATTTGGCGACTCAGAATGGGTTGGGTTGACTGGACCTATTCTGGGGGCGTCACACAACCACTGCCACCCACCGGCGCCACCACCGCCTCGCCACCTCCAGCGCCGCCGCCACCTCGCCAACTCCGGCGCCACCAGATTTGCCCGAATTTGTTCAACCACCACCAGATCACTAGATCTGCAGATCTGCAGGGGGAGAAAGGGAGGGGGAGAGGTGGGGCAGAGGGGGAGGGGGAGGGGGAGGGGAAAGGGGGAGGGAGGAGGGAGGATGGAGGAGGGGGGAAGGGGATGGAGGAGGAGGAGGTGGGACGGGGATGGGGGAGAAGTAGGTAGGACGGGGATGAGGGAATAGGGACGGAGATGGGGGATGGGGGGATGGGGGGTGGGGCGGGGAGGAGGTGGGTAGGGTGGGGCTGAGGGAGGAGGGAGGAGAGAAGAGGTGGGTGGGGCAGGGGCAGGGGCGGGGAAGGCGAGGGTGGAGGGAGGAGGTGGGACGGGGATGGGGGAGGAGGGGGAGGAGGAGGAGGGGGTGGGGCGGGGTAGGAGGGAGGAGGGAGGAGGGAGGAGGGAGGAGGGGGTGGGGATGGGGGAGGAGGGAGTAGAAGAAGTGTGTTTTTATTTTTTTTTTCAAAGGTTAAAATAGTAAAAACATGTTATTCAGACATTTTGAAAAAAATAATTATCAAACAATATTTTTTCATTCAGATACAATTCTATTCAGATACTCTATACTATTCAGATGTCTAAACTATTTAGATCTTAACAACTAATTTTATCAAACACCACCTAATTCTGTTCCAAGAGTAAAGTTTCGGACCTTGCTGCGTTTGGATTGAAGGAATAGAATGGAGATTAGAATGATTCATTTCATTCTAGTTGCAATGAGTTATTACATACTCTCCCTCCCCCAAGACCCTCATGACTCAATGATAAAAAAAACTACTCAAGGCTTTGGACATGAAATCTTGGGCAAGAATGTTAAATTTCAGTCGAAAATAACAAAAAAAAAAAAGATGGTTCAATTCATTCAAATCGCAACCAAACATAATTTTTTTATTCCATAGGAATGAGTCATTTATTCCTACCTTTATTCCTTCAATCCAAACACAGCATTAGTCCTTTATCTGAAGGGAATTGATATTTCCACAAACTAATTTGATATTTTCACAAGTGGGTTCCATTTTTAACTAAATCAACCCTTTGTGCAATAAACTAATTATAGAATTTAGTTCTTATGTCCAAATTACCCCCACTTGATAAATAACTAAACAAATTATATCATATTATATTCTAAGTATAATGTGTAAACAAATCTTAATATGATATGATAATAGAAATTCTGAAAATAATTTACGCATTTAGTAATATGATATGATAAAGTTTACACAGTCTTATATATAAAGTTTACACATTTTAAATTTACACAGTCTTATATATAAAGTTTAAATATACACAGTCTTATATATAAATTTGCACAGTATTATATATAAAATTTACACATTTTAAGTATAATTTGTTTTATAAAAATCTTAATTTAGTAATATGATATGATAATAGAAATTATGAAAATAATTTTTTTCTGGTTGGAGAAAGCCTTAGATCTTAACTTTTATGTGTAAATAATTTTTCTAACTTATTTCCTAACTATTTTCTAATTATTATTAATATTATTACTATCATAATAATTAAATAAATAAAAGTTATCTTCAATTGAGTAACGATAATAATCAAATAAAGTTAAGCAACTAGATGTTTAGTTATTTATCAAGTAGGGGTAATTTGAACATAAAAACTAAATTATATAGTTAGTTTACTACACAAAGGGTTAGTTTAGTTAAAAATTGGACCTACTTGTGTAAATATCAAATTAATTTGTGGAAATATCAATTCTCTATATAAATAGCTAGAGTTATGTGTAATTTGGCTAGACTAGGATAAATATTAGAGTCTTTCTACACGGACAGAAAAATTGAACAGAAAAATTAGACAGGTAGAACAAAATGGATTTGTTCCCGCGAACAAAATGGATTTGTTCCCGCGAACAAATTGATTCTCGTGTCCAATTTTCCTGCCAATGTATACTTATTCTAAATATTATAGCTAGTATTTTGGTTGGGTTCTTCTAACAATAGATATTTAAGGAGGGTGTATTCAATTAAGACTTTTACACATTTTAAAATTTTGGTTGTATTCAATCAAGACATTTAAAGAATTTATAAAAATTTACTGGTATTCAATTACAAATTTTGTAATGTCTTTAAAAGTTAGGTGGTATTGAATTCAGACTTTTGCAAAGTCTATAAAAGTATTTTAATATTCAAAAAGTCATTGATTTTTTATATTTCTATCAAATGGTAGAGTTTGACAGACTTTAAAAGAAGAAATACTCATATTCAAAATCTGACCTCGTATCTAAAGAATTTCAAAGACTTCCAAATATTTGAGAAAGGGAGAAGAACGGAGGAGAATTAAGAGAAAGAGATAGATGAGATCAAACAAAGAAGATAAAAAAAACGTACAAAATATATATATATGTCTTGGCGTCTCGCTTGCTTTCTTTCTTTCTCTCTCTCTCTCTCTCGAAATAAAAATCCCAAAAGAGGAGAGAGCTATTATAGTATGTGAGGAGATAGAAAGGAAGAGGGGTTAAAAAGAGGGAGTACTGTTAAGGGTTCCAAATAGAACCAATGGTATAAATGAAAATGACAAATATTTTAATATAATTTTATATTTCTTCTTTTTCGTAAAAAAAAAATCATTTATTATATTTGTAAGTATTAAGGAGGTATTTTTTTATGTTTATTTTTAAAACTAATAAATTTGTTAATTTTGTTATTTGTTGAAAATTATAAATTGTTAGTTTAGTAATATAATGACTTGATAAGAAAACGACAATGAACAATTTTAAAATCGAAATTGTTATTTTATATTACTGTTAGTAGAAAATGATTTTTTTTATGAAATATGACATTTTCTTATAATAGACTGGGTATGATCTAATAATTCAACTTCAACAATACCTTTTATTTCAAATTAAGTTGTGACATGGTCAAAATATTTTAATATCGTACTTATTTCATCCAAAATATAAGATCTTTGTTGACTTTTTAACAATTAATATAAGCCGCAAAATATATTAAAAGTATACAAAAGTCTATCAAAGTCTTGGTAAAATGTATGTCACTTATTTCATAGAGTCTTTGAAAGTAATTTTAAAAGTCTTTAAAAGTTATTAAAATTCACAAACTCTACAAAAGTTTGTCACTTAAAAAAGAGTAAATCTATACATACACCTTCTTTACACCCACCTTGTAGAAACGCAGTGCCTTATGTCGTTTTGTTTTTGTTTTTTTTAATTATTTGACCTCTTCTCTTACGATTTACAAACCTGACCTTTTCTATCAATCCCGCTCTAATTTGTTTTTTTATTTCCAAAGTAAGAGGAAAGAGAACAAATGTCTCCCTTTTGATCTGATTCCTTCCGTTTCTCTCTGAAGAAGTACCACAAATCTTTATCTCTCACCCTATTGAAGATCGTCCTTCATGGCCCAATTCTTCAACCGAGGAACATAACTCGGACGGAGTCGGGGAAGAGCAAGAAGCAGAGAAGGTATGGTTTGGATTGATTGTTTTTAGTTATAAAAATGACCAATTTCTTCAAACATGTAAAGGAATAATGTGTCGATATTAGTTTTATATAATTTGACAAATCTATGATTTGGCTTAAAACCCATTATTTGGAAATTTAGGGTGTAATTTGGGTTTTTGGATGAAGTAGTTTTCTCAATTAAGAAGTTTTCACAAATTATTGACTTTTGTGCTGGGATTTAAATGTTTAATAGTTTGGCCCTTTATTTACTTTTGAAATTCAAGAAAATGATTATTTACTGAATTGAGAATTTTCAGAAAGAACTGATAAAATATGAGTTCTGTTTGTTTGATAGATTATGTGCACTGTTTTGGGTACGTGTCACTTTTTGACAAAAAAAATGTTGTGGTACTTTTATTCAAGCTTGAAGATGTATGTGCTCTTTTTTCTTCCAACTGATGATAGTAATGAACTCTTTCAGGGAATAATTTGGAATATTCATTTGTTATTGATGTTTTTCTTAAATTACATACGTTAACAAATGTTTAAAAAATTTCCATTGCAGTTTTGTGCTAGTTCTACCAATGGAATCGGAAATAGATATTAGCTCTACAAATATGGATATTGACGTAGATGATCCGTCCAACAACGAAAGGGGAGATAAAGTAGAAGAGAATGGAAAACAGAATAATCAAATAGTGGAAGAGCCCAAATTACATATGGTGTTTGACAATGTTGATGAGGTTTATGAATATTATAGGAAATATGGTGCCGCAACAAGGATTTGGAGTGACTAAAAGAAGTACTAAAAAAGTGGACGGAGTGGTTAAATATTTCAGAGTTGTATATCACAAATATGGAAAGCCAACGAAGAATTCAAAGATTACTCTAAAACCACATTCGGTTATTAAAGCAGGTTGTAATGCTAAGATTTGTGTCAAGTTATTGAATGATGGAAATTGAGGTATAACCACTTTGGAGCTTGCACATAATCATGGTTTAAGTCCAAGTAAGTCTCGCTTTCACCGGTGTAATCGGCATGTAACCCCTTATATAAAGAGGAGACTAAAGCTAACCAATGATGCTGGGATACTAGACCTGGCAATATAGTTGATTAACTGTCGGGTTAACTCATATTAACTGGAACCAAATGGGTTGGTTAACTACTTTTATTTATTTGGGTTGGGTAAAGTTTGGAACCATATTTTTAAAAAGAAATATAGGCCCAACCCGGTTAACCATTTTTCGACCCATATTTTATTTCAAATCCAAATCAAAATCCAAATCAAAAGTTCTTTTCACCCATATTTACATATTCAAGAAACTCAATTTGTCATGGTTTTATTTCTCTAGTTAATCTTAATTTACGAATATTAACTAATTACATACTCCCTCCGTTCCAAAATAAACGTCTTAATTTATTTTATAAACGTCTTAATTTATTTCTCTAGTTAATCTTAATAAATATGATATGCCATTTGCTCCGTTTGTTGGAGTTAACCACCATGGACAATCCATACTACTTGGTTGTGGCTTGATATCGAATGAAGATACTAACACTTTTGTTTGGTTGTTTGATGTCTGGCTTTCTTCCATGTCTAGAAAAGCTCCCCACGCCATTATCACCGATCAAGACAAAGCGATGAAAAATGCGGTTGAGATAGTTTTTCCCAATGCGCGCCACCGATGGTGTTTATGACATATAATGAAGAAGGTTCCTGAAAAATTAAAAGGATATGAACATTATGAATCAATTAAATTCACGTTACATAACGTTGTGCATGATTATTTGAGTGTAGATGATTTTGAATGTGAATGGAAGGCAATATTAGAAAATTATGATCTTGGGAACAATGAATGGTTGGAAGGATTGTATAATGAAAAGGCATCGGTGGGTTCCTTGTTTTGTGAAAGATTGTTTTTGGGCGGGAATGTCTACAACAAAAAGAAGTGAAAGTATGAATGCTTTTTTTGATGGATTTGTCAATGCAAAAACTTCCTTGAAAGAATTTGTGGACCAATATGATAATGCGTTAAGGAGTAAAATGGAAAAAGAAATAGCAGCGGACTCTCATTCTTTGACTTCACATGTACCTTGTGTTACACATCATGCAATTGAAAAACAATTCCAAGAGGTTTATACCAATTCCAAGTTTATAGAGTTTCAAACAGAACTGGCGGATGGAAGAATATATTGTCATACAAGGTTTGTCGAATCTCATGATAAAATATTTCATTACGACGTGAAACAACTTTGTTACTTTGGGGAAAAAAAAGATCGTCCAAAAATTGTGAATTTCAAAGTTTGCTTCATTTAAGGGGAAAATGAATCTGAATTTAATGTGAAGTGTAACTGTAAATTATTCGAATTTCGAGGAATTTTATGTAAGCATATTGTTAAGGTACTTCATTTTGAAATGTTTATATTTACCGTTCCAATGAAATACATTTTGAGGAGGTGGAGAAAGGACATAAAGCGACGCCATACTAAAGCTAAAGTCACTTATAATGTTTGGAAAAGACACGGAACCGGGATAGAGATATGACTAGGTGTGCAATATTTTTTTCGACATTGCGGACATTGAATATGATACTCAAAAAAAGTGTGATCAACTTGTAGATTGGCTTCTTGAACTGAAGGTGGAATGGAATACGGAGGATGGAGTTTGTGAAACAAGTCAACCTACTCAAAAGTCAAACACGAGTGAATATGAAAATGACGACCCAAATGAAATCCAGAAATTACTTTCACCAAAAAAAACCGATGCAAGGGGCGTCCTCTTAGTAAAAGGAAGGTAGGTAAGATGGAACAAGTTTTGAAAAAATTCAAACAAAAGGGACAAAAAAAGGGTAAAAATAAGTCGGAATCAAGAAACACAAAGAATATGAAGAAGGTATGATTTTTCTTTTTTGTTTTATATATATATAATCTATATATTGTAACTTTTTTGCCGATTAATATTGTCTTATAAAATGATAAATCATGTTTTTTTTCAGGCCTTTGAGCTTGATACGACTATTAATCAGCCACCTATTTTTCATGAGACACAAGAGAGTCATCGTGAAAATATTAACTTGAATGTGAGTAATGATTCTTTTTTCTTTATATTCTTATGGTTATTATTTTTACTTTATTGGTGAGCATTTTTCAGATTTATGAACTTACTTAGTATCGATGGTTCTTTCTATAACTTGTAAGAATCCATATGGGGAGACGAACTTCTGAATCTTGACGTGGAGTGAAATTTTGGGTCTATAGGTGAAGGCACTTCCAATGTTGGCTAAAGTCATTACTCTACAATCGTAGATATTTGTCATCGTAGACTGAATTTGTGTAGTCGAATGAATATGGTACAATTTTGTGTATTGAGATGAATATGGTACAATTTGTGTATTGGGATGAATACAATATTATAGATGCATTTTGTATTGATGTACCAAAAGTATTCTAATTCTGATCATCTGTTTTACCAAATATTTACCAAATAAACATAATATATGTCAGGCTAAGAGAAACTATTAGAACAGACTAAATTGATGAACACAATAATTGGATTTCATTTCATAAACACTATAATCAAGATTTACATATTTACAAGGGGCATACCCCAAGTAACTAAAAAAACGATGATACAATAGCTTAATTATAGTGAAAGGCATGGCAAAAACAGGAAAACCTTAACCCACTACTTCACAAAGTGAAAGGCATGGCAAAAACAGCCAAACACCAGTAAGAAATAGACCCAAAACAATTCTCTGGTTTCTTCAGTGTCTTGTGAATTACTTGTAACAATTCTCTGGTTTCTTCAGTGTTTGGATCATCCACATATGCAGCTTCACTGTCATGTGGTTTGGTGTTCTAGTTTACAATTGGAGTTGTATTTGGATCATTAGACTCATCCGACATTATAGGTTGGGCTTCATCCTCCTCTTTAGTATCGGTCAGTGGTTCCGCTATCATATCCTGAAATGAATCCATTCTAGTGTTAGATTAGCCTACTCTTATTCAAGTGTTAGATTAGCCTGCCGAAGAGTTTTATAGTATGAAAAGGGTAACTACTAAATTGATAAATCATTGGCTAGATTATATTTTCTTGCAATATGACAAATAAATTTAGTATGACAAATGCGTGCATCTAATTTGAATAACAAGAACAGATAACGAGAAACTAATTCACTTAAAAAATTGAATTCGATATAAATTTTTACTTTTTCGTTCAAAAATCAGAACTCAATTCATCTCAGCCAAGCTTTAGATTAGCTGTTAAGCAAGATAAATCTGAGAATGAAAAATTAATATTAAGTGCTGTAATCTCCACTATCATATTTATAGTGTCGTTCTTTCTACCCAGTCTCGTGACAAGCTAAAAGGGCACAAAGAAAATGTAGAAATGGACAAAACAGGATTTGTAGAATACTGAGTTGCAACCAATTCATCTAATTGAAGATCAACAAGAAATTGACACAGTTCTTTATTTAGGACGCAATTGAGAATAACCCGAAACATCCTCCTCCCATTTCAGGGAGCGTGGTAACAACGCCACAAGTTAATAAAGAAAAGCATATCACAACTATCTGCAGTACAAAGTCAATTATCATAAACTCATATAGGGAGAATTTGATCCACTTAATCAACTTCTTAATTTCATGAAACAAAAAACACAACAGATTCCCTTCAAAATCATGAGCCATGGTATAGAATCCAAACAAAACTTCCCAATTATAGTAAACAAACAAAGAGTTATCTCTATCAAATTTTCAAAATAATCCGTAAAGAATGAAAAAGAACTCAGTCAAGTGTGTGGAGGAAATTATAATCAACTTCAATTGTTGAAGACATTAAACAATTTCTATATATAGTATACAGATCGGGACTACTGCTTGAAACATTGTGATTGTTCAGAACTAATCCATAAGAGGACCTAAACATTATAACTACAAATTAGGACCAAATTATTCTACTTTTCAGCACAAAGCTTTATACTTTCCATCTTAATTGAGAAAACTACTTTATCCAAAAACCCAAATTACACCCTAAATTTCCAAATAATGGGTTTTAAGCCAAATCATAGATTTGTCAAATTATATAAAACTAATATCGACACATTATTCCTTTACATGTTTGAAGAAATTGGTCATTTTTATAACTAAAAACAATCAATCCAAACCATACCTTCTCTGCTTCTTGCTCTTCCCCGACTCCGTCCGAGTTATGTTCCTCGGTTGAAGAATTGGGCCATGAAGGACGATCTTCAATAGGGTGAGAGATAAAGATTTGTGGTACTTCTTCAGAGAGAAACGGAAGGAATCAGATCAAAAGGGAGACATTTGTTCTCTTTCCTCTTACTTTGGAAATAAAAAAACAAATTAGAGCGGGAGAAGAGTTCAAATAATTAAAAAAAAACAAATCAAAACAAAACGACATAAGGCACTGCGTTTCTACAAGGTGGGTGTAAAGAAGGTGTATGTATAGATTTACTCCTTAAAAAATAGTTCCTCCGTTCCACAATAATTGATTTTTTAGGTTTAATAATTTTTCCCAAAATAAGTGATATGTTAGAATTCCAATATAATTTTTACAATATTTTTCCATATGTGCACTTATGCAGCCAATGATATTTATTGCGTATTTATTGAGGAGTTGAAAGGTTGAAGAAAGAGAAAGAGAGACCAAAAGACAATAAAAAAAGTCTCAAACAAAACAAAAGAAATATATTAAAGGTATTTTTATCATTTTAACTTATGTATTGATATGTGTGATTTAAGCTAAAAAAAACACTTATTATGAGACGGAGGTAGTACTACATTTAAAAATCTTTATTGAATACACCTTCCTAAATTTCAGGATTTATGGGAGGGATATATATGGGTTATGACTCTATTACTTTTTAATTAATGTACGACATTCTAATGGAGTATGTATCTATTTGAATGAAAAACATGTATGCATCAAACTCAATACAACGATATACACTCCTCGTTTTAATTTTTAAAATAACCGTTCAGTTTTGATTTTTTTTTTTGTGGACAAATTATTTATTTTAAAATAAAAGTTATATATTTTTAGGCTCTCATCACATATATAATTAATATGACAGCAATGTCTTGTGAAAATATCAAAAAAAAGAAAGATGAAAAGTGTGAGAATAACAATTCCATTTTTTAAAAAAGAGATGAAAAGTGTGAAAAGACTATGGTATATGGATGGACAATATAATCTGATCGTCAGAACTAAGATGACCTCCACTGCATGTATTTAATTAAATATATTTAGTAATTTAATTACAATAATAATTACTCAAACTTGTGAAGTATTTATTATTTTCAACATTTAAGTAAATTCAAATAATTTAAAAAAATTTGATTCCACAATTGATTTCTTAGAATAAAAATGGGACCCTTATATTTTACTATCTCAAGTTCAAAATATAACAGTCAATTTAACTTTAAAAGTTAAATTAAGACATTTGCAAATTCAAAACTATTATATATTTATTTATATTTAGTCAATATAAATACGAATATTGTAAAATATTTGAACAGTACCACTATTTATAAGATTTACTTTTTTCCAAAATTTAAATAATTACATAAAATTCTAAACTATACAAAAAAAATTAACTGGGCTTAAAGAATTAAAAAGGTTATTCTTATATTAAAACGGAGGGAGTAAAATTTACAACCACAAAATATATAACCTGGACGTTGAGATTAGCCTATCATCACATTAAAATATTAAAAAAAAAATATCAAGAGAGTTGATCTAATTAATATGCCGAACGAAAAAGAATGATATGGCGGGACCCAAAAGAAATTAATATGTCAATTACGCTCATTTCTCGCGCCCAACTTAATTTGTTTGACTGGGTAGTTCGGCCACGACTTATTTTAAATGTAATTAATATTTTTATATGTTTTTTTTATTTATATTTTTACATGATTTTCTTTCATATGAGTATAAAATAAGTCTCGCCGCCTTTATGTGTGTCAAAATCATATGAACATATCAAAAATACATGCATGTGAAAATTGTGCTCTGACTACCCATTTTAAAATGACTTATAAGTTGAAATTTAACATAATTTATAAATTATTTTTGTGGTGTGATTTATCAATGAAAGTGTTTGGTATCATTTTAACTTATATGTTAAAATTAAATTAAAATAAGTTGTAAAGTATTTAGGTAGAATGATTTATAAGTTAAAATAAGATGTAAAGAATATTAAAATAAAAATAAAAGAGATTTTGCATTTAGTCAAATCTACTTATTTTAAAATGATTAATAAGTTCTTTTTTGTTTCAGAGAAGTGAAAATTATTTATCAATTAAAAATTAAATTACGGGAGATGCCATTAATTAATTCCCCGGTGCATTTCTTTTCTGAATTAAGGAGAGATTGAAGGGTCTCCAAAATTAAAGGCCTGGATACCTAGCTACTCTGCTAACAATTTTCTCAAAGATATTGGGAGAACGTAACTATGGATATATATATATATATATATATATATATATATATATATATATATATATATAGGCTATATGTAGCTACACAGCTGTGTAGCTACACAGTAGGTTATAGCGACGGTTTTTTAGGGCTATAGCGACGGTTTGTCTGTCGCCATAGATATTCTGTCTATAGTGACAGATAAACCATCGCTATAGCCCTGGAAAACCGTCACTATAGCCTACTATGCACTACACAGCTGTGTACTTATATTTTTCCCTATATATATATATATAGCTTAATTAATTTTCCCATCCAAATTGTTGCATTTTGCTTTTCCAAGTATCGTCTGATGATACATTGTTAATTGAAACACCATTACTTTTGACATAAAAAAAAAGGAACTACGTACGTGTAAAATATACTCTTAAATGTGGTACCCTACATCACTCTATATTGAAAATTTAAACTGATAATGTATAGCAACGATTTTCATGTAGAAATATTAAAAAATTGTATGGAAATATTAGTTTCCTATATATACTCCATATTATATATCTTAAAAATGCATGTGAGATGAGGTTTATAAATTGAGATTTTTTATTGTTCTAATCTTATTGTTTGATTCAAAATTTAAATTATTTACGTACATTTACTTTCTTTTCACATATTTTTTATTGATAATATTTCTTTACTATATATGGAAGAAAATTAATGTTTTTATTTTAATCTAGTTTTATTCGAGTTATACTTGGGGTTACATTTCAAAAAATTTAGTTACATTTAAGTTATTTTTATTTTATTTTTAAAATTTAAGTTACATCAAAGTCTACGCGCAAAATTTAATAAAGGCCTTTAAACACTATGGGATGGCAAATATTACGAGTGTAATATTTGCGTCACTAAGGTTGTGTTTGATAAACTTGAGAATTAAGATTTGAAATCTGAATGATTATGATATTTTAATAAATTAGATCATCTGAATGGTTATGAGGTCTGAATCTAAAAAATTATTTGATAATTAAAAAGTAAGTTGTCTTTTAATAACACTATTTTATCATTTTAAAGGGTAAATTTTTATTTAATAATTTTAAATATTTAATTTAATAAAAATGAGTGAATAATATTGTTGAATATATTTATATAAAAAAAATTATCAACAAAATTTTATTAAGAGGTACCTCTTAATTATTAAGATTTCATTTTTTGTCTTATCGATTAAGAGGCATTCAGAGGTAACAAAAAAAACAACATCATGACTCTTAGCAAATAAGAAATAGTCCATTAAGAGACAATCAGACGTAAACAAACAGCACCTAAAGATATCTAAAATTAACGACAAATTTATAAAGGTTGCTCACTAAATACTGAGAAGTATATATTGACAATCGGATCCTACAATTTTATTAAAATGATGATCCAGATATCACCACTTATAATTATTGGGTCCTGCAGCCCATTCAAAATTATTATTCAGATTCAAAATGCTCCTAATATATCCTTGCATGCAGGAATTCTAAATTAGTTGGTCTAATTGTTACACCATCCATTCATGAGTTCCATATATATATATATATTGAGATCTAGCAACCTAGTGGGGCCTGAACTATGCAGTATCGATTCAGAAATCCTGTTGATCAGTACTATCTCCTGGATCAGTAGTAGTGTCCTCAAGATCATCAAGAAACCCTCCAAAATCAAGTACTCCTTCAGCTTCAAGTTGTTGCATCATATAATCAATGTCAATATTATCATCATCCACTCCTGTAGCCGCTGCAGCCTCACCCTGTTGATTTGCAGTGCCTTCTTCAACGACAATATTATCCTTAGCCGCATTGCCTGAGTTTACAATTCCATTACCATTTTCCCCGACCACCAGGCCTGGCGCCGCTGGTTTTTGGTGTGGAGTAGTCTGCAGAAGTAGATTAGTAAGCCAGCTCGACGAACAAATATATTGGGAAGATGCAGCAACAGCAGCAGTCATGGGAGAACCAGCCAGGCTTGACGAGCTGGCCACATGACCAAAATTATTAACCCCAGCTGGAAACCCTAGATCAGCCTGCTTTCCTTTTGCATTAGGGTTTCCATTACTATTATTGGCAAGGCCCTGATCAACTCCAGCTCCATGGTTGCTAATCAAGTTGTAGTTTGGAGTCTTGTTGGTTGAGAAACTCCCTGGAACATTTAGCCAGCGCCTAGGTCTAGCTAATGGCCTGGCCGTTATTGGGATTCGAGGAGGAGGAGTACTGGCCTTCACTACTGTATTATTAGCAGCGTTCTTGGATTGAAGATAATTATGGTGTAGCGGTCTTTTCGTCAGCACAAGTGATTGTGGAAGACTTGTACATAGAGATTCAAAAAGGTTTTGTCGCTTTTTATACTTCTGCACGAAAAAATGCATGGAATTCAATTTTAGTACACCAAATAAAGAAAGAGAGATTCAAATAATTACGTAGTATAGCTAGAACAATATTATTATTGAAATATAGTATATATATATATATATATATATATTAACTGCTAATGTATTAAGCTGGATAAAAGTACGTACGTAAAAGGCAGATCCAAAACTAAATACCAAGCAAGGAAACAACAAATATGATCATTATAATTGATCTTGATATATTAAAATGATGCATAAGACCAGATAGGATGCATTATCCCGTACACAAAGTATAATTTTATTTTTAAACTATAAAATAACACAAAGTTCATGATTTAAATTAAGTATATATACCCGTGATTTTGAAATTGATACCTGCAGATGACTAGCAACATGGCGATGTGTCAAGTTGGGCACATTCATCATATTTAACACTGCCTTCGGATGAGGTTCTAAATCTGGTTCCACGGAAAAAAACAGTAAATATTAAATCAATTATAAAACACACACACATATATTTATATATGTACACACACACACACACACACACACACATATATATATATATATATATATATAGTTACATTACTTTGTGCAATCAGTTTTTGAATGGCTTCCAAAAACTTTGCATGAAGCTCATCACTCCAATTTACGCGCAGTGGTTTAGTGTTTTCATCTCTTGATGATCCATTCACTTCCACCCTCTTGCTTCTTATCCCATTTCTTAATTTCCCGATCCTTTGTTTTCCATTTTCTGTACTGACCATTTTCTCAGAGATAATATTCCTTTTTGGCTCACTACTATTTTCCTCCGAATCAATTTTCTCTAAATCAATAATTTCACCATCACCACCTGCGATACTATTTTTCTTCCTATTAAAATTTCTCTTCCTAAATACATGCTGCCATAAGTTTACGATATCACGAGTCCGAATTGGTTTAGTAAGAAAGAAGCACGCCCCTTTGTTTATAGCCCCCCTTGCTATCTCCATTGTCGCATCCATAGACATCACTGCATATATATATATATATATATATATATATACAATAAAAATAATAAATGAAAATTAAAACAAAAACATTTTATATTTTCGGTATTAAATAAAATGAGAAATGATTTATATATGTAATTCATGACGGATTTGAATTGCAACTATAATAGTAATGTGTGTGGGTCCCTTTTTATTCATTGGTATTAAATATATCCGCATACATTGTAACTTTATATCTATCTATATAATTTGTCGCCATATATATAACAATACATACTCAAATAAAATAATTAGCAAAAGAAAAAGAAAAGAAATTAATGTTTAAGCTCACTCACTAATAATAGGCACGTTGCTTTGAAGCTGTATTTTTCTGAGGAACGCAAAGGCATCCATTTCAGGCATGTTAAGGTCAGCCACGACAAGATCATACTGCCCCTTACGTTCTTGAATCATCGACAATGCAACAGATGCTAGTTCCGTGGTTGATACTGAAAACAATTCATTCAATAAGAGATTATTAATTGTCGTAAATCGATCAAGGTTAATTTGGTGGACAAATAAATAAAGAACATATATATCATCTAAAATAAAACCTCATAAATAAAGAATAGACCACCTATTGATTTCATGTAAATCTAAAAATCTGAGCTTGAGATCTTTGTTTTAATAACAAGATATTATATATAAGGATATATAATTACTAGATGATCTATATATATATATATATATATATATTCAGTATCACATTATTAACAGGGAATTATGTGTTCTTTTCATAAATAAAAATTCATATTTTTCACATCAAATCTATTAAATCTTGTAAAAATATTATTATTATTTATGGAAATATCAATTTCTTAAATCCATTCAATAAATATATTAAATATTATCAACAACCGATTGCATTAATGTGGATCTAGCTAGGTAGTGTTGGGATAAAAAGGGGAAACAAAA
Organism: Panax stipuleanatus; assembly: GCA_020205555.1. Classification (NCBI taxonomy): domain Eukaryota; kingdom Viridiplantae; phylum Streptophyta; class Magnoliopsida; order Apiales; family Araliaceae; genus Panax; species Panax stipuleanatus. The sequence goes on from CM035126.1 coordinate 6,777,067, forward strand.
GTCAAAATTAAAAACAAACCGTAATATTTGTTATTTCAATACTCATATATTTTCTTATAGCTAGTACAAAACAAATGATCAATTTCTATGAAATAAAATGATTTGGATTGAATTAATCAAAACAATAAAATAGGTATAAATAAATTAACAAATTAAAAGTATATATATATAATCAAGAAAGAAAGAAAGAAAAAAAGAAAGAAAGAAATGAAGAAATGAAATGAATAATGGTGTTGATCACATGCACATGAATTCCACCTTTATAAGAATGTTTTTCAAGCACAGATGCTATGAACATGAGAGAGGCGGTGTCATGGTCAACCACCAAAACACGGAGACCTCTAGCAATACCAGGTATAATATCACCAACATTTTCTATCGGACCACCACTAGTATTCACTTCCATTAATTTTTAACCACTAAAGAAATTAAAAAGCTAATTAAGAAATTAAAACCGATCACCACTATATATATATATATATATTAATATATATATATATATATATATATACTCGAAACTAGCTAGCTAATTATATATATATATATAAGTATAAGATGGATGGATGGATGGCTCAGATTTATTAATGGGGTACTGCATGTAGAGAGAGAGAGGGAAGAGGGAAGAGGGAAGAGGGAAGAGGGAGAGAAGTCGAAAGATTGTCGATGGAAGTTGGTCCGAACAAGCGTGACACAGTGTTCATATATATATATGCATACATACTAGGCCAGGTGACTGACACCTCTCTGCAAAACCAGGGTCCTTCTAGAATTTCAGTGGGTATAATAATAGATTCTGTATTTTAGAAAAATAAAAATATATTGAAAAGAAAAATATTAAATTGGGACCCACTTTTGGGAGCGAACAAAGTGGGGATTAGACTGGGAGTACGACGGCCCAAATCTTCCTTTGACAATGCTAGGATTTTTTTTTTTGTCTCATTTCTCTACTCAATAAAGTCAATGGAGTTTTTTATTTTTTATTTTCATTACTCTCTCCCCCTCCCTCCCCCTTCCCCTCTCGAATTTATTGCTCCGGACCCTTAAGAGAGTCGAGAGATAAGGTTATTTGTTCAATTGTCATTTACTACATTGATTACACAATATTTTTATTTACCATATATAACGATCATGAATTGAACAATTAATTTAATAATAATACAAATATTAAGAATAAATTATTTTTACTTGCATGACCAATTGTACAAAATTTTAGTATAAAGAAATTATTCAGAAAATAGTATGTGGATTTATAAATTAGTAATGAGATTTTTATGTATCTTTTATATTATTTCTATTGTTATTTTATGTACATGAGTCATATTATTTGTGCACATAAATTAAATTATACTTTACTTGGGATCAAAAATAGTAAATTAGTATCATGTTATGGACTCCTAACATTGCTCAAAGACTAAAAGTATAAGATATCGTAAAAATTAAGAGTTGACAACTTATCATAACTCTTTTAAACCATAGTATATTTTAATTAACTAGTTAAAGTAGTATGGTCTCCAAGTTATTTACCGCAATTTCTTTCTTTCTTTTTATAATGTAATTAAACATAAATTTAGCAATTTGGCACTTGAATCATTTAAATGGCACCATAATGTAAACAACAGTACAAATAGTTAGCCGTAAATGTTTCATAAAATCGTTTAGTTATTATAAATATTAGTTTGTTGGTGTGCATGATTTATGAAGTATTCCGTACATTCGATGATTATATTCATGATTTATTAGAGTGGCGGCGCAGTTCCAACGTAATCAAATAATAAAAACAACTGTATTAACAGTTAGCGATAAAAGTATCATAAGACGTTTTAATCATTACTATGTGTTTGTTCGTTATCGTAATTTATGATTACAATTTGGCGCAGTTCTAATGTAATCAAATAATAAAAATAACGGTATTAACAGTTAGCGAAAAAAGTTTCATCAGACATTTTTATCATTACTATGAGTTTGTTCGTTATCACAACTTATGATTACAGTTTGGCGCTGTTCCAACGTAAGCAATTAATAAAAACAACGGTATTAACAGTTAGCGAAAAAAGTTTCATAAGACATTTTTATCATTACTGTGAGTTTGTTCGTTATCGTAATTTATGAATACAATGTGACGCAGTTCCAACGTAATCATCTAATAAGATCAGCAGTATTAACAGTTAGCGCAAAAAGTTTCATAAGACATTTTTATCATTACTATGAGTTTGTTCGTTATCGTAATTTATTATTACAGTTAGACGCAGTTCTAACGTAATCAAATAATAAAAACAGCGGTATTAACAGTTAGCGATAAAAATTTCATAAGACACTTGTTAATTGCACCTTTTCAATACATGAGTTTTGATCAATTTGGGGATTTATTTAGACCCATTAATTAATTGAATTTATATTAAATTAAATGTGCATTTGATAGTCTATTACAAGGAGATTAATAGAGAGCAATATATGGTTCAAGTGGGAGTTATATATTGTGTTTTAATTGTATCCAAAGTGGAGTACATGAAAAGGTTCATTGTTGTTTAAAAAAACTATTTTCTTTTAAGTCCCACATTGAGTAGGAATAAAACTATTTAATACTTTATAAGTATATGTGGAATAGTTTAATTCACTTGTGGTACTAAAGGAAAGGCTTGGATTTGGTCACAATGACGTGGTGCAAAGCACCACCCGCCCGCGCCCGCGTCCCGCGACCCGGGGGTCGGGTTCGGGTCGCAAAGTCGCATTGGCGCTTTAGGCGCACTTTGCACTTCGCACGTACGCATCGTCGCTAGGAGCCAAGAGCCTACTTTTTTGCATTGAACCAGATTAATAAACTTCATTAATGTTTAAACCGTTTTGTGTTTAATCATTATGGGATATAAATGAGTTTTAAAACTGATGTGATTATTACATCATTTACATGAGATTTAAAACTGATGTGATTATTACATCATTTACTTTGTAAATAATGCTTAATTCACAATTCAGTTATGAAACTGAAAAGTCTCCATCTTCTTCCATCTTATCATCTTTACACAGCAGTATAAACTGAGGTTCAGATAGTGAGTTGCTATCACTTAGAACATATATAGGCTTGACATAAATCCTGGAGGTAGATTGCTAGTAGCCTTTAGCAAACCTTAGTGGTAAGGGGCAATAAACACCTTAAGGACAGGGACTACCCGTGTCAATCCTTGTTCCTAATTGTCTGTATTCATTATCATACTTAACAATCTTAAGGTGTTTATTTACAAAATGGATACAGAGTCTTTCAAAATCATGAACCAGGATTTTGTCAAGCTCGATCGTTTTGATGGAAATAATTTCAGTCGTTGGCAAGATAAACTGAAATTTCTTCTCACTGTTTTGAAGATTGCGTATGTTTTGGACCCTAACCTTCAGCCTATTCCAGAAGATCCCAAACCAGTAGAAGGTCAGCAGCCAGATAATGATGCCATCGAAGCACTGAAAGGGCAAAGAATGAAAAGGACTGAAGATGAGGAACTTGCTCGTGGACATATCCTCAACACGCTGTCGGATCGTCTCTACGATTTCTACAGCAATATTCAGTCACCAAGGGAGTTATGGGAGGCTTTGGAATTCAAATACAAGGCTGAGGAGGAAGGTACAAATAAATATTTAGTATCTAAATATTTTGATTTTAAGATGATTGATAAGAAACCTATTTTGGAGCAAGTGCATGAGCTCCAGGTTATTGTTAACAAGTTGAGGGTTCTTAAAATTGTCTTGCCTGAAACTTTTCAAGTTGGAGCAATAATTGCAAAGTTACCTCCATCTTGGAAAGATTTTGCTAAAAAGTTGATGCATAAATCTGAGGATTTTTCCTTGGATCAAATTCAGAAGCATCTTCGTATTGAGGAGGAAGCCCGAAAACGCGATGCTAAGAATTTGATTCAAGGACAGTCTAGTGTACACTATTTGGAGGCAAAACCATTTAAAGGGAAAGGACCTGGAGTTAAAAAAGATAATAATAAGTTCAAGCATCCTGGACAGAAAAATAAAAATTCTGATCCTAATAAAAGAAAGGGTAAGTGTCATGTTTGTGGAGAAACTGGACACTATGCCAGAGAATGTAAACAACGCAAAAGCGGTTCTGCTAACATGGTTGAGGAGAACCTTGTTGCCATGGTATCTGATCTTAGTCTTGATGTGACTATGATTTCTGAAGTTAACATGGTAAATGAGCCAAATGGTTGGTGGTTGGACTCCGGAGCTACTGTCCATATTTGTAATAATCGAGAAATGTTTAAAACATTTGAAGAAATTATTGGACAGGAAGTTCAAATGGGAAACAATTCATTAGCTAAAGTTAATGGAAAAGGAACTGTGGAAGTTAATTTCACCTCTGGGAAGAAGCTAACCTTGCTGAATGTGTTGTTTGTGTCAGAAATTAGAAAGAATTTAATTTCTGTTGATCTTTTAGATAGGAAAGGTTTCAAAATTTCTGTTGAGTCCGGCAAAGTCATTCTTTCAAAGAATGGTGTTTTTGTTGGAAAGGGTTATGCTTGTAATGGAATGTACAAATTATCTATTAATAAAAATAGTTCAGTTTCTGCTTATATCACTTGTGCAATTTCTTTGTGGCATAGTCGTTTAGGACATATAAATTCAAAGAATTTAAAAAATATGCATGCAATGAAATTGATTGATATTGGCAATACTGAACTCGAGAAATGTGAAATTTGTGTTAAATCAAAAATTGTGAGGAAACCATTTCCAAGTGTACATAGAGAATCACAATTATTAGATTTAATACATACTGATATCTGTGAGTTAAATGGAATATTGACAAGGGGTGGAAAACGATATTTCATTACTTTTATAGATGATGCTAGCAGATATTGTTTTGTCTATTTGTTGAGAACAAAAGATGAGGCATTTAACTCATTCAAAAAATACAAATTAGAAGTAGAAAATCAACTTGGAAAGAAGATTAAAATATTACGTTCTGATAGAGGCATGGAATATTGTTTGAATGCTTTTGATGCATTTTGTGAAGAAAATGGCATTATACATCAAACAAGTGCAGCATATACACCTCAACAAAATGGTTTAGCAGAAAGAAAAAATCGAGTGTTTCATGATATGATTAATTGTATGTTAAATCATGCTTGTTTGCCAAATAATTTATGGGGTGAAGCACTTCTAACTGCCTGTCATATTTTAAATAGGATTCCTAGTACTGTAATTAAAACTAGTCCTTATGAAATATGGAGAGGCAGAAAACCTAACATAAATTATTTTAAAGTGTGGGGGTGCATAGCTTATTTTCGAGTTCCTGATCCTAAAAGGACTAAATTAGGAGCTAGAGCTATTAGAAGTATATTTGTTGGATATGCTGAGAGTAGTAAAGCATACAGGCTTCTTGATTTAGAGTCTAATGTTATAACTGAGTCAAGGGATGTGGAATTTTTTGAAAATAAATTCTCAAAAGATGTTGAGAATGTGGATATGCCTAAATTTGATGAGCCTAGAGGTCCTATAAGGTCTAATGTTGAGGTTGAAGAACCTAGTGTTCCAATTCAACCAAGTGGACCTAGAAGGAGTACTAGAGCTAGAAAAGATAAAGATTTAGGTGATGATTTCATTTCATCACAGTCTCTATTATTTTTGGTGGAAGGGGACCAAAATAATGAGGTGGTAAATGAAATACCCTATGTATATAGTCTTGAGACTGATCCTAAATCATTTAAAGAAGCTATGGCTTCTAGGGATGTTGCTTTTTGGAAGGAAGCTGTAAATGATGAAATGGATTCAATCATGGGAAATAATACTTGGGTATTGACAGATTTACCTAGAGGTTCTAAACCTATAGGGTGCAAATGGGTTTTTAGAACAAAGTATAACACTAATGGTACTATTTCTGCTTTTAAAGCAAGATTAGTAGCAAAAGGTTTTAGACAAGTAGAGGGTATTGACTATTTTGATACTTATGCACCGGTAGCACGAGTTACTTCCATTCGAATTCTTTTTGCCTTAGCTTCGTTGTCTGATCTTTACGTTCATCAAATGGATGTAAAGACCGCATTTTTGAATGGCAATTTGAATGAGGAAGTATATATGGAACAACCCGAAGGGTTTGTTGCTCCCGGAAGTGAGGATAAAGTATGCAAATTAGTTAAGTCTCTTTATGGTCTTAAACAGGCACCAAAACAGTGGCACGAGAGATTTGATGCAGCTATTATAAACTTTGGGTTTAAATATAATAGTGCAGATAGGTGCATATACTCCAAAACCACTTCTGATTATATGGTGATAGTTTGTTTGTACGTAGATGATATGTTGATCATCAGTACGAATATGGTTGGAGTAAATGAGACTAAAAAGTATTTATCCTCTGTCTTTAAGATGAAAGACTTAGGTGAAGTAGATACTATTTTAGGCATTAAAGTTAAAAAACATAGTGGGGGTTTTGTATTGAATCAATCTCACTATATTGAAAAAATATTAACTAAGTTTAGTCATCTCGAATTAAAAGAGGTGAATACTCCTTTTGAGAATGGAGTTAAACTCAAAGAAAATGATGGTAGAGCTATTGCACAGCTAGAATACGCAAGTGTCATTGGTAGCCTTATGTATGCTATGCATTGTACTCGGCCAGATATTTCTTTTGCAGTTTCTAAACTTAGTAGATATACGAGCAGTCCTAATATTGATCATTGGAAAGCTATTGGAAGGGTACTTGGATATCTAAAAAGAACCAGTGGCATAGGATTGTTCTATTATAAATTCCCTAGTGTTTTAGAGGGATACTCTGATGCAAGCTGGATTAATAGTGTGGGAGATAATAAATCTACAAGTGGGTGGATTTTCACTCTTGCCAGTGGTGCTGTTTCTTGGGCAAGCAAGAAACAAACTTGTATTTCTCATTCTACTATGGAGTCAGAGTTTATTGCTTTGGCTCAAGCAGGAAAAGAGGCTGATTGGATTAGAAATATGTTGTTAGACATAAATCTATGGCCAAATCCAATGCCTCCAATTTCACTATATTGTGATAGTGAAGCTACGCTAACAAGAGCGTATAGTGGTACCTATAATGGTAAGTCTAGACATATTGGTCTAAGACATGAATTTGTGAGACAGTTGATACATGATGGTATCATAACTATTGTCTATGTAAAGTCAAGTAAAAACTTGGCTGATCCACTTACTAAGCCTCTGACGAGAGATTTAATAAGTTTGACTACACGAGATATGGGACTTAAACCATTCTGAGCCAAGGGTGATGGGAACCCAACCTATTACTAGGTTACCCCTAGTTTATAGGTTCAATGGGAAAAACAAATCACAGTTGTTGGCTGTGTTACTATCAATTTGGTCTCATATGTAGTATATGATAGTAACGTCTGTTGCACGACCGAGGATGAGCTATGCTCTTAACAAAGTGTTGCACTTATAGCAACAGGAGTGCTAGAGAAACATTTTGCCTATATGAACTAGAAGTGAAGCCGCTTCTTATAGAGAGTTATGGTTTACTCTCTTAGAGGTTCAAGAAACAGGATAGTGCGCATGGCTTTAATAGCGCAAAGCGATTATTATGCTCACCGTAAAAGGAGGTTTGTGTGTGTATGATAGCTCCGGTCATATTATTTGAAATAGAGGTTCAATCTACGGACACCATCTATTTTGATATTACTTTGAGTTGTTTATACTAAAAGAAGGTTCAATGTTCGTCACACCTTCTATTATGCATACAAATCTTAGAGTTGATAGATAAAGAATTGTTGAAGAAAAGTAGTTTTTCAAACAAGTGGGGGATTGTTAATTGCACCTTTTCAATACATGAGTTTTGATCAATTTGGGGATTTATTTAGACCCATTAATTAATTGAATTTATATTAAATTAAATGTGCATTTGATAGTCTATTACAAGGAGATTAATAGAGAGCAATATATGGTTCAAGTGGGAGTTATATATTGTGTTTTAATTGTATCCAAAGTGGAGTACATGAAAAGGTTCATTGTTGTTTAAAAAAACTATTTTCTTTTAAGTCCCACATTGAGTAGGAATAAAACTATTTAATACTTTATAAGTATATGTGGAATAGTTTAATTCACTTGTGGTACTAAAGGAAAGGCTTGGATTTGGTCACAATGACGTGGTGCAAAGCACCACCCGCCCGCGCCCGCGTCCCGCGACCCGGGGGTCGGGTTCGGGTCGCAAAGTCGCATTGGCGCTTTAGGCGCACTTTGCACTTCGCACGTACGCATCGTCGCTAGGAGCCAAGAGCCTACTTTTTTGCATTGAACCAGATTAATAAACTTCATTAATGTTTAAACCGTTTTGTGTTTAATCATTATGGGATATAAATGAGTTTTAAAACTGATGTGATTATTACATCATTTACATGAGATTTAAAACTGATGTGATTATTACATCATTTACTTTGTAAATAATGCTTAATTCACAATTCAGTTATGAAACTGAAAAGTCTCCATCTTCTTCCATCTTATCATCTTTACACAGCAGTATAAACTGAGGTTCAGATAGTGAGTTGCTATCACTTAGAACATATATAGGCTTGACATAAATCCTGGAGGTAGATTGCTAGTAGCCTTTAGCAAACCTTAGTGGTAAGGGGCAATAAACACCTTAAGGACAGGGACTACCCGTGTCAATCCTTGTTCCTAATTGTCTGTATTCATTATCATACTTAACAACACTTTTATCATTACTATGAGTTTGTTTGTTATCGTGATTCATGATTATGATTTAGCGCAATTCTAATGTAATCAGATAATAAAAACAACGGTATTAACAATTAACAAAAAAAAATTCATAAAATATTTATATCATTATTATGAATTTGTTTGTTATCGTAATTTTTGAAGTATTATCACATATATATACATTCGATGATTATATATATCCACCACATTAACGGTTGTGGCAGCAAGTCGATCGCGATAAAAAAAAAACAATTAACGGTTTGGATTCGTTGTTTTAAAAAATATATATATATATATTATATGCGTGTGTCATCACATCACTCAATAGTCAATATTTAAGCAACTATTAACTACTTTTGTTCTCTTAAACTTGTTAAGCAAATCATGACTTGAAATTAAATGCCGTGATTAATATTAGACAGTTGCAATTTCCACTATTTGAAGCTAAAGATCACGTTTGTTGACTTTTCACTCAATAGAGTGCATGTATGAAGAGTTTAAAATTTAAACACAAATTAAAGAACAAGCTAATGTGACACGAAACTTGACTCTAATCATGTAAGTACTCCATCCATCCAAACTATAAATATTATATTAACTTTAACTAACGTTTTAGAATTATGTACCAAAATTAAAAAAATAATTATAAAACGTATATTAATTATAACTTTAATTATTTATTATACTCTTAAATTCTCATAATTATTATATTCTCTCTTTCTTACTTGTAACATTTTTTCATAAAAAATAATTTTAAAAAGATTATAGTTAATTCTCCTACCTAGATTATATAAAACGATAAATAATTTGAAAAAAATAAAATCATTTAAAACGTTATATATTATGGAACGAATAGAGTAACCATCAACAATTAAAGGCCCTGTTCGGGAACAACTTATAAGTTGGTCATACCAATTTATAAATTATTTTTTACTATTAAGGTGTTTGGCAACCACTTATTTTTTGACTTAATTCTAAGTTGAATTTTAAGTCAAAAAAATAAGTAACTATTTGTGGCTTGTTTAAAAATGACTTATAAGTCATTTTAAAATAAGTTAGTTTGACCAATTGTAATGTTTATTTTATCCCTCTTATATTTTGTCACTCTTTTTATTAATGTCATTTTTAATAATCTTTAAATTTATTTTAGCTTATAAATAATTATGAGTCGAACATCTTCATAACTCATTTTAACTTAATTTATGACTTATACATCAAATTGATACTGAATGCTTTTACTTATAAGTCAATTTATATTTTAACTTATAAATCATTTTAAAATAAGTCATTCCTGAACAGGCTCTAAAATCAAAAGAAACTACTGAATATAATTGTCTTACCGTGACAACAATTATACAGTACTCTTAGGTCATGTTTGTTTGCAAGGATTATAATCCCGGAATTATAATTCATGTGATTATAATCCCAGGATTATAATACGTGGTTGAACAAGGTATTACATAGTCCTCCATATTAAGTTATTTTATAATCCCTGAACTAATTAATAGTCTCAAGTTCAAATTTGAAAATAAAAAAGATACTTGAGATTAATAGTCATATCTCAAGTATAATTCTTACAAACAACGTAACTGTTGGGCCATGACTATTTAGGCTTATTAGGTCAGACTTATTTGGGCATTTGGAGTATTGGGTTATAATTTAAATAGTGATTTAATTGGGCTGGAGCAATATTGTGGTGAACAGGTGGCAGCTTATGGGCTAACACCTTAATTGATAAGGGTTAGCCGTAATCTGGAGTTAGTGGGAAACATGGATTTGATGGGGATTGTGTGCAATTAGCTGATGTCATGGACGGTGCTTGCATGCAAAGGCGGTGGGACTAATACAAGGTACAGGGCTTATCATGAGGGAGGTAAGAAAAAACATACATGAATATTTTTACTCTACCAGACACTAGAACACACACCTCCATTGTTAACCTTTTTCCGGCCTGTACTTATTCTCACACCGAAGCGATCCCCGGCGGCCCAAAACCATCGAGATTCGGTGCTGACTTATTTTCTGTGCAGGATTGGACGCGTTTTTGGTGATTGAGGCGCGTGAAAAAATCTTGACGTTAACATTGGCGCTAGAAGGAGGGATTTTTCTTTAGTGATTCTGGTTTTCAATCACAGTTATTTAACGTCTACATCGGAGATTATGGTGAAAAGTAGGACGGTTACAGCTGAAAGGGCAGCCCACAACTGCAAGTTCTTCTTAACAGAGGGTTTCTGTAAAAGATAAGTTGGGTCCTTCAAAGAGTATTCATGACAGACTTGGGTTACAGGATGTTCCGAAAAGATCGCATGCAAGAGATCATGGTGATGCTAAAAGGAAGTTATTTGCTACTACCAGTAAAGGACCTGTTAAAGATCGAAAAAGGGTAGAAGGCACACCGCCTAGAACCCAACACTGAGAAGAATAGGTGGACAAAGCGTCTACTCTGGCTAAGATGGCACATGAGACTGATATGGCTTTGAAGGTACTTCTGCAACAAAGGGAAGAGATTGTTAAACAGATGATTCTTGTGGCTGAGATGGAGGGTGGAGCATCCAGTTATACTCAACCCGAAGAGTAGGGTAGGTCTTTAGGTAAGCGAACAAAGGGTGATGAAGATTCTAGGTGTTCAGAAAATAGGCTTCGGAGCCATTCTTCTATCCGAAGTAGAGAAAGACGTCGTTCTTCCGAAGGTCCAAAAAAGGCATCCCACCTTGAGGACTTTCGGAATGAAGGTAACGACAGGAGACGAAGCAGATCAAGAGATCACTCTCCCGAAGCTTCAAAGAAGGTACCTCACATTGAATATTTTTCTCAGTATAGTGAAGAGGATAGTAGCCGAAGCAGATCAAGTGGTCATTCTCCGAAGGATCCGTAGATGGCACACCGCCCTGTGGATTCTTGCTTCGGCCGAACTGACCATCAGAAGAAGAGTTCCCCAAGGAAGAAGTGCTCCCCGAAGAGGGAAGTTTCGCCGAAGCCGAACCCGAAGCCTGAAGGAGTTGAACTCTTGGCTGAAGAGATGAAAGAACTTCGAAAGCAGTTGGCCGAAGTTCGGCAAGGGAAAGAGACTTCGGGAAAGAAGGCGTCTCCCTTCTCTTCGAAAATCCTTCGGGAGAAGGCATATCTTAGTAAACAGCTCTCTCATATGGAAAGTTATGATGGCTTAGGGGATCCGTATGATCACAGTCAGGCATTTGTTAGGTTGATGAATTATTATGATTTTTCGGATGCAGCTAAGTGTCAGACTTTTGTGATGACGTTGAGGAAAGATGTCAGGTAGTGGATGGGAACTTTGGCTCAAGACTCGATTTTGTCCTGGGCTGATTTGTGTGACAAGTTCGGGAGTAATAAGAGAAGAGAGAAACCCACGGAGTCGTTGGCACAGGTTAGGCAGTATCCGAATGAGACTCTGGGCCAGTATGTGAAAAGGTTCAGAGAAGCAGTGGGGCAGGTGTCAGATCTCAATGATCTTCAGGATGTGGGGTTATTCCAGAACGGCTTAGACTTGGTAAAGTCTGAGAAGTTAGTAAAGAAGCTGATGTTTAGTCATCCGAAGAACTTGGCCGAAGCGTTTGAAAAGGCAGAAGGCTTCATCGTGGTGGAAGAAGCAATGAACAGCCTGAAGCGGGGTTCTTCGGAGAAGGCCAAGGAGAAAGGCAAAGAGAAGTCCGAAGGTAATCAGAAGAAGAGTGAAGATAATAATGACCGATCTGATGGGAATCAAAAGAGGTACAACAATAATTGGGTACCAAGAGGAGGCCGTCCACCTGTTCCAGGTCCGAAGATGAATAAAGTGTATACCTAGCTCAATGCAGATCATGCTACTATACTGGAGCAAATAAGGAACTAGCCTTACTTCGAGCAGCCTCGAGATAATATTAGACCAGGGATAGGGAATCTTCATAGGTATTGTCAGGCGGCTGGGCATGATACGAATTCTTGTTGGGATTTGAAAGAGTTTATTGAAAGGAAAGTTCAAAGTGGTGCTTTGGTTCAGTATGTGGCGGGTTGAGAGCCCCAGAGGGAGCAACCGAGGAATAGGGTGCCTGCTCAGGCAGCCCAACCAGAGCAGCCAGTTTAGAATCAACCAACAAAGCATGTGGTGGATGTGATTACTGGAGGTAACGTCAGTAAAGTTGCTAGGAAGAAGCGACGAGGATATCTGGATTCAGTAATGGCAGTGGCGGATAAACCCCCGAAGACTGAAAGGGCATACCCAGGATCGGTGATCTCTTTCACGGATGATGATTTCCCTTCAGAACCAATCGAACCACACGAGGGAGCTCTGGTGATTACTGCACAAGTGGGTTCGATGGACATGAAGATGATGATGATAGATAATGGGTCTTCGGTGGATATTCTGTATGTACATACTTATCAGAGGATGCACTTGGATGGCAGGAAGATGAAAATTAGTCAGGAGGCACCTCTATATGGGTTCAACAACGATCCGGTCAAAGTGGCGAGGACTATTGAGCTGTCAGTCATCTTCGGGACAGCTCCACGGCAGGTAGAAATTATGTGTAAATTTTATGTTGTGCATATAGATTCAGCGTACAATGCTATTTTGGGGAGGCCTACTTTGACAATTCTTCAGGCTGTCACATCAATTCCTCATTTCAAAATTAAGTTTCCTACACCACATGGAGTTGGGTAGGTTGCAAGAGATCTGGACTTGGCGAAGAGATGTTACCAGAATGCTTTGATTGCTTCGGGTGTTGGAGTCAGCAAGCAAAAACAAACTATGGCTATCGAGATTGAGCCGTTTACAGAAAACGAAACAGAGCCATTGGTCATGCCAGCATAAGAGACTGAAGAGTTGGAATTGATTCCAGGGAAGAGCGACAAGGTTGTGAAGATAGGTTCGGGACTGCCAGAACTTTTCCGGGCGAACCTGATGGAGTTACTTCGGCGCTATGCTGATGTCTTTGCTTGGGTCCCTAGTGACATGCCTGGGGTGAGTCGTGAAGTTTTCGATCATAGCCTACACATGGATCCAGCAAAGAAGCCAATTCGGCAGAAGAGGAGGATTTTGCCCCAGAAAGACAGAAGATAATTGACGAGGAGATTGCAAAGTTGTTGGCAGCAGGTTTTATATTTGAGATTGATTATCCAGAGTGGATGGCGAACGTAGTTCTGATGCAGAAACATAATGGAAAGTGGCGAGTTTGTATAGATTACACTGATCTAAATAAGGCATGCCCAAAGGACTTCTATCCATTGCCTGACATCGATCAACTTATTGATGCGACTTCGGGATATGCCTTGCTTAGCTTTATGGATGCTTTTTCGGGTTATCATTAGATTTCTATGTGTGAGGAGGATATCCCGAAGATAGCTTTTATCACTCGTCGGTCAGTATATGCTTATAAGAAGATGACGTTTGGCCTGTTGAACGCGGGAGCTACTTATCAGAGAATGATGAATCATATCTTCATGAAGCAGTTGGGAAAGAACATGGAGGTTTACGTTGATGATATGATTGTCAAGAGCATGTCGATTCAAGGTCATTTGGACGATCTAGAATAGTGTTTTCAGACGGTCCGCCATTTTAATTTGAAGCTGAATCCGACCAAGTGCACCTTCGAGCTTGGAGCAGGGAAGTTCCTGGGTTACTTAGTCAGCAAAAGAGGAATAGAGGCAAATCCAGAGAAGATCCAAGCTATTTTAGATATGAAATCACCACAATGCTATAAAGATGTTCAACAATTGACGGGTCGGATAGCAGCTTTGAGGAGATTCATGTCCAAATCGGCAGAAAGGTGTTTGCCGTTCTTTGACACGTTGAAAGGGCCGAAGAATACCAAGACGTTTCAGTGGACTTCAGAGTGTGAAGATGTTTTCCAAGGAATCAAGAAATATTTGTCTTCGTCACATTTGTTGGTGAAACCAGTTCCTGCTGAACCTTTGTATTTGTATCTGGCGGCAAGTTCGTTGGCAGTAGGAGCAGTTTTGGTGCGGGAGATTGGGGGTAAGCAGCACCCGATTTACTATGTGAGCCATGCCCTGTGGGGTGCAGAGACAAGGTATCCAAACCTTGAAAAGTTTGTCTTTGCTTTGATAGTAGCTAGTCCAAAGCTTAGGCAATACTTTCAAGGTCGGATAATAGTGGTGTATATAGATCAACCACTGAAGAAGGTCTTAGGAAAGCCAGAAGTTTTGGGGAGACTTGCTGCATGGACGATGGAGCTGTCATAGTTCTTTATAGAGTATCATCCTCAGACAGCTATCAAAGGTCAAGCCTTAGCTAATTTTATGGTTGGCTGTCTGAAGAAAGTTTTCTCTTTTGGGTGAGGGGAGAGCTGGGTTCGGATTCGGGTTCATCAATTTCAGTTGTAATGGTTGGTGGTTGGCTAGTTTCAGAACGAGGTACTCCTAGGTCTTCGGCAGTAAGGGGGGTGATTTTGGCTTTTCTCTTTTTAATGCGAAGAATTTGGGTGCATTCAGAGATGGGCATGTCGAGGAGGATCTCAGTAAGAACGGGGGCTGGAACATGTTTTGGTTTTTGAACATCTCTTTTCTTGCGACGAGGTTGACTTGGTCCTTCGGCAGGGTTTGATTTGGTGACTTGGGGTTCAGTAATTGGGGGATCGGCAGTTTGGGTTTCAGTATTTGGGAGTTTGGTATCTTGGGATTCGGCAGAAATATGGGCTGGCTTGGCAGAGAGGAATTCTTCTAATTCTCTTCGGTCAGGAGAAGTAGGCCTAATCAGGGATACTGAGAACAAGAAATGATACTTCAGAATAATTATTGAAGAAAATTTGAAAAATTATACAAGTATTGACTTTGGAACTTACATTTGTGGTCGTACAACCATGCTTGCTTACTTAGAAGGGCGAAGCTCCATTCTTTCATTGGAAGCTTCTCTATAAGCTTCGCTATCTCTCTTATGCGTTTGTCAGGAAGGTCGCCGATGTGACGCCCCCAAAATAGATTCAATACTTCACCCATTTTGAGTCGCCAAATACACTCAATAAAATTCAAATACAATCTTTCATATCACACGGTCGTGCAAAATATGACCACACAACTGTGAGTGTCAATACAGACAGGTAGAAAATATTAATATTCAAACTAAGTCCTCATTACATTTATTATCACACTATTTTAAATAAAACAAATAGTGAGGACTTCTACAGCTCTAACTCGGACCATCACTCCATTCCCCGACTAGTACCCGCGACATTCTCATTTCCTGAAGAGAACAATAGAAGAAAATGGTGAGCTCAACTAGCCCAGTAAAGAATATTATGACTAAGATAATAAAAAATAAATTATCGTTAGCCTTCAATAAATCGGATAAAATATTATGAACAACAAGTTTTAGATCAATATTCGCAGCGAAAATAATAATTCATTAGAAGAGTTAAGTAGAGAATGATGTCTACTATCTTCTTTGATTTAAAAGTCCATCATCAATATTTTATCCCTATAACATCAATCAATATACATCTCGAATCAAATATCCATCTTTGCACTATGGGCCAAAGATATTCATTTGTATCATCAGTTGGTCATGTTCACCTCAACACCTGTCCATCTTTGCACTACGGGCTAAAGATATTCATTAGGTAATCATTCATCTTTGCACTACAGGCCAAAGATATTCAGTTATATCACCATTTAAGACAGAGGATGATGAAATACAATATAAAGAACGAATCCAGTGAGATAAAGAACAAGGATTCGGGATTCGTAATTTAGTTTATCCAAGTTCAATAATACTTCGTAATAATCAATTGTGGAGCAAAATTCAAGAATGAAGTTCAAAACTTGGATACAATCAAAAATGATTTGGAAGAAGAAGAGAAAAAAAAATATTTTTTTTTACCGTGAATAGTATCCCGTGAATAGTAACTCGTGAATAGTAATTCATGAATAGTAACTCGACATGAAAAGATAAAAAATTTCACAAGAAAGTTCAGACCAATATTCCAGTGAAATAATATTAGATGAAGCGCAAAACTCAAGTAATATCTGATCATTTCAGGAATTATAGAAGCAATACTTACCGTAGTAAGTTTAGAGTTAAGAATCTGAAATGAAACAATATACGAAATTTTAATTGGATTTTCACCTGTCTGGCGGTAGTCCGCTCAGGCAGATTATTTTCACAATTTAATAACAACTGAATACGAAGATTCACCCGTCTGGCGGTAGTCCGCTCAAACAGATTATTTTCACAATTTAATAACAACTGGATACGAAGATTCACCCGTCTGGTGGTAGTCCGCTCAAACAGATTATTCCAACAGAATAATAAGGAATGGAATAACAACATTCACGAGTATTGAAAGAAAATAACTCTATTCATGAATACGAAAGAAATAATACCCCTTACCTTAAAATTTGGAGACTGCACTAGCGTAATATCAGAATACTCCTCTTCTTTCTCTCTTACTCTCTCTATACTTTCTCTCTCTATAGCTTTAATGAATTGGTAAGAAATAATGAAGAAATGAGCTTCTATTTATAGGCTCGGCAGAGTAAGGGTAAAATAGTCTTTTCGCCATAATTTATGACATCATCGTTTGCATCATCGCTCCGATGACATCCTTGCTTACCTCATCGCTCCGATGACATCATTGCTTGCATCATCGCTCTGATGACATCATTGTTTGCATCATAAGAGTTCAAATTCAATTTGTACTTTATACCATAAATTTACTATAATAATGATGTCATTCAAATTATAAAAATCATACTATTATATAATCACATCATACTACTATAATGTAATATTATAATAATATATTTGAATGAATTATTTTATCAGACAAAATAAAATATCAACTTTTAACAAATATCACATGTTAAAAATTCCTCCGTCTAAATTCATATTGAATAAATATTTTCTTATCATATATATCAAAAATTAATTATTCACAAATAATATTACAGAACTACAACATTGACAACCAGGTAGTTCCCAAGAAAGAGGGGGCCTTCCGATAATGATTTTTTCTTACTGGCGCGCAATTAATCAACCCCTTTCCTAGACAGAACTTCCTTAGACATTGCCAATAATGTTATCTAATAATATTATTCAAATAATATGAATTATTGATTTGATAATTTGAAATAATGTGCAATGACAATTATTGAATCAATAAAATATTATGCAATTATTGAATCAATAATATAGAATATTGAACAGTAATTACTATAACAATAATTGAGTAAGTTCCTTCCTACGTAAGAATCAATAACTCGAAATACTGTGCAATACCGTGTGCTACCGTGCAACACCGCGTATTACTGTATTTTAACCACCGGGTATTTCAACAGTACTAACGGTAACAGTTTTGCCATTATAATATAAAAAGGTTATTTCTGTCGCTTTCTATATCCGACATTCATTCCATTGTGGGGTCCACTAATGACTGCGCCGTCGTACGAATATTCTCCGACAAAAAGAATATTCCTCGACCAAACGAATATTCTCCGACACAACAAATATTTTATAACCACTTGCTTACTTTGTAAACTTTGCACATTTCACCCATAACTTATCACATTTATCAAATCAACACCTTACTATTTCAAAATAATATATAAAGAAAATTAATCTTATTCATAAAATTTGGGGTCTTACAGCCGAGGTCTGCAGAGGTGTGTACGGCAGTGGTCCAGTCAGGAATAAAAGAGACTTCGGGTCCTTTGACAAAGAACCATTTTTCATACCATTTCTTGTTGCTTGAAGGGGTGTCCACCAAGGGGCGTTTATCGAACTTGGAATTGGGTTTTGGGGCTTGTTTACCTAGCACCTTGAAGCCCTGTTCACGAGTCTTACCGGAAGTGAAGAGAGTGAAGAAAAAATCAATAGAGGGTGGAACCCCTATTTTGCTACAGAAAGCGATGAAGGCAAGGATGTGAATGTAGGAGTTAGGGACCAGTTGGGCAAATCCAGCGCCCATGAACCCCAGAAGGGTGATGATGAAGGCATGAAGAGGAAAACGGATTCTTTTTTCCAGAAGAGTGAGAGGCATGGCGGTCCAGCCATCGGGACGATGGTACATTCGATCGGTAGGGGCGGATGCTCTCAGGTGGTGAGTGTCTGGAATCAGATATTGTTCTCAGATGGTGTCAAGATCATCCTCTGTAAGTTTAGATGGGCTGTTGGCATGGGGGTGTTGTTTCACATCTTGGAAGTCAAAAGGAGGAGATTCAGTGATGGGGGGTGGAGGATTTTTGCCAGAAGATGGGGTCGACTTAGGGTTTTGAGTAGCCGGAGTAGAAGCCAGAGGTGTTTCAGAGGTTGGAACAGTCTTTTCAGTGTTTTGGGAAGCCATTGTTGACAGATTGATTGAGAGAGAAAACTGGAAAAAGAAGAAGGCAAGAGTATTCTGAGATTCAAATGGGTAGGTGAAATTGTCCAAATTGGGGCAAATTGGATTTTATAGTGGTGTCCTTTCGGTGGTTCACTGAAACACGAAGATGACATATTTATTGAAGGTAATGATGAATAGAAGAGTTGGCGTCCGATTTTGAATTTGAAGGGTTGGCATCTGGTTTTGGATTTTCCGCTGATTGGGCTTCGTTTGGATTCATAATTCTTTTGATAATTGGGCCAATTTCTTATGCTCTTTCACCAAACATGTTGTTTGATAAAAGACTGGGGGGCAATGTTGGGCCATGACTATTTCGGCTTATTGGGTCAGACCTATTTGAGCCTTTGGAGTATTGGGTTATTATTTAAATGGTGATTTAATTAGGCTGGAGTAATATTGTGGTGAACAGGTGGCAGCTTATGGGCTAACACCTTAATTGATAAGGGTTAGCCGTAATCTGGAGTTAGTGGAGGAGTTAGTGGGAAACATGGATTTGACGGAGATTGTGTGCAATTAACTGATGTCATGGAGTGGGACTGATACAAGTTACAGGGCTTATCATGAGGGAGGTAAGAAAAAACATACATGAACATTTTGACTCTACCAGATACTAGAGCACACACCTCCATTGTTAACTTTTTTTCGGCCTGTACTTATTCTCACACCGGAGCGATCCCCGACAGCTCAAAACCGTCGAGATCCGGTGCTGACTTGTTTTCTGTGCATGATTGGACGCGTTTTTTGTGATTGAGACTCGTGGGGAAATCTTGGCGTTAACAGTAACATAAAAAAATTAAGGTCATGTTTGTTTGCAAGGATTATAATCTCGAGATTATAATACATGGTTGAACATGACATTAAATAGTCCCTCATATTAAGCCATTTTATAATTCCTGAATTAACAGTGTCAAGTATAAATTTAAAAATAAATAAAACACTTATAATTAATAATACTATATTAAGTATAATTATTGCAAATAAATATGACGAAAACCAAATAAATTGATATTGTCATTTATGTACACTATGGTATGGTTGTAAGAGATATATTTTTTATGAATAACGATTCAAGTAGATGATAATTAAGTTAAAAGGCAAGATGCACGCATAAAGTGGATTTATATACTTAATCGCAACCATTTAATGTTAATTCTCATCTTAGCATTAAATGAATACATGCACACCTTAATGTATACCATACCATTATTGTACTAATTATTATTTTTGCAATTTTTCATCTAGAGCATACTCAACCCGTGCAAGGGGGAATTAATCTTTTTTTTATGCATTCCTTTTATTATAAGTAGTTAATTATTGGAGTATGCATTTTTATAGAAAACTGGAGTTGTTTGATCTTACTTTCTTTTCTTGCACATTTATTATATGACTTTTCCAGTGTTATTAATTATGGACCGAGGCCGAATGAGTTCAGTGTTAGTGTATAGATCAAGTTCGTAACAGTAATTCATTGATTCATTCATTCTAGCATCGATCAAGAAGAGGAACTATATAGAGATTAAAAACCATGCGTATGGTACATATATTCAAGAGAATATTCTCTTGAAGTGTGTGCATATTCTCTTGATTTCTGCATTTGCAACAAGTTCAAGGGAATATGCACACAATTCAAGAGAATATTCTTTTGAACTGTGTACTTAGCATGTGCTCTAAGGGCACATAGTTAAGAAATTTCTATTTAAAATATGGTCATGCATGATAACTTTCTATTAATCATTCAATTCAATGAAAAAAAAATGGTTCCACAAATATGTTTTATCCTATGGAATCCTTAAATTAATTTATAGAGAACAAGTGAAATTTTTATTTGATTTTATTTTTTTTTTGATGTATGCATGCTTGTTCATACGCTTTAAGATAGGTCTTATTATTATTTTTTCAGATAATTTTATTTTATTAAAATAATTATTTTAAAAGTATTTTTTTGACCAATAAAATGATTATTGAAACAAATAAAGAAATTGATACTCTCATTTTATCATCCTAATTTTGTAAATACAACTAATGTGAAACTGTAATCGATTAGATAGAAGATTAATACATGACTTTCCCCCATGCCCATCCCCATATTTCAAATCTTATATATACACATGTTCAATATGAATATAAATTTGTTGTTATATATAATAATTTATTATTTTTTTATTTTATAAAAATTGATATTTTTACAAATAAAAATAATAATTCTATAATTTTAAATGGTAACTTATAAATGAATTCTACATCTCATATGAGTGAGAAATAATGAAAATATCAAATTTTATATGAAAAATCTAAATTTATCTTTTTATTGTTGTCTTTTGATAATCTACATTTCAGTGGTATTTAATACGTATGAGAACTGGGCTGTTTAGGAGGGACAATTGAGTCCATAAAAAATCGATACCGCATAGACAGAACGGAAAAAGGAAAGAGAGATACTACCAAATAGCAGAGGTGGTTCGATAATGGTGCGATATTCTTGTTCTCTAATTAATCATCTGGATTATTGATACTTTCAACGACAAAAAAAAAATCTCTAGGGTTTCAAGAACTTTTAACTTACTGTAGCTCTCAAATTTTTTACAGTCCGATTCTACAGAAGAATTCGAGCCTCTATTTGATTACAGTCGGGTCCAGCCTTTTGACCCTGCATGCTTGGATGGTCCGTTTAATTTTTCTCTCTATCTCTCTCTCTGTGATTATTCATACAAATTTGAATTTGTTGTATTTACTGTCAAGTTTCAATTTTTGAATTTCCAGATGACGATTCTTCCCCAGCTTTTCTTCCCAAACGACGGAAATTATCTGTTGTGAGTAACATAGCCTATGCTTTTATTATATTACTGTATTCAAATTTGGATAGAGATAGTTTTGTATGCTTTTTTTTTTTTAATTTTAAAAATGTTATCAATCTGATTGTGTGAATTAGGCTGAAAAGGAACCAATTAATGGGGAAGGCGTGAAAGTTGTTGAATGTGAGGACAATGAAGAGGAAGATTGGCTGCCTCCGCCCTCAAAAATTTCAATTGATACTCAGTATCGAATTGAGGATTCAACCTTGAAGGAGCTTAGGTATATTGTAATTGGGGGTATAGGATGGTTTATTTACTCAAATGCTTGAAATTTATTACGATTACTACTTTTTCTGGAATTTTTTTATTGTTTCTTTTAATTTAAAGCCTGCTGATAATTAAAATTTCATGTGAAGTGTTAAGTTGGACTATAATGTGAATTTCGTTAGGATGCATTCTTCTTCTTTGCAGTCATCACCTTGTCAGAAATCAGAATCTCTGCCATTCATAAACTAAGATATTAAATGTATGTGAGAGTTCAGATGTGTTGAAGTTCGGGTGGCCTTTTTGTCTACTATTTAGCTGCGTTTTTATAAGTTGGTAAAGAATAGGACAGAAAAATGTATTGGCAGCCAGTTCATTCATTAAGATGGCCATGGGATTTGGTTTTTAATGTTGGCAGGGAAATAACATAATCTGGCAATTTTTGGTTGCTTACATTGCTATGTCCATTTTGTATGTAACTTCTTTTTTTCCCTTCCTGCTGGTGGTTAAATTTAGTCCCCCTACATTGGATATGCTTGTGTAGATCAGTAGGTCTGTGTCAAATAAAGATCACATAGCCATATCAGTATCATGATATGTTCAATAGGGATACTTTATGTTTTTCAAAGTTGTCTGCTTGAGCTTATAAAGTTTCTTTCTCTACGAACATATTATGGATGAAACAGAAAAGCCCCGAAAAAAAAAGAAGACCTTTTGGTTTTATGTTTGCCTTTGTGTGTGCAGGAGTGTCTGTGATTATCATTTTTCTAATACCTTATCTCTTAATACTAATCCACTAGAGGGCTATATTGGCTAAATTTTAAGATATTTGATTGCCTATACCATCAAAAGTTATATATCTAGTCTGGAGGAACCCTGTCTTCTCAGAGGATGTTCTGCATTGTTCTGGTAAAGGTTGATGCAATTGTGAAAGCCTTGATGTTGGCAAATGGCTATTGTATAATAAGTCAATTCTGTATATTTATTCAACTTACAAAAACTGTCAACATAGTTTTTTGTTGATAAAGAATTTCTGATTTCGCAGAATTGTCATGATTCTCATCATAATCCAATAGAAAGCAATGTTTTCTGAAATACTTAATGATTTGGTCATTAAATGAAAATATTTGATTCAACTTCAATGAGGTCATTGAGCTGAGTGCATTATAGTTAAAGGATGCCTTTTGCCTACCAAAAGAATCTAGATAGGAGATTGTAATCTGAATCATTTGGCTTCTGAAGCTGTGGAGTCCCATCAGCTTTCTCAGTATTTAATGTGATTCATACAGTGTTGACCATTTGCTTCAATAGGTGCAACAGTCTTGGCAGATGAGTTGTCGCTAAGAAGGATATGGAGTGTACTTTCTCTAGCATTCTTTAGACTGGGTATATCTGTGAGCCTAAGGAGGTTTGACAGATTCTATCTGATCCCTAGGAAGTTCCTCATGTTCCATTTGAACCAGTTGTTATCCTCCCATAACTGACTTGGTACATTTTAAAGCTTGTCCTAAGCTGCCAATTATGACCTTACCTAGGTCACTACCTTTTTGCCTATGCCTGAGAGCTTTTATTCATTCTCTATTCCAGTAGTCACTCATACTGTCTAATAGCTAGAAATATACGAGTGAATTTGCTTTTTGCCCTAGTTTCTCTCACTCTTGACTCTTGAGGTCATTGGTCTTTTTGCTTATCATATACATATTTCATTAAAAATTATTTGAGTAATGAGAATGGTATGCTTGAAACTGATGCTGATTGTACATGTGGGATGTCTTTTGGTTCGTGTGCTCCCTGAGCTTAAAGTTGTAATATTCTCTTTTATTTGGCTAAATTAATGTTGTAATGTTCTCCAGACTCTTTGTTATTATCGTTCCTAAATTGGACCTCGTGTATCTTTAATTTAGGTTAGAGTCATTACTCATTAGTCATATATTAGTCCTTTTTCATTGTGGAGGAATGACTACTATTCTTTCCTTGTTAATTGTACTGTTTTTTTTATCCTAACCTTTTTCTCCTTATTTTGGGGGGAAACTAGTATTTTTAGTTTATAACTTTAAGGTTTTTGACTTTTTGTATGCCGTTTTATGCTTCACTTTAATTTTAGTCTAGAATATTTGATACCTCATTTGCTTCTCCAGATTGTTCCTTATGTTTGTTCACGTGTTGATAGGTTGAAGAAGCAGGAGCTGTTGTCATGTGCTCAATCAGCTGAAAATGCGATGCGAACTTTTGAAGAGTCTGGCAAAAGAGATCTTAGTGCTTCACTGCTGTTCTCTTTAGATAGTGTAGCAGAACCTCAGTCAAAGCCGGCATCAAACCCTCCTTGTGAAAGAGCTAAAATAATAATTTCAATACAGGACAAGGATGGACTCAAGAACTTTCGGGTGTACATGGTATATACTTCTCTGCAGAAAGTTTGTTTGAATTCGTTACTCCATTACCAATTTCAATTGGTGTTATACTATTGAGCAGCTTGAAAGGAAGTGATTGTCATATATTGGCTTGATTTTTCCCAAGTCTGCCATTTGTGCAAGCAAAACTGAAACAACCAGTAGGTTGATGAGTAACAAAACTTGCATAATTAGGGGGATTTAGGTAATGTTATTTAGTCAATAACCATCGTAGTAGACTCATGGACCTTGATGAATGATATATCTGCTTGAACTCAAATCTCTACACACACACATTAGTAATTTAATACTGGGGTAATGTAGAATACTTATTACTCTCCTAGAATCGTATGTACTCCATATCTTTTTGGCTTGGGATACATTATTCAATTTAACCGTTGAGTTTGCGCATCTTTTAAGAATTAAGATATGGATAACACCTTTATGATGTATCTCATGTTTAACATAGTAATATTTTACCCTGTATCCTACACTATGTTGTTCTGCTGTAGTAATTTGCATTATTTATCAATTGTAACTGTTACCTTGGTGCATATGAGTTATTAAACTATATCTTTGTAATTGAGATTATCTTATTCATGTAGGATGATAAGTTCGAGAGGCTTTTCAAGATATATGCTGACAAAGTTAAGCTTGATATGCAAAACTTAGCCTTTTGTTTTGATGGTGATAAAATTAGTTCCACAGCTACACCTGTTGACCTTGGGATGGAGGACAATGACATCATTGAAGTGCATGTGAAGTCAAGCTGATCCTGGTACTGATAATTGCATCTCCATGTCTGTTTTATCTGGTTATTGTTATCTGGTTCATTTCTTTTCTTCTTTTCATATTCCCAGTTTTGTTTTAAAAAAAAAATATCAATAAGTGAAGGATGTCATTTTGGAGCGCTAAAAGGAGATGTAAGTTATATAAAGATGAGTTCATCTTGTCATCCAACCAGATAATGATGTCCAAAATATTTTTAGGATGTAAGTCCTGTGAAGATGGGTTTATCTTGTCATCCGACCAGATCATGATGTCCAAAATATCCTCCACGGACATTGACTGCTCATCACCCTTGTATGATCTCTGATTCTGCTCTCACAAATGCATCATACTAAGCATCAAGTCGGAAGGCCTCCTACTTCTTGCTTCTCCAGTATCCTCTAGTTTTGAATTAAATCTACAAGACTTACAACTGATCTAGGAAATATCATGAAAAGCTGAAGAGTAATAACAGACAAGATAACATCTGGCTTTTAACTCTTAGTATATTATCTAATGAATACAACCTTCCAAAT
Organism: Panax stipuleanatus; assembly: GCA_020205555.1. Taxonomy (NCBI): domain Eukaryota; kingdom Viridiplantae; phylum Streptophyta; class Magnoliopsida; order Apiales; family Araliaceae; genus Panax; species Panax stipuleanatus. The sequence continues at coordinate 6,802,824 of CM035126.1, forward strand.
TAAACATCCACTTGCTTTGATTCACCAACATAGCTGAAAGCACACGACATTTGTCAAAATATGCTGATAAGATATATCTAAAAATTGTTGGATACAGATGCACTTGGGACACGTCAAATAATTTTCACATATATTTGGGGAATTGTTATTTTCACATGCCCTTTTAATAGTTTCCACATGGTCTTTCACATGAATAGTGAGTTTCACACTAATGCGAGAGAGGGGTTTGTGGAACTATCAAAAAGGGTTTGTGGAAATAACAATTCCCTATACGTACTCATAAAATTGGGAATAAAAGAACTCTTAAATTTTAATTGCCATAATCAAGAGTTCTTTATTTGTCAAGATTCAAATGAGACGCTATATAGAATAAACCAACTCCTTCCCTAATAATCCCAAAAAGAAAAAGTAGAAACCCCTCCCTCTTTAACTACTTCAAAATAAAGGAACTTCAAATATTTGTATATGTGCCAGTTTCTCTTTTATTCTCTTCCTTGGTTACTTTTGCTAGTTTTTTCTTATTTTACTTTTGTTACAATGATAAAATTTGATATGTTTCTTTTTAACAATTACTTTCATGATGATCTAGAATTATATTATATCTCATGTTCTTTGGGGCCTTTGGGCATGTTGAGATAAGGGTCCTAAAGTGTTGAACACATTCTTGACCCAAGGAATATTGTATCTAAAATATGGACATGTATGTCAGATACTTGTCTGAGGATGTGTGGATAGTGTCCACGTCCGACACGTGCTCTTCATGTCCAATAGCTGTATGCAGCTACTGTGCAGATATGTTCTTTGTGTATTAGTTACTCAATTTTTGGCCTTCAGTTGTGACACTAACAATAAATTTACAAGCTTAGAAGTATAGTATTCATGGAAAAGAACTTGAGGGAAGCAAACATCCACACAGTTTTAGGCTTTTTCCCATATTATGTTTCCTAATTATTTTGAAAACAACATATAATTGATTAGTTTTTTGGACCTGGTGGAAGTATACTAATTTAGAGACAGTTGGCTATTTTAAATAGTAACTTGTCTTTCACTAAAAGGAATATTTAACTTTTTCTCAAGTAAATCAAGTAAGAGTAAAAAGTACTCCCTCCATCTGGACCATGGTTTAAAGCCACGGTAGCTGCCTATGTTTGGGGAAGTCATTTTTTAATTCCGTATTAGTTTCGATAATGGTTTCGGGCGATACACATCGTTAGTTAGTTAGGACCTTCAAAGAAAATTAAAGAATTAAGGGAAAATTCTAAATAATAACAAGATAGATCAATTAAGTTCAACACTATCTAGTGAACATAGTATTGTCCAAATGATAAAACAGACATCGCGTAAATATGTTTAATCAATTTTACGTTTGAATAATGTTGATATTGATGTTTTCTTAACTCAAATGATTGAGCACACGTGTTCTGTATTTAAATATTTCAAATTGTACTTAACTAGGTACTATATAGGTACAATTTAACTTAATTAATTATATATTAAGTACAGTTTTTTTATATTTTTTTAATTTATACTTAACCTAGTGCATTTAGGTAAAATTTAAGTACAATTTAATTTAACCAATTATATTTCAAGTACAATATTTTTTAATTTTTTTAACGTATACTTAACTACATACTATAATTTAAGTATAATTTATGATAAAGGTTCGTTCTCTTTTGTCGTCTCCCTTTTATAGCTTTTAGCATATTCGTTTTTTTTTTGTGGCGTTTCTCTCCTTTACGCAGTGATTTCTCCTTTATTTGATCTGAAATCGTTATATTATGCCGAGTTGTTGTAATTTCGCTGAAAAGTACCCTGTACATGAATTTTCTTTAATTTTGCAATTCGTGTCAAGGTTGCGGTTCGGCACCAACCGATAGTTAACAGATACACCGATATTTCGGTGCAACGACCGATACTTTGAACCATGATCCGGACAAAAGAGTCGTGCTTTCATTCAATTGAAAATGTTGTTTTTTTCTTGTCCTTAGATAGAGAGTCACTGGCAGATCTACTTCAAGGACAAACGGGGCACTGACTATGCTCAACTTTTTTTTATAGGTATAGTTAGAAGAGCAAAAATAAAATTTAATAAACTTAAAAGGCAAATTTATATCAAAGTTAAACTTAGATGGGCAAAAAAAAACTTAAACTACTACTACCCTAAAAAAAAATTAAACACGGTGTATAATGTATTCAAATTTTCGCTTTCTACCTCGTTAAACTTCAGCCCAAAAAAATTCGCCCCTGCTGAAAATAGATCCTGGATCTGCCCCTGGAGAGAGTATAAGGCATAATTGTACTCTACATTGTTATAATTGTTGTTTTCAATGAAAAGTTTTACGTTTGAGCTGCTTTTCATTTTTGTGGTTCTAAAGAAGTTCAGTTAGCACAAGTCAGTTATTCATACATCCATGGAAGCAACTATGTAAACTGTGATGGTCGCTGACATTTTTATTTCTTCAACTCAAATTTGTTTTTGATGGTATGCTAATGTGATTATTTATGTACAATAGGGAAGATTTGTCATTGTTTATTGTTTTCATAAGCTGGTCTAATTTATTACCTTTAGTCTACTCAATTGTCCCTATTATGCCATGATAGGTAGAAGCTCCTAGTTTCATTAATGGTTTGAACTGCAGTAGCAGTTGTGGCATGCAATTAAGCTTTGTTATGAGTTAGTACTTGGCAGTTAACAGACCGTTTTCTTCCTAGAACATGGCCAGAAGTTGAAATGCTGTGTTAACTTAGCTCAATGAGTCATATGACCATAGATAATATAATTACTGATAATGCAACTTTTTTTTGTTGTTGTACACTTGTACATGTGTAGCTGACAGATTAATTAAGAATCCCAAGCATAGTTGTTATGGCGTAGACATGGCGTTCACTAGGCGTCCTGGCGCTGGAGAAGGCCAATGCGACGTCTTGGACGCCGAGCTGCCAAGGCTCATGCCCTGGTAGCTAATCCAAGTTAAGTGATCAAGTTATTTTTCACTCATGGCTTATGTGGTGTAATTTTATTATTTATTAATGTATGTTGGGTGATGACTTGGTTGATTCCTTTCTTTCTACGTGGTGCTTGTTGACTTGTTCTACTAGTTTTTAATGCAAGTGTTTTACTTTTGAATTTTGATTCTCAAATATTTATATTAGTGTTTTTAATTGTATTTCATAATGTTATTATGTTTTGAGTTATAATGTATATAAAATTTTATTGCTCAATATACTTTTGAAGTAAAATTAATAATGTATAAATTGCACACGGACGTCATGACGGGCGTCTTGTTGCCTAGGTATTCTGGCAGTTAAGTACCGCCGCATCTCGACGTGACGCTATGACAACTATGATCCCAAGGTCAAGTTTGGAGAAACCTTCTGTAGCCCATAGCTACATTTTATCTTTACTAGCACTGCGACCTTATGGCAGGGAACATCTGATTATGTGCTAATTACATATGTAGAGATTAAAAAAAAGTAGTATTATTCACTTGGTTAATAACGAATGTATTGCTAGTAATTGTGGAGATGTTATTAGCATATTGTTAAAAAAAAGTATATTTTTATAAATTTTGTAAGGTATGGGACTATGGCCTATGCGTTAACCGAGTTCTTGTTTTTCGTTCACTTGCGAGGTATAGAAAAATGTAACATTTTTACTCATGCATACTAATATACTACAGTTCTTATTTTAATCACAATTTTAAAAAATAAAATGAAAATGTGTGCAAACAATGATGGATGCCTAATAAGAATGCCATTGAATACCAAGATTTAAATAAAAAAATAAAATTTAATTGGGTCAAATTGAGGAAATATTCAACTTATATAATTACTACTTTGTTGAGGAAATTCAGGTTAGTTGTTCTACTGCAAATTGAAACTGTGGCGCTCTATTTGGAACTCATAAAGTTGGACAATGAAAAGTAAGTAAATAAATAAAAACCTTGGCCACGAATTTGAGCATGTTGTTAAATTTGAAGGTGATGGCTTGTTAAATATAATGTCATAAAAAATGAAAGATAATTAAAATTTGGATTTACCTTTTTCATTTTGACCGTCATTTTCGGAACTAAACTTAGTTTCGTTGGGTGTGATACTCTTTATTGATTTAATTAATTGAATTAAAAATGATCAAAATGTTAATTAAAAATTCTAAAATCATGAAAACGAATCATCAAAATTTAAGAGGAATATTCCAAGTAAACTCAGATATGTGTATATATATATATATATATTATTAAGGAAGAATAAAGAAAATAATTGTTTCTTTAGGCTGTATTACAAATCGCCTTAACCCTTTTGCCCCTAAAAATTTAATTTTATTACAATTTCTTTTTTCTTATAATTGATAAAATTCTAATTATATTTTTATTGTAATTACACACCCAACGTGTGTGGAACTAGAAAGTATAATGACATTAACACATTAAAAAACAAAGAAATAGAAAATAAAGAAATAGGAAAGAACTGGAAATTTTGATCCTTGGTGTCTCGGATATTTAATTTAATTTGGCCCTCACTTCATTCAGCAACCGTCACACCTCATCTTGACTCCACGTGGCATATTCTCGTTCGACGGAGGAGTGGATCACATGGGGAACGTCACGTGGGCACATTTGGAGATGTTGGGCCCCACACCATACTTTCGTGTCGACTTCCACGTCAGAGAACTAATGGCCTTTTCCGCCCAAAAATATACACGTAAGACCGAAAAGGCAGAAGACAGGGGAGAGAGAAAGAAGGAGATAACAAAAAGGCAAACTTGAGAAGCTGATAGACGGATGGGGATGGGATATTATTTATTAATATTATTTTGATTATAATAATTTATAGGTAGATATATACATACATCCTTGTGACTCTCCCCGTACCTTCTCTCTCTGCTCACCAGGGTTTCTGCAGATTCAATATCAAAGGTAAAATTTATTTTTTTTATAGGTTATAAGTTGGTTCATTTGGAAGTTATTAAATTTGAGCTTTTCATTGCGCTTGTCAGTATTTACTGATCTCTGTCTTTTAGTTTTATTTGCTTGAAATTATTTGGGTATGTCTTTGAAGTTAATCTTACCAAATTTTGTTATAATTATATGATGCTGAGGTTAATTTTAGTTGTTGCTTTCATTTCTTTCCTGGTGCTGTAGATTTTGCTAGCTTTTAAAACTTATGATCATCTTAAGGAAACCTTGTATTGAATGAATGTTTGCCTAAACATAACAATTAGCGAACTTTGTAACTTTTAATTTACAAATCAGTTGGCATGGTGCTTATGGGTTTTGTAACACTTCCTAAGCATGTGACATAAGCAAATATTAATTTGGGATTGTTTCATTTGAAGTGAATTCAGAACTTTGGTTAATGATTCTGTCAAAAGAACTTGGGGAAGTTTGTTATGATGAATTTTTGGGTTCTATATGATTGGGGATTGAGGTGATGGACAAAGTTTGTGAATACTGTAAGGTTTTGAGGCCGGTTGTTTATTGTAAGGCAGATTCAGCTAATTTATGCCTTCAGTGTGATGCGAAAATTCACTCAGCCAATGCTCTTTCCAATCGGCACTCTCGAACCCTTGTGTGTGAGTTATGCAGATGCCACTGGGCTTATATCCAATGCTCTACTCATCAGATGTTCATGTGTCGCAGTTGCGACCGCAGCCAGCACAATGTCTCGTCTCAACACCAGAGGCGTGTGATTAGTAGTTATACTGGGTGCCCTTCTGCTAAGGATTTAGCAGCATTGTGGGGATTCGATTTAAATGGTGTGGATGATAGCACTCATCAAGATCATTTTTTTGCCACATCACGCGTGTCTGTTGATACAGGTGCAGTTAATTGCAAAACTCTAATGCAGTCTTGTCCACAAGTTGGAGGCTCTTCAATAGTATCAGAAATAGACTCTGTGACTTTACACTCTGGTGCAGAATGTGAAGTAGGATTGAGCAGTAAACATTATAAGGTAGGATGAAAAGTTCCGAGCTAAATAATAACTATGCCTTGTATGCGTTTGTGTACTCATTTAGTTTACATTTTGACATTTTCAACATTTTTGTAATATTTTACTTAGTTTATTGTCTGTCAAACGTTTATGATAGCTCTAATTAAAGAAAATATCTTGCGTACACTACTGACACTTAACGCTTCTTTTATAATAGAAGTTCTTACCAGATTAAATCTTTATACTGCATGATGATCCATCCCGGAGTTATAAAGGAGGGAGGGATTGAGATGAGGTTCAATCCCATTGCCCCTTTCGGCATATGTTTCTTTTTCCATTTTCCATTTTCCAATGTCTAGGGTTAAAATGAACCCGAATCGAGTCGCACAGTATCTTGGTCAAATTCTTCTCGAAACTTTTTAAAGGTGCTCGAATTCGATACAATTTTGCAATCTTTGCTCATATTCAAATTCGACTCGTTTTATCATACTCAAATTTGACTCTACTCTAGTCGTTTGGTAGTCTAGCTATGAGCAAGCATTTGAGACAGACGAATCAAAACTGGATCATTTATATTATGGTACTACACATAAAATTAACTCAAGTCAACTATTTAGAATAATTTAAACTCTTCAAACTAGATCTCGAGTCTTGTAAAGAATTAACGAGATGATATTATCATTCTTGAATCAATTGATGGAAATGTACGATAAAAATAAAAACCACCAATTCATTTCTCAAAGTATGCGGAGAATCTAATTGTTGAATATTATATATTAAATAAATAGAGTACACTCGATAATGTATACAAGTAAGTATCAACAAACTTGTATCAAGTAGGGAGCTGCGATGTATGAGAAATTCGATACTTTAATATTTGTAAGTTTTTTTTTTAGAGGAAGGAAAGGGAATATAATTAAAATTCCATGTTTGTGAGCTTTTTAGGGAGGCAAGGAAGGGATTTGAAAGTAAAGTTGATTTCATTTTTGGCTCAAACCTTTCCCCCCAAAAGTGTGGATTTAGAGAGGTGGAAAGGATGGGAAAATTAGATATTTTATATTACCTAATGTAACCTTTCAAAATAAATCACGTCATTTATTACATTAATATGTAGGGTAATAAAGTAATAATGTAGTTTAAAAATAAAAATATTTTCATCATTTCTCATCCCTTCCATTCTTTTGTAAAACTCACAAACATGACAAGGGCATCCCTTCCCCTCTTATATTTTTCCTTCCCATCCCAAGCATTAATGAGCCAACAGTAGGTGGCTTATATTTGACTCATACAAGTGTCCGAGTATGATTCGAATTCGAATTCAAGTCTCGCTCAATTTTTTCGAGTCGATCTCGAACTGGGTTTCGAACCACTCAGGTTCATTTTCAGCCCTACCAATGTATAGCGTATTATGACTCCCAAAATTTTCTTATTTATAAGCTTTTCCTGAGGATTGTATTCCCATCGAGGTTCCTTTTTCTCTTTGTTGAATGTGTTCCATGTCCTAAGATCCGAGAAGGATGAAATAAGACACCCATTGAGTATGTTTTTGATGACTACTATCAAGTATCAACACAATAACTAGCTTATTGCATAAGGATAATATTTGATTGCATTGGTAACAATGTTTTCATACAATTACAATCCCCTTTTTTATTTCTTTTTAAGGATTGTTATAATTTAAAGAGGGCCATTTTCAGGTGGTTCCACGGAATATAATGAACTACTACGACAATTTCAGTATGTTTTAATATAATGAACTGTAGAAACGTTGAAGTTGTGTATTAAAAGAGCATGAAGGAGCCATCAAGAATATGGTTTTGTATGTCATGAAGAAAGTCTAAACTCATACTTCATGAGATCAGTAGCCAAACAGTTGCAATCCCAATTTTAGTTGTTTGTATAGGTTCTAAAATCTAATTAATTTGTAGAGTTTTCTAATTAGTAATTACAAGTATTTAAGCGAAGGAAATAGTATTCTTCTTCCAGTTGATACTAATGATAGGAGACTGGAATTTTTCTGTAATATGCATGCTTAAGAAGTCTATCTTTAGTTATGCAATTTGACATGCAGGTCTAATTTGAGTACTTTCATTTATATATGTGTGAACATTGCTAGCACAGAGTAACTCATAGTATGATACTGATATTAGTTTGAACTAGGAAAAAAACTCATAGTACATCTCCTGTAATTTAACAATTTAGGTAATTAAAAGTGCGGTTATATTGTTTCTTTTAAGAATTACAAAAAGCTATACTTGTTCTGGCGCTTCATTTTGCAGGCATTTTACGAAGGTAAACAGGAAAGTACTTGCTTTATTCTGCAACAGATTTTTGATTTGAAAAGGCTTCAGACTGATGACAGCAACAGGTCGTCTTTCATACGTCGCCAAGAATATTCTGACGTATCTTCAATTGAAAGTGATTCAACATGGAAACTTGAGAACAATCTTGATCAACATTTGCAGCATTCCCTTGGTCTTGATTCTGAATTTGAGCGCATGGGCAGTCCTAATCAGGACCTTCACGCAGATCCTTTCCCTTTGCCATTTTCGCAATTGGACCACTTAACCTCTTCTGCCCCTTTGCAAGGAGACTCTATTTGGCAATGCAAAAGCCCAGTTCAAAGTGGCCAGGTTTGACATTTACAGCTGAACAGTAAATTACTTAACATCATATGAAACTCTTTTCTCCGTTATTATCTAGGATAGAAATTGTTGAAAGAGAAAAAAAAAATTACTTTTATAGCTATGCAATGTCACTTGTAGACTTTGATGAGAATAACGAGTGTAATAGCATACTTCTAAAGTAGATGAGCTAGCTTGGACAGATAGGCTGGTTGAGGAGAATAATGAGTGAAACAGCATACTTCTTTTGGTTGTAATTTTCTTTAATTTTGTGAAAGTTTATGGAACTACATGAACATATTACATTTATTATTAAGTTGGATGCAATAAAGAACATTTAACATATTTTGCGATTAAACTGCAGCTTTGGTCTCAAAATATGCAAGACCTTGGAGTTTGTGAAGAACTAGGTTACTTGGATGAGGCGAGCATGCCTGATATTGATTTGACATTCCAAAACTTTGAAGAACTCTTTGGAGATAGTGAACAAGAGCCAACAAAAGCACTGCTTAATGATATATCTATGGCATGCGCCATTGTAGAGGAAGATGCAAGAGGGGTGGAGGTTTGGAAAAGCGATTTTGTCTTGCAATTCAATTCAATAACTGTCATATCATCAAAGTTTTAAATGTATTGCTGATGATGTCAAAACATTTTAGCAAAGCTTGATATTCTGGTGAAACTTTGATAATGATTAGTAACACAATTACAGATTTAAAGTTGATGTTTTTTTTTAAAAAAAGAGTAAAAAGAACACCCCCCCCCCCCCCCCCTTCCCCTTGAAGTTTTCACTTTGTTTGGAATTTATGTAACATACTTCTTTCCTGTCGCTTACAATTAAGGGTTATTCCCTCTTCATCATTAAGTTCACAGAATGGAATTTTGTAATGCTTCCTTCTTCCCTTGTGGAGTAAGTGTAGATAGATGCTATTCTAGTGATGAGGCTTGAGGTCTAAAATTTTCAAAATCCCTGGTACTTCTGATTCCCAAAAGATTTTCACCATTCTTAGTTCTTTGTAGTTTGTATCATGGCAATATCTAGGGAATCTGTTTTTTGTCTTTTGTTCTGATAAGTATTATAATTGTGTCAATGTTCTTGAGAGTCTTGGATGCCCGCCTTCATGGCTTTCCAAGTGGGTGCTGAAGTGAGCTTCTCAGTTGAGTTGACCACAAGTCTGAGCTTTTTGTGCTTGGAAATTACTTTACATTGGTAAGAGCACTACAATTTATGCTCTTCTACCAGAGCAAAATCCCTAGAACAGTGATAGTGCCAAACGTAAAAGACAAAAACCCTAGGATATTATATAGAATAGCCGTAGCGGTCTGACCCCATGACGGCTTCAATCAGTTAATGATACTTCATCATGTTCTCATATTTTATACAATTCTCAAACTATTTAAAAGTTTTATGTTCTTAATCTTCCCTACTTTTCTTCATTTTTTATATATCTTATAATAGGATACTTCAGTGGCTACCTCAGGTTGTGCTACTCAATCAGCTTATGTAAAGAAAGATGTTGGTCCTTCTGACATATCTCCTTACCTTTCAAGAATCTGGGATTGTTCTCATCCAATTCGGCCATCCTATTCAACACTATCATTCTCCCTCTCGACGCACAGTGCTGAAAGAAGTGGAACTGATTATATTGATACTGGACTTCAGAAATTTTCATGCAATTTACTTGACCAGGAGAGTGCACAACCGGAAGCCAAAGAAGTTGTCAGAACAAGCTACAAAGATAAGAAGGTTTGACGGTATGTTTCAACTCTCTGCTTTGTCATGGTTTCTGATATTCTCATGAATTTCTGTGACTGCGTGGCTGATTTACCTTTTATCAACATTTTCTTTTTGAAAATTGTATACAAAATAATTTATAAACCTTTATGTTTGTTTTGAAGTATAAACCCAATAACACCTAGCTTAAATCTAATCAAATCTTGTTTTGGCCTTTGTGAAGATGCACTTTACTGGTCCTAATATCTAGAGTCTTACAATTCATGATCTTGTACTTGATGTGCTCATGGAGCATTTAGATAGGAAAACTATACTAGGTCTATATAGCTTGGAATGTTACTGTGTTTAACTAGGTTATATATAGGGTCTTATATATAGCTTGAAAAATGTGCGATTATCTGTGGTAGAAACATAAATAACACAAAGCCTGTTAGGTTATAATCCATACTTTATAGACAAAAGAAGCGGATTTCTTTTGTGTGAAAATGTTCATGTTCACCTGTTCATATATAGCATAAACTTTGCATTGTCTTATTCTTTTTAATGTGATGAAGCACTGTAGTTACCTATTACAATTAAGCTCCTATGGGCTATGTAATTGAACTACCTAACGTACGGATGAAAGAGGTAGCAAAAATAATATGCAGGCTTTATTATGAATCCTATAATGTGTCGAGAGTGCATAAATATATAAAATAAACACAGTGTTATCTATTTCCAAACATTCAATTTGGGTGTTAAGGTTGGAGTTTTCGAAGAATCTTTATTTTGGGAAATTTTATGCTGATGAATAGCGTACCATAAAGTTGTTACCTCTCACTGCACAACCTAAGTTTTTGTTTTTGTATTTTCAGGTGTGGGAAACAAGTTCAGTATACATCTGGTAAAGCTAGAGATGACGTACGGAAGAGGGTAAGAGACCGAGTTATGAAGGCAGAAGAAGGATACAACTCTGGCGAAGCGGCAAGAAGCCATTAGAGTTACCTTCATGTTTCTGTACATAAAATGAACACCAGAGGCACAGGAAATACTACTTACTACTACTGTAGTCTTTGTTCAGTCAATTCTTTTATAGTTCCGTTTGGTCCAAGCAGCTTAATAGCTGGAATTTCAACTCCAGCTTTTAGTCCACTGTAAATGGATGTCAACTAGTAATTAAGATTTTTTATTAATAACAATATAACCATATTCAATTCTAATTTTGGCATATTAATTTCATGAAGGGTAAATTAAGAAACATTTTTTTAGTTTTATATTTTTAAATAGAGAGGAGAGGTCATCCTGTTTGTTTTTGTGTACCCTGTTGAGTAAAAGTGGCATAAAGTTGCGTTTCTAATTTTTTTTTTTTTTTTTGTAATAACTAATTAAGAAAAGTGTTTGTGTTGGGGGCAAATTAAGAATCATGAACTAGCTATTCACCACCAAACAATTATATAATGATATTGTTTGAGTTAGATTTGATGGATAGAATTCAAATAGAATAGGAGTTGGTTATAATTTAAGTTGTAACAAAGAAGCAAACCCCCCCTGGCCCCAAGATAAACATCATCACCACCAAAAAATTGCTTGCTGTTAATTTTTGCATCACCATCTTCAATAAGATTCCAAACCACGCTAACCCCCCACCCGTCTAATCAAAAAAAAAATTAAGATAATAATTTTATTATCATAAATGTTGAATAAATTAAGAGGATAAATGAGAAAAGGAGAATAAAACACAATTCAGGCTTTTCTAAATGGGCTATTTTTGTCAAATAGATGGAGCAACATTTTTTTAATTAATAAAAAATTTAGTCTTTAAAGGAAGGTTAATATGATGGGTATTTTAAGTCATTTGGAATCAGTCTGTCCAGTTAAAACACGTGACCAAACTCTGCTCATATCATATCATATGTTTCCCGCTCAAAAGCATATAACATCTTTCCCGATGAATGATCCAACGGACAGAATGCTTCCTTCACGTTCTGGGTCCCTACAACCAATCTAACGCACAAATTCATCCGTCTTGAGTTAGTTACTTTCCCAAACAAATCCGGAACAAGTTGCTGACTCAGATGACATAAATGCCCTTGAGTATAACGTATCAGTCTGCACGATTGGAGGGCAATTTATGTAAATTGATTCGTCACTGCCAATCGATTAAGGCCTTTAAAATGTGCATGGTTGTTGTGTATATAAATAACTGTAAGTAAAAAACATATAATCAATAGGCTTTCAGATTCTTCAAACCTTTGCAAGAAGCATGTTTATATGTATATTTTTCCTTGTTTTCTCTCTCTAATTCTGCATCTCCTTCTCTCTCTCTCTAAATCTCTCTCTTTTTTCTCTCCGCACAAGCACGAGAACACCCAGACAGAAGAGAGCTCTTCAGCTTCAGGTAATCAATCTTCCTCCAATCTAAGCTTCTTAATCGTGCAAATACATACAGAATAATTTATGTAATTGCGCTTCTAATTAATTACTAAGATATTATTTAGTCATCTGAATAGTTTACTTGTTATTTAGCTACAAATTATTAGTTGATTCTATTTCGATTGATTTTCATTTTTAGTTTCGTCGTTTGTCTCCTACGTAAATGCACTTCAGGTCGAACTTTGAGTTTTTACTTCTATCGCTTCTATGTAAATTTTGAAGTTTGGCTACTTCAATCTTCAGGTTTTGGATCCAATTAAATATGATCAGCCTAGCCTCTTCTTAAATCCCTGTTTAGATTTTGCAAATTACGCTAACAAACTAGAAAATTATATATACATACACATATGGTGATTTTTCTGGCAAAATTTGATGTTTCTGTAATTCGTCTACAGTCGATCGTTAGTCGATGATGATCCATAAAAATACATATATTTATTATAATATCAGCAACGCATCGTCGCTTAACTAACACAACCATATGTATCTTAATATGCATTATTTATAGAAATTAAAACAGAAAAATGTTCTTCTTTCTTTGATCTGGTACAGATATCTTACCAAAAAATTATCTACTGACAGAAAAATGCAGAAAGATATGTCAACCAGCCATGGCAGATTCAATGAGTATTTATCTCTAAGCTCCCCGTTTTTCAATCAACCAGACGGCTATGATTATACCTCACTCTATCCCTCCATTTCCCCCCCAAATCCAAATCTGAATTCGCGTCTTTTCTCGCCACTCACACCTAATTCCGATGATTACACGAATCTATCTAAGTACTTGTTTAAAGAGCACCAAGAGGACTTAATGGAGCGGCGGAAATGGTGTCTTTCTCATCTACGAGAAACCGCCAAAGAAGCGGAAACTCTGCGTCAAGAGAATATCAATCTCCAAATCGCCAACATTGAATTGAACAAGCAATTCAACAACCTGTTAATACTTCAATCATCTCCTCTGGGGAACTGCCACGTGTCTCCAACTCCTCAGTATAACAATATGGCGTCGTCAGCTGCTTTCAGCTCCCCTTCTCTCATTGATGGTTTTCAAGGGATGTGTATTACAGAGAAGACGGCGGCATGGAATGATGAGGGGTCTGATGGGAGTATTGAGACCGAGGACCGCGAGAATTTGGACGTGAACCGGGTTTCCTTGCCAAAGAGTATTTCCGTCCGATCTAATGGTTATTTGAAGACGGTTCAAGCCGGTGGGAGTACTAGTAGAGGAGGTGGTCGGTTTCGTGTGCCGAACCGGATCAAACCTGTCAAACCAGCGGTAACAATCCCTTTCCCTTACACTTGCTACAGAGTTACAGTTCTTTTAAATTACAAATATGCCTGCTTGTTTTAGCTTTTGGAAATGGACCACGCTATATATCTGTGAAAATAAGATTATAATGGAACATGCACGAGCACAACTAATATTTTCAGCAACCATAAACATAAGTTGTAGGCTTGTGGCTTAAATGAAAAAAAAAAGAAAAAAAAAAGGAGAGAGAATAGGTGGTTTAGCAAGTAATCATGTTACGGTCATCACTGAAAGTAAAACTTGAAAATTTATCTTAAAAAAACCTAAAAATTTTATAAAAAATTGCACATTGGTAATCATATCCATTAGAGTGTATAATGAAATGTCCAATTTGAATAGTTAAGGGACATTTTATTGGTACTTCCCTGTGATTGTTTCTAGGGCTTTAATTAGACATAATTATTTACATTAACTTAATAGCTTAGGATGATGAATGAATGCCTTTCAGTAAGAATCCAAAAAACAGGAGTGTAATTACTAATTATATGCATAGCATGTTAAGGTTTACTCTTGGAATGAATGATATTTGATGAATTAATGATATTGTAGCAAAGGGTGTATGTCCGTGGAGGGAAGACAGAGGAGAAACCACTTGAATTGCAAGTGTACAATCAAGGCATGTCAAAGACTGAGCTGTGCAACAAGTGGCAGCAGACCGGAGCTTGCCCATATGCAGATAATTGTCAGTTTGCTCACGGCATTGAGGAGCTCCGGCCAGTCCTCCGCCATCCCCGCTACAAGACAGAGGTGTGCCGCATGGTCCTCAATGGCGATCCCTGCCCCTATGGCCATCGCTGTCATTTTCGTCATTCCCTTAGTGACCAGGAGAGACTCGTGGCAGAAAAATCAAAGGCCAGGACACAAAGGCTGAAATAAATGGACGGTGATGGTGAGACGCTTATAATTTGCCAAAGTACATTAATTGTTTATATTCTCATTAAATTTGGATGGAGAGTAGAAAAGAGATGAACATATGAGGTAAAAATAAATTGCCACAATGAAGATTGATCTTATCAGGTTGATCTCACTGTGGTTTGGCAAGTTCAGAACATTAACATCAAACGGGGTGTACTGGAAGGATTTGAGGCCAGCTTCCATTGCCTGCCTCTATATAATGTTGGTTTTATTAAATCTGACCATCCATTTGTTATATAAGTGCTTGTAGTGGAAATTTCATAAAAGGTGATCTAGCAGCCTGAAGAACATTTTGCAGTGATGCATGCTATCTGATTGATTGGGAAATGACGTGCATATAGTTCTTGATTGGTGTTGGCATTTGTTGAGTTGTCTATATAACAATGGATTCATTTCTGCGTGCGTTGGGAGGAGGAGGAGTTTAGTGAGAGAAATAGAGTAGAGTGGAAGCTATAGGTAGGTAGGTAGGTAGATAGGTAGGAAGGTAGTGGGAGGTCCATCTCGTTTGTGGTCTTTCCAAGACCGCCCATTCCTCTTCCAATCAACACACAAACCCTTTCTTATATAGTTAGTTATTCCCTTTTCTTTGGATCTATCTATCGGACCACTTGTTTTCCTTTCTATGGAGTCGATATAAAAGAAAGGATTAATTCAGATCTACATACAAAAATTTGTTTGTGGGTTTGGGGTGTTTGTTGAGGAATATGGAAAGAAAGAGAAAAAGAATGGGCTGGGCTGGGCTGGGCTGGGCTGGGATTCATGGAATAATATTGGGCGCTGTCATTACATTACTCTTTTCGGATTGAATTCCATTAGCATTTCGGTTCCCCTCCCCTAATAATTTCAATTACATTACTACTACTACTCAAAAGAAGTAAAAAAACTACAGCACCTTTTGTTCTACTAAAGTAATTTATGAAATCCTTCCGGACCACGCAAAGGATAGGGTTGCTGTTCAGGATAGGAACAAATGATTATTGTTGACCCTCCTGAAAATAATAACCTTACATTTAACATAATTTATGTAAATTTTAAGAATAACAAAAATAAAAATAATTTGTAGTGCTTTTCAATAATTCAGAGATTAATTAAAAGTCTTGGGCCTCCTCTTACTCTTTTAGCTTGCCTTGTGGAGGTCTCCAAAGTCTAAGGCTAAAACATAAGTTTGAGTTTATTTCTCAATAAAATAAAAATCAACACAAACGTTTTAATAAATGCCAACTACAGTGAAAGAAATTGGGTCTTTCTTTATTTTTTGCAATCGACAAGACTGAATTCGGCCCATAGTTGTGAAGCTTGAGCTATTATTGGGCTGATGAAAGGCCGGTGTTTTGATATCTACGCTCACCTCGAGACAGCCCAAGCCTAATCTATCATGCCCATATTTACGTATTTAACTTGTTTGACGAGCTTGTTTATTTTTCACAAACTCTAGTCTTAATTAGTAGTATTGAACTTTAGCCGAGATTTCAAGCCAAGTTTGCTGGAGCTCAACTGACGCATGCACCTTGAGAAATATTGTTAATTCTAAAATTAAGCACAATCATTTGATTGTTACTTCTGTTCTGTTGAAAATACTTATACCATTCATCTTTATGTCCCTGACCAAAGATGTGAAAGAAGACTACAAACTGTAATACATGTGACATTCTTTGATAGCAAGGCAAATGTCTATGCCAGCAGCCTACCACTACTTAATTTTTTCCTTACCTATCAACTATTAATTTGGGATCCGGTTATGGTGAAGTTGAAAACTTCACCATAGTGAGTTATAATATTTTTCATTACATTAAAACTGTACTGGTAACACATTGATGAAAAACATTATAACTTACTATGGTGAAGTTGAAAATCAACTTCACCATAGCCAGATCCATTAATTTGAAATGGTAATATATATATATATATAGTTATCCCACCTATTAGTAGTTGATGCTAATCAAAATAAAGATTTAGCTTTACAAATAAATGATTAGAAACTTAAAATCAACGTCTGTTAGGCTGTACGTACATCAAGCCTATATATCAGAGTCCTTTTGGGAGCTAGATGGTTGTGCTCAATAGTGGATCTACTTGAGAGGCAGCATAGGCAGTTGTCCCTGTTGGATTTTTTTTATAACTATGGGGGCAGGAAAAATATGTAAATTAATAAATTTAAGGGGGCAGATTAATGGAAGAGTTAAATGTGGATGGGGCAAAAAAAATATTATAAATCAATTCTAAATACAAGTACAAAAATCTTCTTAGTTTTATAACTTGATAAAATCTTAGAAGTATTTTTTTTGTCTAATTTTTGGTTTTAAATATTCATCAGCGCGTGAGATTGTTTGATTCAAGTTTGATTATTTTTTTGTTATTGATTTGGTTGACTGTGGTTACTGTTTATTTGGTCTGATTGGATTTTTGTTTGTGGGTTGTTTGATCTTCGATTGAAAATGAGATCATTTTGGTTGAGTAGTTTATGTCTTTTATTGTGATAACTTACAATAATTTTGTCTTATTTTATAATTGGAATGGAAAATGACTATGAGCCTTTAGCAGCCCCTCATTTTTAATTGTTATAATTACTTTATTTTCATGCATCTAACTAATGGACCATGTATAATTTTTTTGGTGTTATGAGTTTAAATTTTGGATAGTTTGTTTCTCTTATTTTAAGTAAAATTAAAAAGATACCAAAACTAATTTATCATTTGAAATTAATTCATCATTTGAAACTAGTTTGTTTCTCTTATTTTAAGTAAAATTTATTTGAAACTTATAAAAAGATACCAAATATAATTTATCATTTGGTTCGAGGCTTTGAGTATTTGGAGAATCATTCAAATTGAATTATGACAAGTAATCGAAATAAGTTTCTAAATTGTATCTAAATATTTTTTATTTGAAATTCTTTTTTTAGATTGGATTATGAACATTTTTTGCAATTTGTAAACATTATTATGATTACTTAATATTATTATTAGTTCAAATTTTCTTTATTTAAATTCAACAAAAAAATAATAATTAAAATTCGTCCCGCTAAGAAAAATTTTTGAATCCATCCCTGGGGTTGTGCTTAATTATTCTTTACCCCGTATTAATATGATTTATATGCGCAAGGACACAAACTCTTGCCGCTTGTTTTTGTACTACAAGAACTGTTCAGGGACAGTAAGCTCAAGGCTAATTGTTTGTGACAATTGAATTTGGATTTTAGACCATTTGAATGGAATAGTTCATTTGGCCATTTTATAAAACGTAATTGCTCTGTTTGATTCTAATACAACTCATACTCGCAGACTATGCATTTTAAATTACCTGAAATGAAGATCTTAGTTAATTTTGTTATTTGGAGCCAAATTTACTTTTAAATAAATAAAAAGTCTTACATTCATCTTTATTTTTTATTTTTGTTGAGGAACTACACTCGTCTTCTACCTTGTGAACACGTCGCTATTATTTATTGAAATAAGATTGCCCTGTAAAATTTATCCTTTTGGCAATCCATGTAAGCAGCTGGTCAAGGGTCAACACCTTTATTTAACCAAAATACGGGATCCAATGATGAAGCGTGCTCAAATGATCGGCACCACTTTTGTAGAACAAAACAAATACTAGTATATAAATGAAAGACTTGTGTATGACCCATCAATCTAGATTTTCATACTTGAATATATATATACTAAGCTGGGATTTGGTTCATGGAATACAAATTTTATGTAATGTAAATAGTTTACTTAATGTAATAAATTTATAATGTAATTGTAATAAGTTATTACGACATATTTGTTTAGTTGTAATCATTGTCGTTTTGTTTTATTATTACACCTATTGCATTATATAATGTAATCAACTGATTTAATCAGCTCATACATTCAAGTCCCTCGTGTCTCAATGGAAAAAAAAATACTCATAAAATTTGGGTGCATGAGATCTTGGGATCCATACTTGTCAAAAGCAAAAATATTAAAATTTCAATTGAATATAGTAAAAAAAAACACTCAAAAATAGATATAATATCATTGGTACAATTAATTGTACATTACAATGAAAAAATATTTTATCTAAATAAACCAAACAATTTGTATTTAATCCCTATCATCTCCCTTGTATGAATGGGGAGTAGACCGCCGTATAAAGCCAGACAATGAGAGATAGGCTGCTTGAAAAGGCTGGCTCAAACAGAAAGGAAGAAAGGGCCAATTTAGTTTAGAAACTCCATAAATAAATAACATAAATGATTTTTTATTAGAAAATTAGAATGTATCTATACGTTCAAATTATATATCTAAATATAAAATAATAGTAAATGAATAGAGAAAAGTGGTGTAGAGAGATAAATATTTGACATTATTTAGGCTATTATGCTACATTTGTACATTTGGATTGAAATTGAAATAATAAAATGGAGGACAAAATCAAGAAATAATTTTAATGTAGCTTAAGTGTATATTTGGTAGTTGGGTGTTGTCATATAAAAAAATAAAATGAATTAAAATGAATTTTCATTTTATTTAAATGATTTATCCTTTAAAATAACCATTAAATATATTATTTTTATGTTATTCATTATTTTATCATATTTATTCAATCCAAAACGTAGTATTAATGGAGTATTTGAGAAATTTAATTTTTGCAGGTGGTGAAGAAGTTGCAGTCTCGAGGTTCCCGTGCAGCAATGTGTCGACTAATCACCGGACAGTGAGTAGACATTACACTACTTGAGGGGGAGGGGCATTTCCCCAACGAGACATAAGGCGTAGATTAGGCCGTCGAGTATCTAATCATTGACTCCTTCCGCAACGGATTTGTTCATAAAAGTTGAAGGTAGGAATATGTCATATCAGAGTAAATTGTGTCTCTAACACAATTCTTATGTATTATTTAATAATGTAATTATGTAAAATGGTATGACCTTACCATGTGATTGGGAGGTCTAGTCGTGCGTGTGTTCAAATTAAAAATATATATATATATATATATATATATGTAAAATATTTAATTTTAGGTCTCATTTTATACTTTTTCTTATTTTTTATGTTATTTGTGCACAATTTAACTTGAATAATACCGTGTGCATAAATTATACACGTACAAAAATAATATATATGACAAAAAATATATCACAAATTATATAGTCAATGTAAAAATTTATGCCAAAGCATATAATAAATTAGGGTAGACGATCATTCTTATCCATCACAGTTATATATTTTTTAAAAAAAATTCAATACATAACAACTCAATTTTTTATTAAACAAAAAAGTCTACAACATACGCATAAAAACTCAATACTTTTATAAAGCTCAGTGTAAAGAGATTTTATTTTAATTATTTTTATGTAAACTTGTAGTCACGTTGTAGTTTAGTTAGAGCTAAAATACTCACCTACCATGCAAAAAGATCTCATTTCTTACTTTTGATATCTAATGATACATTTTACATTATGACAATGTCGTACTATCTAAGTTAAACTTTGTTACAAGAATAATGTTACAGATACAAATTATTCTTTAAATATTTTATAAATTGCTGATGTAATATACTCCACATCAGCATATTGATCAATAAATTACTTCAATATAGTCTTCGACCCCAAATTACTTCAATGTAGCCTTCGACCCCACATAAAAAGCTGATGTGGAGTATGTCATATCAGCAGTTTGTAAAATATTTGTAGAATAATTTGTGTCTGTAACATTATTATTGTTACAAATTTATAATAACGATCAACTTAAAATATACACCATTTGTTCGCAGAAAGATGAATAAAATATAATTTATATACATATTAATGAAAGTAAAAATAAAAAAATTTAAATTTATTCTTAATGAGCTCACAAAATCATTTAAAGTAATGCGTATTTTTATTTTTGTATACTAATAAATTCTATTAAATGATTTAGTTATCATTCAGTACTTTTATGTATTTTATCTTATTTTTTTAAAAATAAAAAAAAATTATATCTTTAGTCATTTTTTGTTGGAGGGAGGGAGGGAGGGAGGGAGGAAGAGAGGGAGTATCTTAATATCTTATGAAGTTAAAAGCACATAGTAGAATTAAAAGAAATTATAATTTCAAAGAAAATGAAAAGAAATCCTAAACTAGCTTTTCAGTCCATCCTACACATGCATGCTGCAGTGTTTCCTAGCATACTAACTCACTGCTACAGTACTTTGATAGTTTATAGTTTTATTGCGCAAGTTTTCGAACTCAATTTCAAAATGGACGTATAATTACATCATTGCTATGCAATTTGTGCTTCATGCTACACATATATCATTGAAGTATATATATATCATGATCCATTAATAAGA
Organism: Panax stipuleanatus; assembly: GCA_020205555.1. Lineage (NCBI taxonomy): Eukaryota > Viridiplantae > Streptophyta > Magnoliopsida > Apiales > Araliaceae > Panax > Panax stipuleanatus. The sequence goes on from CM035126.1 coordinate 6,824,050, forward strand.
TGAGTTACTTAATTATAAATAAATGAATATAGGGAGTATATGATAAAGATTAAAGATTAAGCGATGCCAAATAAGCAACTGTGCCAAAATTAATGACAAAAAAAATCTAATCAAATGATTGGGACAAGACAAGACAGATCCACCCACTATTTTTGGTGACAAGAAAATCCAATCAAATAACACTATGATCATCCACGTACCTTAATATATAATTATATATAATGTAATAAAAAACTACTGGTTTGAATTGTTATTTTTTCCAATCAGTAAAAGTGCTGGTATAGGAGGTATATATATATATATATATATATATATATATATATATATATATATATATATATATATATATATCTTTTTTAATCGCTGACTTACGGGCTTCAGCTTATCCCCAACAACTCTGCTTTATCCATGTGATGTATAGACAAGTTAAATCCAAAATCCAAAAGCGATTTAATTACAGTCTATTTTTTCTTTTGTGTACGCAACGCACGCACTATAAACTTCTTCTTCTACTCGATCTTTATCGACATCTTTATGCATGCGTAGTGTGAATTAATTAAGACATGAATCTATGTTAATTAATTATATACTACTACTAATGTCTTAATTTTAGTAAGTTTCACACACACACACACACACATATATATATATATTCTTTACATTTCCGAGTGATGATATTGGTAACGGAATTCATGCTACGTACGTACGGTGCATGCACGTGTATGTATGACGCTGAGTTTCCATAACAGTCACGGTGGTTTATCATCGATCTTCTTCATACCAAATCTGGCACCCCTTTTTATTAGTATAAGCAAGCAAGCGAGCAAGCGTATTTGTTGATATTCTACAACTCACGTACGTATATACATGCATGCATATATCCATAATCCAAGACCATTGAGTGCTTCTATTAACTCTTGATTTTCCAATCTCATCGATCTCTTTGATAATTCAATTAAATACCTACTCCATTAGCCTCTTGGTGGATCATCAAATCAACCATTATAAGCTAGCATAAGTACTACTACCTTTTATTGAATCCCATTCTCATTAATTAATTAAGCATACTTAATACCCTAACCGCCTATACTACTATATATATATATATGTAAAATAATTACAAAAGCCATGAGCCTAATCAAGAGTTAAATATATTGTCCAAAACACCCAAACAAGAAATGGGAAATGCATGATTTGAGTCGTGTGCCTTCCTTCAGCTACTCCCTTAATTAAATAATGGCAGCATAGAAAACGTAATGAGTGGAGGAAGAGTATAACACAAATTTAGGCAACCATTCAATAAAAAGTGGGTCATGAAGACTTACTTTTGTCTTGGGCCGAGCGTGATAGATTATTAGATTTAGAAACAAACAAAACCCCATCCATCAATCAAGTGCCACTTTTCTTCTCGTCCATGGCCCATGGGAATAAAACTACTCCTCCACCTCCTCCACTAAAGTGGAGTACTTACTACTCCAGTAGTAGTTAGTACTAGTAGTTAGTCGTAGTTCTGGTGACTGGACTGGTAGTATGAAAACTCCAAGAGCCTTGGAAAACGAGTTATACAGTGGAGTTCTTTTCCATTTCCCACAAACATGCCCTTCACCCTCCCTTTCTTGGACCGATGACATTTTCAACTCTCTAGTCTCTACTACGTACCACTAGACTTGGCTACTACTTCTGCTGCTGTCTTATACTCCATTTCCATATTTAAAACTAATTTTTTATTTTGACAATATCCTTTTTGTTATGATAATATTGATCATCAAAATTAGTTGTTAACAATTAACTAATTAAACTATATTATACTGCACTACATAGCATAAAATGGGAGATGAAACACAAGAGTTAACCTGAAATTAAGATTTGTTGTTTAATCTCATGTATAGGTGAATTTAGATATTTTTAAGTATTATTTATTTCTTAAATATCTAGAATAATATAAGCAACAGATGAGACAAAGGATTTAGCTAGACTTGGAGTTTATTTGATTGTATCTTAACAATTCACTTTCTAATGTATTTTAATGTGGTCGTCTGAATAATTTAGACTCATATTTGTATTTAAAAACATTTACATGAATTTTTTTTAATCTCAATTTCAAATATTAATTAAAATAAATTAAGAGATTGAATATTAAGACGCAGTTAAACATCACCCTATATTAAGTCTAACAATATATAAATAAAGAAAATAAACCCAAAAAAAACGCTTCAATCTCGCCTTTATATACGACCCATCATGTTTCCTCTCCCCTCTCACACCTACATTCACTTTCTTCATCTTTTCTCTCCCTTTCTTGGTAGCTAGCTAGCCACCTTTGTTGAGCTTTCACATTTCTCTTTTCACATTAATTTTGAGCTTCAGAGACGTTCGTTCCTTAATTTCCCACTCTTCTATCGGATACTGTATATGACCGGTGGTTACCATCAGAGATCAGCCGCCTCAAGCGGCGGCCACAGAGGAAAGTGGTGGTGGTGGCGGAAGGTGCGGAGGAAGACGGAAATTATGTGAGTGCGAAACAAACAAACAACCACTAATGAAGCATTGCAATATATCGCTCTCCGGAGTTTCTAGCTAATTAAACTTGAAGGATCAGGAAGGGCTATGGACATGCAGAATTGGTAGAGCGAGGCTATTGCATTGCGGGGAATTGAGGGTAGCGGTCCGAATTTAACCTTATTAATTATATGCTACAATAATTAAGTTAATTTAAGTTTTTAGTTTATGCTTTATTAATTACATGCATTGATGTGACAAACTGGGATATATGTAAGAGTTGCATACGAGGTAGCTAGCTGGCTGGCTGGTTTAGTTTTGGGGGTGACACTGAAGGGTATGGAATTACTACTACTTAATGTTGTTTTTGCTGGTATATAGCTGCTGGGCATGCATCGCTTACACATATCATGTATTGCTTCTTCTATAATTATATTTTGTTATCAAATTAAATATATGTACTAGTAGTACTTCAAGCTTTTAAGAAAATATATATATGCCTTTTGCTATTTTGCATTTTCTTTTGGATCTTCTTCGATTTAATTTCTTAATCTGTCGTATTGATGGTATATATACCATCTTCAATCTAATAAATTTAAGTTTTTTTATTGGACATATTTACATTTTCTTTAGACATACTTTGATATAAAGCTCCATAAACTTTCTTATATATATCATCCTTTCAGGAGTGTAAAAAAAATTCAGTTGACTTCACGGTAAGTTTCAATTAATTAATACAGTGCTGACACGTAAAGAGATATTACCTCCTGCTTGCGTGTAAAGAACTTTGTGTTTTAATTTGTGTGTGTGGCAAATCTTGATATGCTTAAAAAATAATCAATAAAATAAACGAAATTCTTGTTTTAGGATGAAGAGAGAATCTAGCCTAGAATTAATTTATCGAAGAGACTAGCTTTAAAACTGATTGCTGGGGTTGGATATATGCTTTCACGCAAAAAAATGAAATCGAATAAATTGCTCAACTATTGTTAGATTTGGATACAATATTTGTAATTTTATAATTGATCACCTCCAAATAAAGCACAAAGATAAAATGCTTAATTAGCCATAGTAACTATGGTTAAAGTTTAATATGCAGAGTGATTGTTAGCTTAAAAAGAAAGGGAATTATAACTTGTCGTAATTACCTTTATACCATCGTTTTTTTTTAAAAAAAAATAGTTGTTTTAAAAATGTATCACTAATTTTTTTTAAAATAAACTAATTACTAATTAAGACTATTTATGATGAATTTGCGTTAGCTGGGGGGGGGGGGGGGGTGTGAAGAATCACTGATGATTAATTGTGGTAGCATGCAGTAGTCTGGCTAGTTATGAAAGGGTACACTCATAGTCATAGTGGATGCTTCCCTTGAACCCAGCCAGCCACCTATAGAACCTGCCTGCCTGCAGCTTCCTTTAGCCTTTTCACAGGCCCAACGATATGAGATGAGATGAAATCTAAGTAATGAGGTAATTAAAAATATGAGATGAAAACTAGCTCCTATTTTAGTTATAAACTTATTTATACATTACTCCATATATTTGCAATTAAGATGTTTTCCCCCCTATTTAATTTCCCCTAGACAGGACCTTTGAACAAATTCTTAGCTTGTAATAAAAGCGAGCAGCATCAAAATATGCATGCCAGAATATATGATTCTGTGGCAGTGGGTACGTACCAACCACTCTAAGGAGTATAATGTAATTAAATGAAGGAGAGGAGCTGCTACAGTTTAGCCTGCGCCGAATCTCAAACGACTCTCTCTAGCAGCTACTAATTTTTATAGGATTGATTTTTTTACGTGATCTCTCTCACGTGAATTGTATTGTGAGTGGATCTCACCTCAATGTGAGAGAACTCGTGTTAAAATATTAGTTTTATTTTTATAATATTATATTCCTCTCGTATTTAAAAGGATGAACAAAGTATTTTACATATATTAAGAAAAATCAGAGTAAAAGAAAAAAAAAAGTAAGAAAAATTCAAATTTATTTTAATGTAGTAGATCCTATTAAATGACATATTTTACCCTTCACTTTATGCATTTTAGCTTATCCCTTTGGAGACAACAAAATGTAGTTTTAATCATCCTTTTTAGGATGGAAGGAGTACATGTTACACAAAAATATATTTTTATCAGTATATTTTTTGTTTTACGTAAAGAATATTTTTTTTATTGAAAGGAATATAAAATGACATAACCTTCCATCTCGATTTCATTATTTATTGAATTAAAAATTTATTATTTTTAGAAATAACATGTCAAATAAAATACAGCTTTAATATTTCCATTTTAATGAGTGTGCTCTAATTGCGTAACAAATGGAGCACTAACCTACTACCCTCTATTCTAAAATTAGATATACATTTTTATTATCTGTTCTTTTCAAAATTAGAGATATATATTATATAATTAATTGCATGAGGTTCCTAGCATTTTGTTATTTTTATATTTGATTTAGTATTATCATGCTACGAGTGCCACATACTTTGTCAATAATAATAATAAATCTAAATAATGATGCTATTTAGTATTAGTTATTTTCAATTGAATTTTTAAATTTAGATTTTCATTTTTGGATAAGGGGAATATAAGAACATTTATCCCAAATAAAACCTCAAAAAATAAGTTTAAATTACAAATATGCAGTGTGCATTAGCTTAAAACTCATGAAAACATCTATTTTTTTTTTGTTTAAAAAAAGTGTCACAGCTGTTAGCTCTATTAATCTGCACAACAATAAATCCATATTGAATGATTTATTACTACAACCAAATATATATAGAACCAGAGAGCACTTCCGTATTTGATATTTCAGAAATAATTTTTTTTTGTTTTTTCTATTTCAGAAGGTGAAGAAAATATAAAAGAATATTTAATAGTCGGCAAGTAGTGAAATAAATAAATAAAAATTGTTGTCACCGGAAAATATCCGTATTTCTTGTTGTTATTCAGCGGAAACAGACAACATAAACAACAAAAAGAGGGTAAGAAATGCCATTTATTTATGGGCCCATCATGTGCAAAAAGTTGATCAATTTTAGCATATGACAATGCCAATTTATAGATGGGCAATGAAATGAATTATTTCCTCAAAATAAATAACTACGGTTAATTAGGGAAACAAAAACTACGACAAAACATCACAGTAAAATCCTACTACCTCTGCACCATGCTCATTTGTACTTTCATATTTATTTTAAAATATATTATATATAATTGATATAATAATTAAATTATGATGACAAATTTAAAGATATCGGATCCTCTTTTATTACTATCAAGTATCAACAAACAAACAGATGACTCGCTCTTCTTTTTTTTTCTAATAATTTTTTTGTCGAGTGTTTGGGGGTGGGCGTGGGCTTGGAGGGGGAGGGGGGGGGGGGTATGAAGTGTCCATAACGCAATAGTCTTTCTTCTTCTTCTTTTTTTTAAGCTCACAAGGGAATAGTCAATTAAGCACTAAGATTAAAGTAATTACATAAGAATAGTGATACAACATGATCAATAAACACGCTGGCATTATTCATCACGTACGGTAAATACATAAAAACAGATAACTTTACAGCAGTAACCCTTAACACCGAAAAACATACCAACGGAAAAGGTAAAAACGTCATAACTGTCATCCACCCTTTACTAAAAAACCATAGTAGAGGTGACCCGCCATCAGGAAAAACCCACCAGTACATGTATACGTAGCTACAATGCTACATAAAACAAATTTTATCTCAAAGAGAACCACGCCAAAAGGTCGTCCTTCACGCGCCGCTCCGTGATCGACGCGCTCTCCTCAGACACCACCGGCGACCGACATAAGGGACAATTAAAGTTGAGATGATCGAGCCACCCATCAAAGCAGTCCTTATGAAACACATGGCGGCACGCTAACCTGCGCACATGGTCACCGTGACTCAGCCGGCTCAAGCATACCACACAATCCGAACCGGCACCTCCTTCGCCCAGTCTATTACATGGGTAAGAGAAAAGCCGGTTCAGATTAAGCTGCTCGGCGAGAACGACAAGGGCGGCTAATCCAGAGCCCGGGGCGTCCAATACAATAATACTGTCGTCATCGAGATTGAATTTCGAGAGACCGAGGGAGTGAAGGATTGTAAAGAGAAGGGAGCGGATATAACGTAGGCAGTTGGCGATAAGTGCCACACACAGAATTGGTATTGATTCCGATGACACATCGTTCAGTTGGTTCTGTAATCCCATTTTGATATATCGATCAGCTAATTCCAACTGTTATATTATTGTTTTCTCTAGATTGAGATGGGAATAATATTACTATAATTATATTGGTATTATTTGGATACAGAGAGAGGGAGGACGAGGGTCACGCTATGATGCTCTTCTGTTGTCAACACCATGTGTTACCCGACCATCCTTTTTGGGAATATTCTAAAATTTATTAATTTTGTAGCTAGGTCTTAAAAATTTTTGAGTTACATAACAATTTGAAATATAATATATCTATGAATTTTTTGTTGTTAGAGCGATGTCAATAATTATTATTGATAATATTATCTTATTATGATGAATATCTTTATAATTCTATTAAATTTCATATATTAACGTACGTCCCAATTATAAATAGACTGACAATATATAGCTACCAGAATTCTAACAGTGTATCTAATACATAATATAATAGCCTTTTAATTTTATTTATTATTTCTTCATCATTTGGACGTGGGTTGGTGTGGAAAAGGGTGATGCGTATAATATCTTTGAAATTCTTGTATAACACGTTAATTAATGAATAGTGATTATCTCGAAATTAAATAATTACAAGAAAATAATGTTATCAAATAGTAGTCTCCAAATCTAGAAGAAGAGTTTTTTTTATTAATTAAAGCCCAAGAAAATAGATTATTTCTTGAACGGTGGTTGATTAATTTTAATCAGATTTGATTGAGAAGAGCTAGTGACTACATGCATGCAGCCCAATTAATTAATTAGAATTAGGTGGGGTCTAAATCTAATATAATACGACACCACAAGAGCTGTAAACACAGCACAAGATTTGCAAGCTCAACTGCAAGTATAGTGTAATTAATTAAGTAGTTGGCAAGAGATCCACAAAAAGGTGTGATTCTTTTTATTGGTTGTAAGAGATGGAGAAACGTAACACATCTATGTCTGTAGCAGCCATTCATTTGCTTAATTATTTAGCAGGGCACCACTCACCAGCAATATATATCATTCACGTACAAAGAATATATATATATATGACAGCGCAACTTAATTCCTTGGTAGACAATTTTATTAGTATTTATTTTCCCCAATGTATATACCACTTGGCTAGCTTACTATTTAGAAAACTTGAGCTTGTTTTGGGCAGTTGTAAGAAAGTAAATTCGTCTAAAAATGAGTGTCAATTTTAAAGGAGAAAATTAAATTCATTTTATAGTATATTGCTTCTTCTTCTTCTTAATTCTTCTTGTTTTTTTCATACGAAAAGCTAGCAAGGCATGCATGACTCATAAGAAAGGATGATGAACACATTATAGGAGTAATTATTATCACAAGGAAACAAAATATTTAACTTAAAAGAGTTCATAACCGTGATCGATATTCATTTAGTGGTGGTACTGCATCTGCATGGCAGAAAAGTTTTCAAGATAGACAAATATTTGCCAATAATATATTACTTTAAGCCTCAACTAATTATAAATAAGGTGATCAAATTCTGATGTGGTGCAAAAAAAAAATCCCAAAATCATGGTGGAAATTTCAATATATTAATATTTTTATCTTAATTTTATTTTAAAAAAATAATATTTTCAGAACTACCAAAAACAATATATTCTCCAAAATTATGATGGGTAACTGCCCACCTTGAGATGTGAGTAACTCCGCCCCTATATTTCTTCTAACTTCTATTCCGTGTTTAGATTTATAATAAAGTCCACCACCAAACATATTCGCGACTTTGAGTGGAAGTATATATATATATATATATATAATATATCTATATTAGTTGAAAAATAATATATATGTCGACAATATGTAACAAAATTAATTGTGTTAATTAAATGTAAAAATTTGTATTAAAATAAAATAAATTAGAATGAGATTGTTTTTAATTTATATTCATCTCGTATATAGATACACATAAATGACATGACTCGTACAAGTCTGAGTTGATTATATTATAAGTCTTAAATTTAATATTTAATTACGTGTAATGTATTTCACTAATTGACCTCATGATCATATAAGACAAAGTAAATCAGAACACACACACACATATATATATATATATATATATATATATATATATATATATATAAATACCAATTCTAGTACTAAATCAAAAGGATTGTCTTGTTGACAAAAAAGGGTGCTCAAACCTAGCTAGCTACACGGAGAAGAGAAGTAAAGTGGGAGAGAATTGTGAAAAGTATCTGAAACATACCAACCAATGTGATACTGAATTTAAGACCTAATCACATGTAAAAGACGCGTTTATTAGGCAATCTGGATGCTTCAATTACTATACTACAAATATAATATAGTAGTACTATACTATACTATAATAAGGGAACAAGTTCATCGAGTTTAACTACTTACCTTGTTTATACTCGTTAATTACCTAATTAATTAAATTATAGAGAATTAGACGACAGGGGAGATAATTGAAAATCAACACGATTAGAGAAGATTTGCAAATTCACCGGCCAAGCTATCGAGCGTCTACAAATCCTTTTCGTATCACAACTTGTTGATTCTTAAAACCAAATTGATTATTTAAATTAATTAATTACATATCCTTAAACTATTTGCTGGACCCTCTACCGCCACCTTTTCATTTATGCATGTTATATTGTTAATGAATGGTTTCATTTTCCCTACCATTCCACTCTTTTTATTAATGGACTGTTTTCAAAGGGAGAAATAATATATGTTCCGATTTTTTATTACGAGTTACGCGAATAATTATAATTAGTAATATTTTATAACTTTATAATGTCATCCGATTTTATGTATTGATATACGTCGCAATCGTAATTCGATACAAAATTTTCACGATACATAACAACACTCTTTTAAAAATAATAAAGTATGTGTGTATAAAATTAATAGCTTTATGTATCGTCAGTATATACGTCAATATATATATATATATATATATATACATTATCTCATTTCCAAAACCGCTTATCAAATAACAATCACGGGTCATTATATTTTTTAACTAATTTCCCTTGATATATATTTAATGACAAAAATATGATTTTTAGCGACGATTTCACAAATGTATATTAAAAAAAGGGGTGATAGAGGAGTCCGAATCCAGCATCAAATTTAATTTGCTCACTACATCACATTTAAGTCTTAATTCTACGGGTTCTTTACATTAATATACAATATTTACTAAAAAATTACAAAATCAGTACACAAACAAAATAATTACAAAAAGAGTGCAATATGGAGAAATTAATTACACCACGTATCTTTTAAACCCTGAAAAAAAATAAAAACTGTGAGACAGTTACCATTCGTTGCCATCCCAAACAAATCTATCAAACTAAGATATCCATATCCTAATCCTTCCATTCTTATCAACAAATTCCTCCGTACTACACAAATCCCTCCGTGCTAAACAAATCCGTGCTTTATCAACAAATCCCTCCGTGCTTTATCAACATTCGTGCTCTGTAAACACGAAGAATACTCAGGTTGCCTACAATCGTGACTCCAAGTAAACATCTACAATTTTTCACCGGTGAAAAACCCAGTCAGTTATGCATTAAGAATCCGTATGTTTCTTCTTTAAATTTGTTTAAGTTAATTTGGTTTGAAGTTTGATTTTCATTGTTTGGTTGCCCAGATCTGTATTAAGATTAAATGATCCCTAAGTAATGGTGCGCATTGATTTGATTTTAGTTACCACAAACTGTTGATTTGGTTGAAATTCGTATTTATAAATATTAAACAATTTGTTTACAATGCATTGTTAAATATGAAACAATTAATAACCAAATCAGTGATTTAATTACCTTTATATAAGTGTTTGTTTACCTATGTTTACTTGTTCAGTCTATAATTGGTAACCAGATCATGATACGCATTGATTTGAGTATGATCTGAATGCAAACAATGTGATTCATACTAATAGTTACCAATTAGTTATATTTTGGTTACTTTCTTATAAGTGTTTGGTTACCACATATTATTGTTTTGGTTACCATTCACAGCAGTGTTTTTTTGTACTGCTTCAGCTTTTTCTTTTTTTTATTACATATATTTTGCTTACTATCGAATATCTATTTGGTTACTTAGCTTTACTTGTTAACTACTTAAATGCTTCCCATGTCATGATACGCATTAATTTGATTATTAGCTAAAGTCAAACAATGTGTTTCATATTTATGTTTACCAATTAGATATATGTTAGTTACTATATACTACCAATTTGTTTACCTATGTTTACTTGTTCAGTCTATAATTGGTAACCAGATCATGATACGCATTGATTTGAGTATGATCTGAATGCAAACAATGTGATTCATACTAATAGTTACCAATTAGTTATATTTTGGTTACTTTCTTATAAGTGTTTGGTTACCACATATTATTGTTTTGGTTACCATTCACAGCAGTGTATTTTTTTGTACTGCTTCATTTTTTTCTTTTTTTTTATTACATATATTTTGCTTACTGTCGAATATCTATTTGGTTACTGAGCTTTACTTGATAGCTTTACTTAACTTTACTATATATTACTAATTTGTTTACCTATGTTTACTTGTTGAGTCTTTAATTGGTAACCAGATCATGATACGCAGGGATTTGATTATGAGCTGAATGCAAACAATGTGTTTCATACTAATGGTTACCAATTAATTGTATTTTGGTTACTGTCATATAAGTATTTGGTTACCACATTCTATCGTTTTGGTTACCATTCACAGCAGTGTATTTTTGTACTGCTTCAGCTTTTTCTTTTTTTTATTACATATATTTTGCTTACTATCGAATATCTATTTGGTTACTTAGCTTTACTTGTTAACTACTTAAATGCTTCCCATGTCATGATACGCATTGATTTGATTATTAGCTAAAGTCAAACAATGTGTTTCATATTTATGTTTACCAATTAGATATATGTTAGTTACTATATACTACCAATTTGTTTACCTATGTTTACTTGTTCAGTCTATAATTAGTAACCAGATCATGATACGCATTGATTTGAGTATGAGCTAAATACAAACAATGTGATTCATACTAATGGTTACCAATTAGTTATATTTTGGTTACTTTCTTATAAGTGTTTGGTTACCACATACTATTGTTTTGGTTAACATTCACAGCAGTGTATTTTTTTGTACTGCTTCAGTTTTTTCTTTTTTTTATTACATATATTTTGCTTACTGTCGAATATCTATTTGATTACTTAGCTTTAATTGATAGCTTTTTAAATGTTCCCCATATCATGATGCACACTGATTTGAGTATTAACTAAATGCAAAAATTGTGTTTCACATTTATGGTTACCAATTAGATATATGTTGGTTACTATATACTTCTGATTTGGTTAACATTAACAATGTTGTATTTTTTTAATTGAGTCAGTTACTAGACGACGGAGATGATTCCAGTTGTGGTTTATTTCAACGGAGCGTGGTCTGCCAGTAACCAATACAACAATTTTGAAGTTACCGGCCTAATAGTCCCTTCAACTTGTTCATTCTCAGAAATGAACAACTTGGTATGCAGTGCAATAATGGCAGACGCCAACACAACAAAATTGTCAATCAAATTTCAGATTCGAAGCGACATTCCACCAATCAGTATCTCAAATGAAGCAACCTTCAGATTTTATATGGAAGTGTGTAGAAAAACAGATGAACAAGGCAAATTTCCATTGATTATAGATGAGATATATAGCAATGGAGGAAATTCAATTCTGCAAAACTTGAGAAGTGAAGAAGAAAATAGGATGCAATCTGTAAGGCCAATCAGTTCGACACAATGGAATTCAGATCTTATACCACTGGCAACACAAGAATACCAAATTGCAACACAATATGCTGAGCAGCTTGCCATTGAAGCTATTGATCAAGAACAAGACAGACAACAAAACATAGGATACGCAGAAGAACAATATGATGATGTAATATCAGATCCGAATGAATATGAAGTAAAAGTACATCAAACTTACAGAGATAAAAAAATCCTATCACAAGCAATAAGAATACATTCAATCAGGCAAAATCGACAACACAAGGTTCAAAGAACAAGTGGTAGAGACTTTGTGCTAGTTTGCATAGAGGATGAAAAGTGCAATTGGAAGTTGAGAGCATCAAAGTTTCGAAAAACTGGTATGTTCAAGGTGAGAGAATTCAATGATATCCACACTTGTAGAGCTGACCTACTGTTGGGAGATCACAGACAAGTAAATAGTGAGTTGGTTAGTGAATGCATAATTCATAGGTTAACAAATTTGAAGAAAATATACACACCAACAGATATTGTAGAAGTTATGATGACCGAGTATAATGTGTCTATGTCTTACCAAAAAGCCTGGAGATCAAAGGAGAAAGCATTGGAAAAGGTGAGAGGAAATTCACACGACTACTCGTTGATCCCTTCATGGTTGCACATGTTGAAGAAAACAAATCCAGGTAACGGTTGCAATCAATTCTTACATTTCTAATAAATAATTGGTAACCAATTTTACCTAAATTGGTTACATGTGTATGAAGCTTTGGCTACCAACTGGACTCTGGAAAAAAAAATAATGATTTTTTATTGGTAGTCGATATCTACATAAAAGGTTACTCTGAAATGGCATTGTAGACATTATACGCACCATATGTAAATGCTAATTAATTGGCTACCAGTAACCATACAAATTGTTACCATATTCTCCAAGTATGAATAACAGCTACTCCATACATTTATATTGGAAACAAATGGACGTTTCAAGTATCTATTCTTTGCAATAGGAGCATCTATTGAAGCATGACATCATTGTTTCCCAATCATTGTACTTGATGGAACATTCATACAATCAACCTACGGGGGGACACTCCTCATAGCAAGCACCCAAGATGCAAACAGAAACATTGTTCCAATTGCTTTTGCAGTGGTTGACAGTGAAAACGAACTATCTTGGAGATGGTTTTTCGTCAATTTGAGAAAGGCTTGTGGAGTAAGAGAAGGCCAATGCATTGTTTCAGATAGACATGAAGCCATTGTACATGGACTGAACTTTGTGTTCCCCGATGTCATGCATGGTTCATGTACATATCATGTTTTGAAAAATATAAAAAACAGATTTAAAAAGAAATGAGATGAACTCAAAAAAGACTACAATGGGGCTTGTAGAGCTTACACTATTGAAGAGTTCAACCGACATATGGTTGTACTTGATGCAATTGATACTCGAATAAGGACGTATTTGGAGGAAGAGGTTAAGTTAGAGAAGTGCACAAGACTCCATGGCACTGTAAGCAGATACTCAACCATGACTTCAAACACAGCCGAATCTATCAACAATGCAATCAAAGGTATCAGGGAACTTCCAGTTACAGCAATGGTTGAATGCCTCCGTTGTATGGTTCAAAGATGGTATTTCAAAAACAAACAAGCGGCTATATCAACATTCACTACCCTTTCCACAGCAGCTGAGAGAACATTGCAATTTAATATCATTGAGTCAAAGAAACTTAAGGTTAGTGATGCACCTTTTAAATTAATACATGCATGTATACCATAAGTTGCATTTGCATTTTATGGAAACCTCTATAGTCATTACAGCTTGCATATATATGCTGAAAAGGTAACCAACATTAAATATGCCTTAAATTATTCAGAATTAAAAAACAAATTTATTATACATACTAACTACATCCTTAAATTGTGTTGTAGGTTGAGACATCAAACTTAGTGATTTTTACTGTTTACGATGTCACAACACACTTTATTGTGGACATGAAACAAAGGACATGCACATGCAATAAATTTCAGTACCACGAGATGCCTTGTCGACACGCTGCTGCTGTTATCAACAAAAGGAATTTGAGCTGTTACGAATTTTGCTCAAAAAACTACTCAAAATCAACTTTGGTAAACACATATTCAGCTTCCATAATGCCATTAGATGATAAAGAGAATTGGGATGTGCCAGAAGAAATAAGAAGCATATGTGTAAAACCACCAAATGCAAGAAGATCTGCGGGAAGACCAAAGATAGGGAGGTACAAGCATGGATCTGAAAACAAAATTCAAAACAAATGCAGCAGATGCCAAGAAAAAGGACACAACAGGAAAACATGTATTAATCCACCAATTTTACGATCAAAGAATATTTGATATAGTGCATCAGCAAAAAAAGGTTTAGTTAAAAAACAGTTGTTTGTTTACTTTAAGTAACCAATACACATTCATATGGTAACTTTGTTATTGATGTTAAGTAAACAATATTGCTTTACACAATAATGAATAAAATTTTTGCATTTTTTTCAAATTTTCACAAATGAATAACTTATTACAATATAATTCCACGATATAGTAGTGACAATATTGACTAAATAAATTTATTTGAATAATCCAATATGTTTCATAAGAATGGTTGCCAATTAGTTATATTTTGTTTACTATCAAATAAGTAGTTGGTTACTTAAGTTTACTTGTTAAGCATTTAAATGATCCCCAGGTCGTGATGCGCATTGATTTGCTTAAAAGCTGAATGAAAACAATATTTTTCATATTTATGGTTACAAATAATCTATAATATAGTTACCACATACTATTGATTTGGTTACCATTCACATTAGTGTATTTATAATTGGTAACCAGATCATGAGACGCAGTGATTTTATTTTAAACTGAATGCAAACAATGTGTTTCGTAAGAATGGTTACCAATTATTTATATTTTGGTTACTGTCATATAAGTATTTGGTTACTTAAGTTTACTTGTTAAGTGTTTAAATGATCCCCAGGTTGTGATACGCACTGATTTGCTTAAAAGCTGAAGGCAATTTTTTTTTCCATATTTATGGTTACCAATAAGCTATAAATTAGTTACGAAATACTTTTGATTTGGTTACCAAACACATTATTGTCTTTATAATTGGTAACCAGATCATGAGACGCAAGGAATTGATTATGAGATGAATGCAAACTATGTGTTTCATAAGAATGGTTATTAATTAGTAATATTCTGGTTACTGTAATGTACGTATTTGGTTACTTAAGTTTACTTGTTAAATATTTAAATGATGCCAAATTCATGATACGCAATGATTTGATTACAAGCCGAATGAAAACATTTTTTTTCAATATTTATGTTTACCAATAACCTATAAATTATTTACCACATATTAATGATTTGATTACCATACACAACCTATTTATTTGGTTACCATTCATATATTTCCTTTGAGGGCACGCCAGGGCGGGGGTAGCAGTGTATCGTTTTGGAATGGTTATCAATTAGTTACTTTTTGGTAGCTGTTATAACAGAATGGTTATCAATAAGCTATATATTAGTTAATGTCATATAAGAATGGTAACCAATTAGTTATTATTTGGTAACATAACTTCCTTTCAGAAGGAAGCTAACCTTCCTCTTCATTACAATAATTGCTAATAACCATATCTCACTAAATACACAAACAACAAATTCAAGCCCAAACAGCATTGAATTGGAATCAACGAATAGCTTGGCGACATTGACAACGATTAAATTGGTGTCTTTCTATATATCCATGTGCAAATCAGTGACTGTTCATATATAATATCATGATTCATTATCTCAAAAAAAAATTAAAAAATCTGCAATCAGAGGAGAGTTGTTTGAATTGACAACCAGATACGTATTCACTCATTCATCATATGAATATTGAATATAACAAGCTCACAGTATTTTAACTAGAAAGATACTTTATTAAAATAGAATAAAATACATAATTCCATTAGCATAAGAATTCACTAATCAATAACAAGTCAGTAACCATAACAAATGGTTATGAATTTCCAAATAAAACCATGTTAAAAGAAAGAAGAAAATAGATAGACAACCACTATTCTGGGACAAGTCTTCCTGGATATTCTCTATCAGAATCGTAACATTCAAGTTGCTTGTTCCTAGCATGAATGAATAGGTTAACACATAATTTCTTCCTGTACTGGATGATGGGGAATGGTTTGAGAATTTCGTCAAACTTTTTATGAAGAAAATGTTCCGCAAAACAAACCGTAAACATACCGCAATCACTGCAAAAACAAACAAAACAAAAAAATAAATCAAACCAAACATCATACTTGTTTGAATAGTATTGGAAACGAAAAAAATATAAACCTTACCCCTCGATTTGTTCAGGCAAACCTTCTGCAAACTCAAGCTCAATTAAATCCTGCTCCCCCTTCTTAATATACGGTTCACTAGTACAATCAATATCTGATCTATCCTTCCAGAACCCACATTTAGAAAATATTACGGGTAACATGAAGATGTAAGGATCATAGACATCAATTATTTTTGTTCGCATGACTGTCCTGGTTGGTTGCAAAGAATTGTAAACTACTAGACGTCTACGATGTACATCAAATATCAACAAAAACCAATGCTCAGGAGCTGTCATGTGAATTGGAAACAACACATAATCCACATCTACCCAAGGTGTGTTCACATCCATCAAATATCCACGAATGTATTCGACGACATCGCCTTCACCAGAGAGTATAGTCATATCTGAATTATTACGAACATGTTGACCATATAAAGAAGACAACTTAGCATGAAACCAACAATCGGTAGTAGTGACCCTGATCTTAATATTGGCAGAGTGTTTAGCCAATTTTCTGAAGTAATAGAAGGCAATGTTGATATGCTGTACCAACAAACAAACAAAAACTAAACACATATATAAGGTAACCAACTATAATTTAATGCAATATCAAATGAGAAAATCACCTTATAAAAACAACAAAATGGAATTAAGGGTAACACAACAGATTTTCACAAATCAAGATACTTACATCATGGTCAAGCCACTGACCAGGAGTCTTCAAATGGTAGAACCACATTTTAGATGCTATTATAACAGACCCAAAACTGAACGCAGGTTCAATCTTATCATGATGTCCAGAGAATTTTTCAGTCCTTCAATGTAAAAGAATACAAGAAAAATAAAACAAATTATTATTTTTACAAAAAACTATATTATTGTGTACAGTAAGATAATGTGTGACGCGAAATAGCATACCTTTTCCTGTTATTTAACCCAATCTTGTACCATTGATCAAACAATATATCTTCAAAATGGGATGGCATACCCATGCAAACATTGGAAAATGCAGAAACACCAATTCGTATTTTTGAAGGAATAACATCAGAACCAGATGAAGCAGCAGAACCAAACCTCGTTGTGTATGGACTCCTCAAAACCGCACTCTTCGAAGAAGCACGAACCGGTCTAGCACAAGGTTTGGACGCAATCCTCTCCACTTCAGCACAGTGAATTATATCCTGAGTAGTTAAAATCATTTCATCAAGAACCGAACTGTTTTGTGCCTCGATTTTACCCACCTATATCAATTGAGAAAAAAGGACACAAATACAATTAAAATTACAAACTGACTGAGCAGTAACATAAATAATATAATAAAGTAACCAATCCAATATATAAAGATAACTGATATTGAAAAAAACACAAACCTCAGTAGGAGTATAAACAACAATTTCTTTCCCAACAGACTTGTTCAATATATCAAAAGTTGGATTGTCATTCTTCATGCCAACCTGTAAAAAAAAATAATCAACAACACAAAATTGTATAACAAATACAAAATAAACAAATGTGTTTAACCTTATAATAATCTCCACCATTGTAATCGCCACCCGTATTGCAAACATCATCATCTATTTTTAAATCAAACAGTTTTGCATCATCCGAACCATTGCCTACATCAGCGGCCTCATCATATTTAGCATCATCATCGAACCCATTACCATTATTGGGACCTTCCGAACCATCATCACAATCATTCGCACCGTTGCTAACATCAGGGCGACCATGTAAATGCTTTCTCAACATCTTACTAATGTCCCTGCAAATCTCGATACGAAAAACACGTAATTCTTCCTTCAAATCAGCCCCCAACTCCTCAATGCATTTCTTAACTTCAACCAACTTCTTCTCCAAAGGGCTCACACGTGCATCGACAATATTTTTGACATCAGAAAGTGAAAAACCTAGATCTTTACCCTTTGTGTTATTATCCTCTTTTATATACTGCTCATTCGAACCACCATCATGTCCATGTAAAAATTGAAAACCACCCAAATCCAACCGATCCATCTCATCAGCCTTAGGAATGAGCATTTGAATCTTCATCTGAAACAAAGTGTTAACATTAAATATATCACCTTTAAAATATTGAACAATCAAAATAAACAAAAAAGTACACGAAAAACAAAAACTTAATATTAGTAACCAAATGTATATAAAAAGGTAACCAAACATAATATAAATGGTAACCAACATACCTGTCCAGAACCAAAACCTATATCATTCAACTTGTCAAATGTAGGAGCCTTCCCTAATTCCTTCCATCTAAATAATCTAACTTCTGACGGATGATCATCAATACATATACACTGGTCTTTAAGAGTAATAATTGTTTCAAACAAGAAAACTTGGAAAACATATGGCAATTCATTCAACTTATAATATCTACAATAATTGTCCTTGTAAAAATTGTATGTTACACACCCATTCCTGCCCTTCTTTAACTGTCCCTTCACAGCAACGGATAAAGACCTCTTCATCTGTTCAAAGGCGATTTTCCCCCAAGGATAACTATCAAATTCACCATAAGATAAAAAATTAAGCAATACCTCATCAACATGATTTTCTAAAAAAGTAGCTAGTATGAAATTGAAAACCAGAAATATAACAGACATCCTGACAGCCTCCTCGTCATCATCAAATACAACCCCACGATATATCTTCCCGATACTAGAACGGGTAACAACCTCATCTCCAAAAAACTTTGCCACTAACTGATTTTCTCCTCCCTTGAATGCAGAAATGTCCTCATCTCCTTGCCCACGCAAACCAGAAATTAAACAAAATTCGGGCAACCCAAATCTTACCCTTTTGTCACCAAACAAGAACCACATTTCCCCCTTATTCCTCTGATAAACTTCTCTAACCAAAGCCTGATGGATTAATTGTGAAAACATTTGAGACACACCAACATTTATAAATTTTCCAAAACAAGTCAACTTAAGCTTTTCCAATTGATTTACAGTCAATTTCTTCATGATGACACTAGGCACCTCCATATCAAACCAATAAACGATTTTTGCAGTGAAATTGCGTTGGCGCTCACTGTAATATAGATCCCAAAACTGCATATACAATACATTACCACAAAAAAAACTATCAGCAGTATCCAGTTATAAAATAACTAGTAACCAAAACACAATCAGCACGTTTCCAAAAACATTTTAAACCACCTAAATTAGTGTGCAAAAAGTACTTAGTAACCAAAATATACTATAACAGTAACCAACACTGAAATTGAAGGGTATATAACCATTTAACAAATTTTCATTCATCATTAACCAAATATAACAGCACCATTTCCCAAAACAAATTCAGAAGTAGCCATAAACAACTAAGGATTCCAAATTTTTAAAAACAACTTAAATATCACACCTTGAGATGATTTTGCCGGGGGATAATATTCGCGCTAGAAATTTTTTCCCCAACTTCAGCTTCGTTACCATCTTTGTTTGCAGAATCTTCAAAATCAGAATCCGAATCCATTAATTCTTTGTGCACCTTTAAAGCCTGTCTCCCCGATTTTTTATCCTTCAAAGGGGATTTAAAAAATCCCTTCTTCCCCTGCAGAGGGGACTTGACCACACCATCCTCCATACTTCTTTTTCTCTTCCCATCATTTTTCTTACCAACAACCCCCCTAACATTCTTCCTCGTATTAACCATCCTATACAAAATCACAATAACATTAAAATAAGTTCAAAATTTTTAATCTCATATCCAACGAAATAACGCTGCAAATAGATGTGTAAATTATAGTAAATAAAATATCCAATTTCTTGGAAACATATGAATTGAGGAAGTAGCATCTTACATTAAATTAATCTACAAACTAAATATGAAAAATTGATCATAAAACCACTCAATTAAACAAATAAAAACATAATTTTCTGAATATTCACAGTTAAAAAATATAGTGAAAAGGAAAAAAGCCTCACAATTAATTTCTGTCCTAAAACTGTATCTAGTGAGGTTCATAAGAACCAAACATATGTTCTTTCTTACTACAACATTACTGCTACAAAATCAAAAATTGATGCACATATTCAGAGTTGGAACCAAATTAACACCCTTTCATAAATCAAAACCACAATGAATACCAAATTGGTTTCCAAGTTCCCAATTTTCAAAATAATGGTTTCAAACTGAAGAAGCTTCAATAAAAAAAATTATAAAAACGACTTCTAGATTGCTGTCATGAAAAGACAATGGTTACATAAACTAAACACACCTGAATCGGCGAGTGGAAGAGCGTCAACAATCACACCCAAAACAAAGGAAACACCGGCAAATATGAAGATGAAGCACCGGCAAAGATGGAGAACGAAATAGCCTTGCAGAGCAAAACTCGATTTCCAAGTTCCCAAAAACCAAAATAAGGGTTTCCAACTGAACAATTACACCCAAAACAAATGAAACACCGGCAAATATGAAGATGAAGCACCGACAAAGATGGAGAACGAAATAGCCTTGCAGAGCAAAACTCGGTTTCCAAGTTCCCAAAAACCAAAATAAGGGTTTCCAACTGAATACTCTTCAATTAACCGGCAAATATGGATATGAAGCACCGAAAAAAATGGAGACGAAATAATACTTTCAGAGCAAAAATTGGTTTCCAAGTTCCCAAATACCAAAATAAGGGTTTCCAACGGAATACTTTCGGTTAACAAGTTAAAGACACGTACAAGTTAACAATTCAAAAATATATTACCCCTATAAACACGGGCCATATCAAAAACTCATTAAATCATTGAACTAAAAAAAAGGGATAAGAATGCACAGCTTTTGTAAATAAAATATAACAAATGCACTAATTTTATAAATATTTTATTTATGTATTATTTTTGTAATATTTTATTAAAATGTACTCAAATATGTAATTGTTCCTAATTCTATTCCTGAGCCCAATCCAATCCAATCCAATCCAATCCGGAGGCAACTGGCTTATTTAAAGCCGGGCCCATTTGTATCCGATCTAAGAGTGGAGAATCTATCGGTTCTCTGTTTCTAAAATAAAACTGGCGCTAAACAAAACATATTAGTAGTAGTAGTAGTAGTGGTGGTAGTATAATTGGGGGAACTTTAATTTTTTGAAATTTTGAATGACATCTGTATTTGGCGCCTCTATTCGATTCGTTTAATCAACAGATCTATCCTGCTGTATGTAAGTTGCTTTTGTTTCTCTATCTTCATTATTCTTGTCTGCATAATTTTCATATTATTTGTTCTCTCAATTTTATTTTAAAGGATTTGCCAATTGTGATTTTTTCTGTTTTCTTTGACTAAAATGGTGATTTGATACACACCATCAGTTTAGAACAGTATAAGGTGCCTCCTTTACCTGCCGGCGTTTCGCCGACTTCGTAGATCGACCCCTAATTCGGCGTCCTCACTCTCCCCTCGCCGAATTCCGTCTCCAATTTGACTTCTCCGAATATCAATATTGTTCTCACATCGATTCATGGATTCAATACACCGTCAATCACAACGCATCTGAGCTCGATATCGACTTCTTCGTCGACCGTACACAACACTGAGGACGCCCGGATTTCCTACGATTTCCAGTTTCATTTCATGAAAGATAGTCGTGTTAGGGTTTTTAGATCGTGTTCCGCGGATATCACGTCATCAGTTTAGAATAATATAAGGTGGGTAATCTATTATCCTCAACACGCTCCAGTTAGACAGCGAGGCGGGTTCGTTCGGCCGTCCAAACAACTTAGCAGCAGCAGCAGCTCTGCCGCCTTCAACAAGGTGAGGTCCTCTCTATGTATGTGTGTATGTATATAATTATATATCACGCACACACAAGCAGCTCATATATTAAACTAATATCGAAACTCCATATCAATCAGAAACCATAAATTTCTATTAAGTGATGGTTTAATTTTTTTTAAAACAAATTGAAGATAGGGGCTTAAAAAGGGGTAAAAGGAATGTCGGTGGAGCTGGATTTTCTGTGGATTTTGCATTGGAAAGTGAACGGGAGCGTACTAATGGCAGACCAAATATGATTTATGTTGAATTAAACATCCAGAATATTTGACATGATGTGGGATCAGACTGCAAATCATGATACACAAATGTTTTTTTATCTTATTATTCTCAAACCTCAAGTAGCATTGTACTGAGTCAGTCCTTGGTGGAGCTTATATGTCTGTACAGTATTTTGAATTGGTTGGGTTTCATTTGTGTCTACGCTTTTGTTTTTTGACTCATATCAAGTACTCTGTTCTCCGTTTTATTTTTTCTTCATATATGCTGCTTATAAGCAACTTTGACAGTTTATAAACAGATGGAGTTTAAATTGCATCATTCTTACACTCTATAACAGAGAACAGGTTTCCCTCAAGGATGGCACAATATTATAACATTGATGATATTTTATCAGAAGATGAGGTTAGAGCCATTTTTTTTCTTTAGGTGCTTTTATTGTCAATTCTTCAGAATATTTGGCTTTAGTAATTTATTATGTTTTGGCTCTTGCATGCAGCTTGTCCCAACTATATTCCAAGAGGCTACAAATGGAGTTGGGCTCTTTGATTCTAGTGATGATACAAACAAGGCAAGTTTTGAAAAAACTTTTGCTGGAAGGAGATGGTGATTGACTGACATCTGATGGTTTTGTTTCTGTATCTCAGGTAGAACCGGGTTCAAAGGTAGAACTGCCATTCTGGCTTGCTCGGGAGTTGCACCTGAGACAAGCAGTAACAATTAACGTTCCCCCTTGTTTTAATAAAAAGTAAAGATCATAATGTTTGTTTCAATATGAAGTAAAAATCATTGTGTTTTGGCGTGTATTGATCCTATTGAAAGCAGTCTTAATGGTACAGATTTAAGGTTGGCCATTTGAATTTGCCATTTTGCATGTAACCTATGTGAGAAGAGTGAAACCTCTTTTTTGTTTTGACTTGGGCTAGAAAACATGTGTTTCCTTCGTTCTGATGTCTAGTGTGCACAATTCTCACTCCCTTATTATGTGCTATCCTGGATTCTGAGAAATTATTTGCATGAGTTTCTATGTTGTAAAGATGTGATTATTGTTATTTGTCATATTTATGTGGTGTTTTTCTTTGCCAGAACACGCGAGGAAATTGATGCTGATGCTGCACATGTGGATTTGAGGAATCGATGTCCATATTTTTATGAATTAGGATACAAGATAGCACCATTGTGAGTTTTTCTTCACCAGTTAAATTATTTCTTAGTTGCAAATTTTAAGTTCATTAACACCAAGTTTTATTTGAAATACGCTTGTTGGTATGTTAGGATAACTTTAGAGAAGGGCTAAAGCATGTCATGGGATGCTACTTATCTGTTGTCATATTAGATATTTTTATACCATAGGCTTTCTTGTTATTTGTTGGAATATGTGGGGTTCTGGATTTCTCCTTGTCTTTGTATGTTTACATTTTCATCTGGATTCGTTTTCAGCCGACCCCAACTAGGTTGGGATAAAAGGCGGAGTTGAGTTCCGGGTATCTTTTTGGAGGAGAAGTCCTACTTGAAACTGGTCATTTTTTGCATTATAACGTAGAAAAGTTTCTCGGCCAAGTCTGCTAAGTGTCTTTTGTAAAGGCTGCTGAGGCAGTGTTTTCTGCTGCAGCAAATGTAACGTCACAACTGACAAGTTATAAAATTTTAAATCACTTGTCATTTTTTCATGGGTAGAAACTCTTTGTCGAGATGTGTATGGGTCACAAAAAGGATATTGAAGTAATGACTTGTTATTTAAGGGTGAGTTCTAATTGTTAGATTCATGTGATTGGATTGCACATACAGACATACTACTGATGGAGAAACAATCTGAAAGATGCAAATAATATAACTCTTTGCTTGTCATAAAAGGAAAAAAGAAACTAATATATTCATTGGCATCCTTTCTTTTACCCCTGTTAATGATCACCCCTAGTTGTATCTATTCTTCCTCACCCCTTGAATGGATAAATACATGTCGTGCATCTAATGCCAATAGTTAATAGGAGTGCGAAACTTAATTTACAGCTGAGTAACTTTGGACTTAATTTGCCTGGACTTTGGTATCATAACAAAATGCTTCTTGAGTAATATTTATATATATTATTTAAAGTAGAAGCAATTGAGATAGTTAAGGTGAAAATGTTGTAGGAGGAATGGATGATACTCTTAAATCTCAACTAATAGGAGTTTTTTCATTTCCTTCTTTTTTTAGATGAGTGAATCTAGGGAACCTCATTCAATACATTTAGGTGGCATAAGAAAAGAAAAAAAATGACTACATTATTTTATTTTTTATTCTGTTGAAGCATTTTGCATTCATCTAATATTTTGTATTGTTTTCTTTATTCAGTTGAGTTAGTAAATAACCAAGGGTTGCTTGTGATAATGTGGTTGTCTAACTTTTGGCTGCCGTGTTTGTTTCTCAGATGAGAGTGGTTTCTGATGGAGTTTTTTTTTCAATGGATAGGGTTGGTGACAAAACCATTGGTCTTGTCCTTTTGATTGCATTCCGAACCAGGTACAAGGAAGTCTTGATCAAGGCTCATACTACAGCATTTGCAGTGGCTCCAAAATTCTTGACCCTTCTAACGGAAGAAGAAATTAAATGTAAGATCTCTCAACTTGTTTTATCCGTTAATGTTCTGATCTGATCTTTATAATACAAGGGTGATTACTAATTTTATGTTTCTTCATTTGAAGTGTACGAGGCAGCTCAGTCCTCGGCTGCAGCATTTAAGAAGTGGAGGATGGGTGGGCCCAGATTTCAAAAGGCCTCTGTTCTTGGGAGGAAAAGGAAACCGATTGAGTAGGCGCTTCCTATAATTGTTTGGTGCATCTAATGCACAGGTCATCATAAATCACACACTAGCTGGAATATTGTTGTTATGTGAGATATCTATCCAAGTCTGTAAACTTTATGCAGGAGATTTAGTACGACTTTGAATTTGGTGTGCCAAAAATTGATTTGGTGAAAACTTCGTAGCAGAGTGCTCAGAAATGGAAATACTTGATTTTTCAATTTCTCCCAGTTTTAGTCATACATCAACCATAATGATTACAAACAACTGATTCACTTCATTCACTGATAGAATATAGTTCAACTATGAAATGTGGATTTGATCACTGCAGGGTACGGTCAATAAACAGAACATTGCAACCACTTAAAACGACTTGACTGTACAGCTCTGAAAAAACAGCAACATGCTTCGCTCTTTTGTAGTTTACCAACAAAACAGATGAGACTTGTGCTACGTCACAACTTCATTACAAGCAAAGCTGCACAAAGCCTTTCAAGCCGCAGTTTCTCCTTCCTTCCTGTAATGCCTGGAGAAAAAAAAAAGTAAACACAAACAAAACCAACAATGATTTAAGATCTTCCCGATATTATTCGTCTAACTTTCAGGTGTTGTATATATACCTGTTTAATGGCAGCAACAGACTGACACTGCCTTTCTCTCTTCTCACGTTGACACTCACCACACCAGTCTGAGAATTCCTTCTGATATTTCTTCTGCTCTCTAAAGGCAGAGCTGGATGAAGAAGATTGAGAAATTCAGTACAAGTGGAGACAAATGGATTCAAGTGAACAAAGAGGATCTCTATCACAATATAAGAGAGATGCATAAAAAGTAAGTCCAGTAAAGCCGCAAGGATATGTAGATGTTCGCATGAATAACTCACTGGGAAGACGATCTTGTCTTTCCCACAAGAATTTTAATAAACTTCGCAATACTGAATGTCTTGCAAGTTGGTTTTATTTAATCCATTGTACAACACTAAACTAGTAATTAAAAGATTTATTATTGGGTTTCCAAATGTTAAATGTGAGCAACCAACTCATTGCACATACATCAAAACAACAAAAGAATACATGTAACAAAAAACATGGTGTCATAGGGAAGGAATTTCTAATAGTAAAACAGGAAGAAAGAATAAAGAGGAAAATAATATATATATACACACACACACACACACACTTTATAACCCTCAGTGCAATCAGTTTTGCAAATCACTATATTTATACAAAAGGGGGAGAGGGAGAGGGAGAGGGAGAGGGAGAGGGAGAGGGAGATGCAAATATTGCAATACAACAACTGTTAACCTTAAGGTAAGTTTTGCAGCAGGATAAATTTTAGTGAACATCAAACGCTGGAGAAAGAGAAGTAAAATTTGTAGAAACGATGGATGTATTTATGATGTGCCAACACTGCAATAACTATCAAACACAAAAGCACCAATTCAAATAAGTTAAAAGAAAACACTGGTTCAAATAAGAAGTCATATATAAAAGAATATAAAATCAATAATTTTAGCTTCCCTATCATTGCCACCACATAATTAGCCATGTCTAATTCATAAAACAATCAAAAACTCATTATGCACTCCAAGGTAATAGTTTATACTACCGGCTGACACAAATAATCAAGGTGCCTCGTCCTATGGATATTTTTTTCCGATATATTGTATAATATGGCTTTTAACCATGAGTTCGACAACAACATTATCAATTAATGTCAAAAATTTTTAAAAAAAGTAAAACTTATAGCCAACTCTAGCCTCTTTTGATTATTGACATCAGTCTTTTTCGTTATAATTTTGTTGGACTTTCTAACTTCTTAGAACGTTCTCTTGCCCAACCCCCCCCCCCCCCCCCTTCCCCCTTTCTTGACGTGGACTATGACAAAGTACTTTGCCCTATATGCTGGTCCACCCTGCCTACCTCTTTAAAGTTTAGCCTTTAAGTTTGGTAAATCTCATAATGCCCAAATCCTTTGGATGACAGGTTTCTTCTCTTCCTTTCCCCTTCTTTAAACACTTCTAGATATTGTCCTACATAATCTCAGATTGTTATATATATATATAGACACACACACATATATATAGACACATCAATGCTTTACATGAATACCTTGACTATATTGTTCTTCACTAAGACGGGAGTAATTGGAAAAACGTCATCAACCTCTAAATCCAATTGTGTAGAATATCTATAAAGTGGCCCCCACTATATACATGAATATAAAAATTAAATGGTAAGGTAAATATCATACATCTCCTTCTAGAGATTTCTTGCTGATCTACCCTATAAGAACAGTTCCATTTTGGAAGTAAATAGAAAATCCACACAAAGCCATTAAAATACTGAGGTTGAGAATGGGAGTAAATATTTACTTGCATGATTTTGAAACAGAGAACTTTTCAGCATGCATGAGGATATTTGATGCTGATAACCTCAGAAGAGGTCAGTAATACATAATTTTGTATAAGTAAAATGTCAAATACCATTAAGCTACATATATTTGTTTGTATTCGGTCAGTTATATAATGTAGACGTGAGATGTTAGTATTTTATCATAATCTTTTCTTTAATGTGCTGTTTCTATTTCATGCAAAAGTAGATGCCACAACTGAAACAAGAAGCACACGTAAGAGAAGCAAGGTTTAAGCACTTGGGTACCTTCTGCACCATAAAACCAAGTTTAGTCTATGCCCCGATAAGGTGGCTCTAGCACCATGGCGATGGCGACCACGATGAACAATAGCACATCCCGGGACATGATGGTAATCCTCTATCTCCTATGAGCATACAAACTCCAGCTAAGTCTTCAACCAACAATTATGACAGTACAAAAGAATTATGTTTATGCAATTATGATATAGCTCGACAGAAATCGAGCTGCATTGCAGACACATCAGTAGGACAATTTTTGACATCTCTATTACACAATATGCTCTTCTTCCCTTTTTTATATTAAAGCTTTGAACCATATTATATTTAATAAAATATGATAAAAATTAAAAGTGGAAAAGTTATTTTGATCGTTTTCAGCATTCAGCAGGATAACAGAAACATTATTGTAACATATACGAAAAAAGGCAGAAAAGTACTTCAAGTTTAAAGGTCAGAGAGGTAGCATGTGATCATCTACAAAAACACTGGTTTATCTTTGGTCTTTCACCACTACATCAGTTTAGAAATACAGAAGGAAGCATTTAGGGTAGAAATAAGTCAAAAGGATCAGATTCTTCTGCAATTTGGAGGGAAGAATATTTTTGAACCTAGAAAAATTCAAGAGATCACATTCCACAGTTATAATAAAGTGGTTGTAATGGGTCAAAAAGCTTGAAAGCGAGTTAGTGGCTGTCTTATGATTCATCTTTCGCTATTTTTCGTGGGACGGTAGGTGTATCAGGCCTCTATTATTCCGCTTATGTATGTTTATATGTCTATGTTGTATGTGTACATATAGTGTAAATATACTTTATTAGACAAACGCACCAAATTCAAATGAAAAAAATGCCTCCAGGCATTAATTCCTGACCTGACTGCGGACAGGTTTACGAATCGAAGCACAACCAATGTAAACAAAATGATTATGGGATAACAACGTTCTCAGAAAATATAAAACTTAATTCTTTCAGAAACTCAACTGATTCCGAGATGAGTTCAACAGTTGGGAAAAAAAGATTATCAAAGGAACAATTATGGTTAATAGACCTCAAACTTGGAAAAAATTGAGAATACAAGCATGGAGGAATAAGTGAATTTAGATGATAAAACGAATCTCTTCCCTCAACCTAATGCCTTCCAGAGTCAACATTTCAACCAAGAATCGATCTATACAACTAGTCATAACATGAACTTTGGTCAGTTTGATGTCTATATGAAAAAAGATCAAGAAGCTATTCATGTAAACAATATGTAGAAAATCTATTGATTGAAATTTTAGCAGTTCTTGAAATCTATTGATTGTGCACAAAAAGAAAAAAGAGGCCAGGAAGGTACGGGATCCGCCATCCATGTTCGTTGAAATTATATTACAACTCAAACATCAGAGCAAGATTATGAACGGGATGGAGTGTTACGTAATTGGTTTCTTGTTTTATCTTATAATTGGTCCTTAATTTTTTTTAAATTATTAATTGTAGTTGGTAATTAAAAATAGACCTATATTTAGGGGGAAAAGTTGGTAACAGTGGCTTATGATACCAGTTAGGTAGTTAGTGACTTAGTGGCAGTAGTTGCACAGAGCCAGAATCTAAAAGCTAGTTAGTGAGTGTTTTATTTGAAAAGTACAAACACTAATCAGACTTTTGCTATTTTGTAGGAAAGTAGGTGAATTGGGTCTCTATTATACTAACTATTAGTATATATTTGGTTTATCTGAAGTTAAAGGATCAACAGTTATATACAGAAAAGCTTATCCACTAGGCTTAATATAAATCCACCCCATGATGTGAGTTCATATCCCAATCCCTTTTTTCTCTCTTTCCTTCAGTCACATTTGAATTTAAATCTATTTTTCGGAGGATTATTTCATTAGAACAATCAATTGAAATTCTTGAAATCAACTTCAGTCAGGAAAAATTTATCTTAAACCCACATACCTCCGGTATAGGCTGTGCATCTACATGTTTATCACACCGCACACCTCGGAAGAAAAGTTCACCACCAGAAAATTGCTCACCCAAGCAGACATTCAAAGTGACTTCTGAGTCATCCACGTGGAAACCTGGCAATGTAAACTTGTTGAGATTTCTCATATCATAATCATATACACTGGTAAGCTATCTCTTTCAACAATTTTAGAATAGCAGATACAAGGATTGGACTAATAGATTAATCTTGTTATAAATCTACGTATCTAAGACCATCAGGAGAAAAAAAACATAAAACTATAGATTGTTTAATAGGAAACCGCCATGCTTTTTCCATATCCTATGCTAAATTAGTCTCTCTATTGAACAAATAAGTCATTTCCTATCCTTTTGGCTCTAAAAAGTCGATTACTAGTACCCGATAGCTGAAATTAAGATACCAGAAAAGAAACTTGATGATTTTTTGTTATCTCAAGATTTTCATTATGGTGAATAATCAACAATAATAATTTTTAATTAATCAAAAGGGAGTTTGATTGCAGGAACCTCAACTACATTATGTTCTTTCTATCCATGAACTATTTATCACGTGCCTTCCTTTCATTATTTTCCACTGCCATTGAAAAACGTTGTGAAGTTCAAATTATTTAGTAGATTAAACACCAAACAAGGACAAAATAAGGGAAATGAAAGGTTGAAGTGATCACCCACCAAGGTCAACATCTCTATCCATTCCATATTCAACCACGAAACCATGATGAGAATCGAGTGTTGATCCACCAACGTCAGGAAAGAAGACTGCATTGAACTAAAATCAGAATAATAGAGAGAAGATTAAGAGGGCAAATGCCCATTATTGAGCTGTCACCCAGTTTATATGCCCTATTTATTCTGGTACTGCTAAAATGTTATATTTATGAACAGAAATACATTAACCTTTAGCTAGAGGCTTCATGAAGTCTTCCATTAACTTGTCAAGCATTGTTTCCAGGCCAAAGTCATCAAGAACAGTACCATATTTATTCAATGTATTTGGTCGCATTATGCTGATTTTTGACTTACAGACCCAATTTTGAAAATTTTCTACCTAAGCAATCATAATGTGATAAGAAAACATAAAAGCTAATTACAAGGAATACTGACATAGCAGGCCAGAAGACAGAGCAAAGGCCAGATAATACCTCAGCAAAAAGCATTTCACAGAAACGTGGCTGCAGCATTTCAAATGTTAAAAGTCCTGGAAAAGGTTCACAGATTATATTTCTAAAACTCTCCTCCTTGTTCTCTTTGACTGCCTTGAGCAAAGAAGGGACAAAGAAGTTTGTAGGGTGCATGTCATATAGCTCCCTATGCAGAGGCTGAAAAAAGAAGGAAGCAGTATATAAGGTATAAAACAAAAATAATGGTGATTTAATTTTGAGTTACTGCTAAGTAGGGAAAAATGAAGTGAGCATATGACACACATTCTCATTATGCTTTTGAAAATCCCATATTCCAATATAGTCGTATCTCATCTTTACCACAACATTCCTTGAGAATGTCTATACAATGCCGGGTCTAAAACTGCTGACCATGAAAAGCAAAACATTCTTTATATATATATATATATATATATATATATATATTGATAAAAAGAAGAAATTTTATTAATAGAGAAGAAATGATACAATAAATGGGGGACAAGAAGTCCACCCTCAGCAGACTAAAAGAATCAAAAACAAGAAAACGTTTAAAAAAGTGCAGCCCTCCAATCTCTACATAAAAAAGTGCAAGCAATTCTTTATATTGTACAATGATATAGTCAATAATTGATCTGTTGTATAAACAAAAGTATATATTCACTAGCATTTA
Organism: Panax stipuleanatus; assembly: GCA_020205555.1. Lineage (NCBI taxonomy): Eukaryota > Viridiplantae > Streptophyta > Magnoliopsida > Apiales > Araliaceae > Panax > Panax stipuleanatus. Next base: position 6,856,086 of record CM035126.1, read on the forward strand.
CTAGTTGTCCTGATTAATCAACCATAAATTGCAAATATTTAGATCTGTATCATCAATCATATATCACACGCACACTCTCTCATTCTCCCTTTGCTTAAACTCGTCTATTTTGATAAACAAACTTTGTGCAAAGAGATATATAGTAATACAGCTTCAACAAATGTTGCAGTTTTGTCTGGGTGGAGCAGTGTTTTCCTTTTCTTAGTGGTTCCGATGTACAAGGGTGGCACCCCCCATTAGTGCCTCTTTGAATATCTTACTTGTACTCATTAAAAGATGTGATACAGTTTTAGAGAAGAAAAAAAAGAAATAACTCCTGAACAAAATTTCAGCATAAATTATACCTGATAGTTGGATATTATCTTCTGCCTGTATTCTCTATGCTTCTGGACCTGTCAAAAAGAAGTAGAAGAGAAGTCTTAAAATTTGTTTGACCAGATGACGTACAGTATAATAAAGTTTTAAAATTAATGCCAGACAAATTACACATGCTCTGTTTAGCTCAAGAGAAACAAATGCTGTAATCTAAGTTACTTAATTTAATTGAAGTGGTTTCTCGTCTCTCTGGCATCCAAAACAATACAAAATAAAAGCTTCAGAAAGTCAATCTTATTTTCACTTTTCTCTGCTTTCTCAGTAATCAGTATCCAAAATTTTAAAATATCCGAAATTCAAACACTGGTATTCTGGTAAGAGCTTAACAACGGACTCAATAAAATGAGAGGGAAGTGTGTCGTAAGCTTCATACCAATAAAATTTATTACGATTTAAAAAAATGTATCCTATCACTGAAATGTGCACACTACAAATACTGGAGTTTTAAGCTGGCATTATAGATTTCAATGTCGTAATAAATCCATACATTTTACCAACCAGTCAAACACTACATAAAACTTAATTGTTGTGATACTTCCAATAAAATGATTTTCTCACATAAATTATGCTTGTTTGAACTGTATTTTGAACTCTTTTAATTTTTACACTTTCTTATTTATTTATTTTTAGAATTTGTTTGGACACCATTTCCATGTTTTGCCCTTTCATGAAAACATGCTTTCGGACGTTTTCAGAAAGTAAAAGCATGTAAGGCAGTTAAACAATCCAAAAACATACTAAAACTTGATATAGTGGATATTAGTATGCACTATAAGTATACCCTCTATCCCACAAAAGATGACTGAAGTACAAAAAAATAAATATCGACCCATAAAAGATGCCTAAAAGTACACAATTAAAATGTAAAATGTTATATAAATCTATTTTACCCTAAAAAATACTTCATTAGAATGGAATATAAAGTCTATTTTACTGGTCAAAGTAATTAAATAGGGTCCACTACTTTTAGGAGAGAGAAAGAATCTTTAGTGTACTTGCTCAGATTCGACACAACTCGAATATTTATTACTCGAATTCGATTCGACACGGATCAAATTATATTCAAACTACTCGTGAGTTTCAAATTCAAGCTCGAATTCGAGTCTCCGCATAATAACTAGCTTTATAATAAATATATTATAAATTGAATTTGTTATTTTACTTAGAAATGAGAAAATATATTTACTAATACACTTTACAAATATAAAATCACAATTAAAAATAAAAATAAAACAAAATAATAATAATTAATTAACCTAATTTGATTTAATTTTGTATATATTATAAGAGAATGTATCGAGTACCTAATCGAATCTGTATCAATCGATATGTATCGAATCACAATTGAGAATTCGAGTAGTTTGAATCTTAAACGAGTCGAGTATAACCTTACTAAGATTCTACTCATATTTTTATTCGAACTAATTTTTATGCTCAGATTTGGATCATATTATTAACGAATTCGAGTCTCGCTCGTATTTTTTCGAGTCGAGCCCGAACTGTTTGGCTCGTTTACAACCTTAATTATGGGTAAAATAGAACTTATTTATACTCTCCCTCTACATTTACTTTTCTTAAATTATATTAAAAGTGTACTTAAAACATCTTTATGGGATGCATGGTAAAAACAATTGATTTTTTTCCTAAAGAATATTTCCAAATGATATCCAAACATGTGATCATTCCGAGAAATTTAAAGAACAAAAACTGGAAATGGAAAGCCAAAACAAAGAACAGAGTTGCTAGCCAAACATCCTAACTTTTAAATTTCTCAGCTTGCCCAACACATTTACTTATTTAATTTCTCTACATGCCAACCCCAACCCTATAAGGCTGTAAACGAGTCAACACAGTTCGGGCTCGATTCGAGGTCGACTCGAAAAAAAACGAGCGAGACTCGAATTCGTTAATAATATGATCCAAATTTGAGCATTAAAAATAGTTCAAATAAAAATATGAGTAAAATCTGAACAAGGTTATAATTGACTCGTTTAAGATTCAAACTACTCGAATTTTTGATTGTGATTCGATACATACTCGGTTGATACAGATTCGATTAGATGTTCGATACATTCTCTTATAATATATACAAATATAAATCAAATTAGGATAATTAATTATTACTTTATTTTATTTTTAATTTTAATTGTGATTTTATATTTATAAAGTGTAATAGTAAATATATTTTCTCATTTCTAAGTAAAATAACAAATTCAATTTATAATTATATTTATTATAAAACTAGTTATTATGTGGAGATTCGAATTCGAATTTGAATTGAAGCTCACGAGTAGTTTGAATAAATATTCGAGTAGAGTCGGATCGAATTCGAGTAATAAATATTCGAGTCGAATCTGAGTATAAATTTTTAAATACAATTCGAATTCGAGTCGAATTCGAGTACGAATTTATCATTTCGAGTCGAATTCGAGTAGCTCTCTGTTCGCTTCGATTCGACTCATTTACACCCTTACAACCCTATAGTTGACATGAAGTCTCAATTAAAACTGTAATTATATTTCTCATTCCTAATCCTCCCTGGCAACTAAACAAACAAAGATGAATCCATAATAAACAAGAAACATTCAATTCAATCATGTAGAGTTATTTTCCTACATTTGGCAAAGCCTAAACATCACAAACCATAAAATTTCAAATTTCATTTTTTGTGTTCACTTACCTTAGCTTTTCCAGTATGCAAACATCCCATCCCTAACTACGATCACTAACAGAAAGGATAAAATTATTTTCAGTATATATACTCACTCGAATGTATTCACTTTCGGGTAAATATCGAAGCAGAATATCCCGCATGTACTGAACTTTGGTGTCACGACCAAAGTTTAACATGATCGAAGGTAAATGCCTCTCCAGAGAGCTGAAAAGCAGAGTATTGCACTTCGATTCCGTATCTTCATAGCAAGGTGGCTTGTAATCGGGGTTAGGGTTCAACCGAAGACGAGAACTCGAGTCCGTCTGAAAACCCAGTGCAACGACCTCGTCCCCTCTGCTGCTACCTGCACCACTACTTGTATGAATCTCCTTTCTCCGTTTCTCTGGTCTGCCAAACATAGTTCTGTAGAGAATTCATCGCACATTTAATTAATACATAGAGGAGGGGCACTGTAATTATCAGCATCGCATTTTGAAGAAATAGATGTATACTATATTCTGCAAATTAATGTTTTTGGTATTGAAATTAAGGTTTTGAGAATTTTAGGTTGTTGTGCAAGTAAAGGGTTTTGCGTCAATTGTATGGCGTGTATGTGTTAAGATTCTATTAACTTTTGTTATTTAATTTAATTCCCGTCTTCCTGGTATTAAATTCTATTCTCAATTATTGTGACATTATGTTTGAATCTAATAACAATAAGATCACGTCAAATCCACAAAAAAATTGCAACCATAGCCCAAAAAAAAATCAAAAACAAAAAAAAATTATGACATATTCCTTAGTCCTTTCCACCAAAAAAAGTGTTTCGTTATCTCTTTTTTTCTACTCAATTTACAAATTTTAAAATATTATTAAGTATAAAGTATTATTTTAGAATTAAAATATATGTATATTATAATTAGAATATTTAAAATTTTACAAATTAAGTGTAACACCCTAGTCTCGCATCGAAAAATTTGTATGCATATATGGAAATAAGTTACTACCAATAGTACCTTCAGTCATGACTTTTGGGTGAGTCTGTGATGGGCTAAGATAACCCAAGAAGATACTATTGGGCCAGTGGTTTAAGACCTTATTTTGAATTGATTTGATTTGATTTGGACTCGGGATTTGACCCGGGTTGTTTCATACGGTATCAAAGTCGACTCTCGAAAGTTCGGGTCGGGTCATCCGATCGGGTTGCCGGAGGTGGGGACACGAAGGCTGGTGGTATTATTCCACAATAGAGATATGGAGGTTCGAAGGTTCGAAGGTGTGGACACGAAGCCGGCCAGTATTATCCCACAATGGCTAGAAAGGCAAAGATATGTGGACCGTGTGTGTGATCGGTTCTGACGGGGACGTCAGAAATTTAAGTGAAAAAGTTTATAACACCCCAGTCCCGCAGTCGAAAAATTTGTCTGCATATAAGGAAATAAGTTATTACTAATAGTACCTTCAGTCATGACTTTTGGGTGAGACAGTGGTGGGCTAAGATGACCCAAAAAGATATTATTGGGCCAGTAGTTTAAGACCTTATTTTGGATTGATTTGATTCGATTTGGACTCGGGATTTGACCCATGTTGTTTCATTAAGTATGATAAAATTTAATATAACTCTTTTGTGGAATATATGGATTTTTGAATATCAATTTTTGAAAAATATATCAAAAGTTTTAACATTTTCAGCATTCTAGATACAGCCAAAGTTGATTTTGCTAGTTTTAGACAAATAAAAAAACTACATACAATTATGTTGTAAAATTCACTTATTTTTGGATGTTTTTTGCTGTTGAAATTAATTATTTTAGCATTCATCATTAAATGTAATATTTATTTTAGCATTCATCATTAAATGTAACATTTTGTGCACTACGTGTTACACTTTCAATTCAATGTTTCTAAATGAGACAGATCATAATGAAGTTGTATTATAATATTACTAAAAATGTTTATTTTTATAATTAAAAACTTTTGGTATTAAAAATTAGTTTATTGGTCAATTTAATCTATTTTATCAATTGAACCATTATCGATTGAACCACCGGTTCGATCGATGGTTAACCAGTTCATTCGAATTTTGATCAATTTGATTTAACCTGAATAAATAAGACCGAATGTAGAATTGGTGCTCAGTTCAAGCGGTTGAACATTCCGATCCAATTTTCAAAACATTGCTTGAATTTCAATATACAACCTATAATATACTAAATATAGCACGTAATTCAGAGCGATAAAAGTAATTTCATTGGTAAGTATAACTAGTACACTCATTTCCTTTATATAGAAATAATATATATTAATCGCAATCAAAAGATCTCCGATCCAATTAAAATTACTAACTAAGATTATATTCGCATAAAAAAAATAACAATTTTCAACTTTCAAACAAATGATCGGATTCTCTTAAACAAAGCTCATTGAAATTATAAGTAATCACATTTATTCTAACAAATCGTAAAACTATTATATTAGGGTTTATGGTTTAAATAGAAAAATTCAATAGAATTTTAGTAAGAAATCAAGAAAGAGAAATGAATAAACTTATAAATGACATTTAACAAAAATAAAGGTATTCAAATACCATAAACATACCTGTAGGTTGAGAATGGATTCAAGGAAGTTTTGAAAAAAATGTGAAATCTAGGGTTTGTAGTTGCGCGAGACAACAGTTTAGGTCTATATATACGATTTTCACATTCATAAGTTTAACCTAGTTAAACCTGTCTAAAGCGGGCTAAGCTCACGGGTCAGCCCAATCTTTCTATAAAAGTAGGATTTCGGCTTATACTTTAAAGCCCAATAAAACTGAGTTTTGACCCAACCCAGTTTTGGTCTCAACCCAAAGCAGCCTAACTCATGGGTGGCCCAGCTCAGCCCAACACGTTTTTTAATAGCAATTCAAAACTAATTTATTTCACTAACTCTATCCACTATAATACTACTTTAACGTTATGAATCGAATCTAACTTTTTTAGGAATTTAAAAGTAAGTAAACAAAGAAACAAAAAATTACTTCTAGTTTTGTTCTTTCTTGACTTCTTTTATTGCATATTCTCTATCTCTCACTCGTTTACTCAAATCAATTATTTCTCGTCTTTCAATTCAATGTCTTTTTTGAAAGATAACTTCTATCTTTTTCTATATGCTTGAATTAAAATTTACATGATGCAACTGCCTTCACTATATATTTATTAAAAATCATTATACTCCTTCCATTCTAAATTATAAGACGTCTAAGGTGATGTTTGATTATCTCTTAATAGATGTACATCTGATTTGGTCAAAGACTATAGTTTTGATAAATTTTTATTTTACCTCTTATTGCCTCTTAATCTGTAAGAGGAAAATATAATTTTAAACCATTAGGAAGTACATCTGACCTGCAAGTACTACAAGAAAAAGACTATTTCCAACGAAATTTTTTGTCGAGTATACGTTAATTCCGACGAAAAATTCCCTAACAAAATTTTAACCCCAATAACTAGTTATATTTTTTTAGAACAAAAATAACCTCTTTAATATTACGAAATCCCTTTTCTATCCCCAATAAACTTTTAACCCTTATCTCTCACATTTTTTCACTTTAGTCGCTCCAAAAGTTCCTGTCTATTGCTCTTCACCTTTGATTTGTTTTCATTCGCTGCTCTCTTTCGCCGATAAATCTTCTCTCTCATTTCTTCATCTAGTGTTAGTTATTAATTGATTAGACGTGATTAATGTCATTCTTATTAATCTTATTTATCTATTGTTTATTATTGCTATGCTGGTATTTTTTTTTTCAAACCTATTTTTATGTTTGATTACTATGAATTTATGGTGATTTTGAAATATTAAATAGACCAAATTGAGTGAGAATGATATACTACTCTGTGAGTGTTTAGTCTCATAAAATTGCTTCATTGTATCTTCTTAACTGGTTAAGAGCCACAACAGGCATGAAGAGGAAATTGCAGTGCTTGACCTTTGAACAATTTAAGAATATAGGTTTAAAGTTATTCCTTTTTTCAAAAATTATAAAAATGCCAACGTAATATATGAAAATGAAAGAATTTTCTCCCTTTAATTTTGGAAGCAAAAATGATATTGGTTCCTCTTCAACCTTATATCTTAAAGTAGAGATATACTATAAGAATGTCATAGACTTATAGTTGGATTTCTAAAATTAGTTGATTACTGTGACAAACGATAATTTTGTAATTTAATTTAAATATTTATTAAATTAAATAAATATTTTTGATTATTTATTTATTGATTTAAATAATTATTTGATGGAATTGTGGTAGATTAATTTAATTATATGTGTTGCGTTGATTAAATTAATGTGGAGAATTTTTATAGTTCAAAGTATGAATTTAATTTAGTTTATTTAATTAAATGAGTTGTCCAATAATTATAATGTTATTCTAATTAATTGTTTAATTAATTAGAGATTTAAAGATTTGACATAATTAATAAATGAGAATTTTAATTATGTGACGATGTGATTTAATGTGTAATATTATATTTTATTTAATTGAATTTAAATAATATTATTTGAATTTTTAAAATGTGACAAATAAACTATATACTAAATAAGTTAATTAAATTAAATGGGAAAGGAGCTCTTTGTGATCAACCAAACAATGCCTAAGGAACATGGGAACAGTTAAAGCCTGATGCGCTTAACTGTTACCCATGACTTCACCGGTTACTTTTATACGTAGACACTATATCTATATCTTTTTCATATATTGTTTATCAGTCAGAGAAGTTAGAGAGAAAAGAGAGAAAGTTTAAGAGAGAAATTGAGAGAATTGAAAGAAATTTGAAGAATCATAGGAAGCTTTTATCATCTTTGAATCATCTTAACAAGTAGCAAGGGTAAATTCTTCAAACCAAACTTTTAATTTCACGTTCATATATTTTCTCCATGTAAACTATTTTAAGTTCTCCGTAACTGAGATTTTGATGATTATTGATGATATGGTTACATATGTGTTAATAAATGCTTACAATATGTCTTCTATCAATTATAATATGTTTTAGAGAGTAATTAATCCATGAAAGCATGATTAAAATTAGAGATTTGAAAGATACAGAGTATGAACAAATGAATATGACCCTTATGTACAAAATATCATGCTTTAATTGTTTATTAAACTTTAAATTGATAGTTGATTATGATTATGCATGTTTAAACGAACAAAACGAAATTCAAACGGACAGATTCGGAGTTATAACGAATCTGTAATTTTGAATTTCATGATTTCTCTCAAAACTTTGAAAAATACCAAAAAGAGTAAATTTAGGTGTTCTGATTCGAGTAATTACATGATCTAAAGTGTTAAAAACATGCTAGAAGCGTTGTATGATGTTTATGTTAAGTTTACAAACTATGGGTAACAATAAATGTGTTGTTTGAACTTTATTTTTTGCATTTTCATGGGTTATTTGAGCTGATGAACAGTGCAGTCGCGAACTGCAGTTCATCATGCCAAGGACACCCGCCCCGGCGGACTTTCTAGTGTAGGACCCCCCGGCCCGGCGGGCATCTTGCAACACAAACCCCACCCCCAGAGGGGATCACAGAGTCGAAATTGTTTTGGTTTTGTGTGTTTTTAATCCATAGCATGATGAGTTAACTTAACCTAATGAACCTGATAATGTGTTGAGCATGAACACAGTACTATAACATATTGTTGACATGTATAAAATGATTTTAAGTTGCATATTAACAAGTTATGTGTGAACTTGGATTTTATTGTTGTAAGTTTGATTTTGACTGTTTAAGAGTTTATACTTGTGTGGTAGGCATGTTGTGGGTTCAAATTCATGCTATGTGGTTAGTCAACAAGTTAAGATTACGAACCAAGTTGTTAAGTTTAACTTAAGTGAAGAGTTCAACAGTTAAACGTAGTGGTAATGGAACTAATTGATATTGTAAACGTAATGAAATGTGTAGAACGTTGAGGAAGTGAATTGTAATTATAACTGTAGTTCATGCACGAGGCAAGTGTTCTAAACTCAAACCTTTTATTGAGCAAGTTTTCTAACTATACTCCTTTAATTGAGCAAGTTTCCTAAATTCAAAGTTATTCATCGAGCAAGTTCTAAACTTATGTTCTATATCAATAAAGTTCTTATTCTTGTTTATTCAAGTTAAGATTTCGTATGAGATATTATAATCGTTGTAAAGCATTACTTCAGTATACAATATTTATTCAATTGTATACTCTCGATAATCATTATTTCAATTTGATTATTAATTGTTGTTGAACCTTGTAAGGCTAGCAAACCCTTGTTGATTCGACTATTCCATAGTTGATAAATGTTCTAAATTTTAGAACTATTATTAAGCTTATCAAAATCAAACTTCCTTTGGTGCGGACTCTTATGTCAAATTGAGATGAACAACCTTTTTATAGGGGATTATTTACGCGTTAGCGTTGAGATGTTGTGCACAGTCATGATACTAAGGGTTGATCCCCCTAAGTACTAGTAGTAGAGTCCATATAATCCTACGACTGTTAAAGGTTTAAAGTAGAAATACTTGATAATCTGGGACATAGTTCATGGTCTTATGACCCTCAGATATACTTTTGATTTTTGTTATTCATTCTTGACTCAAAAGCCGAGTTTTCTATTATTCAATATCCTTTGATTTACTCGCATGTTATTATTACTGTTATATTGTTATACTTGTGGGTGGCAATCATGCTCACTCTTGCATAATAACATTGCAGTTAAGAACGAAAGGTCCGACGAGCCTTCCACTAGTAAAGGCAAGGGCAAGGTTAACAAGTGTTGAAGACTTGTTATTTAATTTGAGAATGTTATGTTTAAGACTTTGATGTGTTAAGACTTATGTATTTGATTATGTTTCTGCATTTGAGATTTAAGGTTAGTTCAACCTGAGATTTATTTATTATTCAGATTTTGTAACCCATAAGGGGAGGATGTTTTTATCTATTTCATGAGATGCATTTATTATGGGTAGATAGATATGTGATATTTGTACAGTGAACACCAAATCCCGTGGAAATTGAAGTACCCGAATTTGGGGTGTCACAATTACTTTTTACCCCCTTCAATGATAAGCTTGGTTCTATTTATCTAATGTGTAGAAAGCTTAAGGTTTCCAATTATTAAGAAGAAAAACCAAGTATTGTCCTTAAAGAAGTAAAGCAAACAAATATTTAACAATCAATTTATGTGATTGGAGGCATTGCTAATATTAATACAATTAATAGTCAATAGTTTTTTTTAATGTTTGTATTTAGATATTATTACCATTAGTCTTTTTATTGATTGTATTTTCTTTAAATACTTGTTATAGTTTATAAAGTTTAATTTGTTCTTTATTAATGTTCAAACTATTTAAATGTTTGTTCTTTATTGTTTACACTTTTTATAAAGTAAGACCCCGACTTTTATTAAATACAAATTTAATTTTCTTTATGATTATTATTCTAAACAGTAAGGTGTTAAATTGATAAAATGATAAAGTTAATGATTATATGTGCAAATTATAAAAGTATGTCGGGTAATATTCGTTGTGTCGACAAATATTCATTTTGTCAGGAATATTATGTGAAAGTACGACGTCGACGAAGTAATTAATAATGGGCGGGGCCCACAATGAAATATTGTAGGATACAGATAACAACACAAATAACTTTTTCAATAAAAATTGTTAACGGTACTATCACTGTTTAAATACCCGATTATTAAAATACAGTAGCACGCGATATTTTACAGTGGTACACGACTTCCCACAATATCACACGATATTGCACAGTACTTCATATTATTGATTCGATAATTGTTATAGTATCAATTGGACAATATTTTAACTCAATAATTGTTACAATAACATCAGCACATTACTTTATATTCATACATCAATAATTGTCATTCTACACAGTATTTCATATTATTAAATCAATAATTGACATGACACAATAACTCGTATTATTTGATATGATATTATTAGACCAGTTAGCATTATTGGCAATGTCTAGGAAGTTCTGTCAAGGAAAGAGGTTATTTAATTGCGCGTGTGTATTCGGAAGGCCCCCTATTTCCTGAGAACGACCTGGGTGTCAATACTGTGAGTCTATAATATTAATTTGGGATTAATTGTTAGAAGATTGAAAATGGGTAAATAATTAATGAATAAAAGGGGTTGATTAAGGATAGTTATAATAAGTAAAATGTGGTAAATATTTGTTTAGTATGATGCGTTTGTTGTAAGTTCGGCTTATTATTCGATGGACCCACCATTTGCAAATTTGTTAAATCGTCGACAATTTTTTTTTTTAGGGGGGTCTTCCATATTTCTTTTATTACTATAATAATAGTAATAAAACAAGAAACTTTTTAATTTATATAAAGTTATTTGTTTTATTAAAATATTTTATTATATATATATATATATCTATATATATATATATATAAAGTTATCTGTTTTATTAGAATATTATATTATTAAAAAAATTTAGACGAACGCTTTTGACATCGGTGTACTAAGCCGATGCGTTTGTCAAACGTGATGTACTAAGCATTTTCCTATAAATAGGTTGCTTAGTTGAGTATGAAGAACACACCGAAAACACAAAATTATTTTACTATAATATTGTGTATTTCTTTTGAGTATAAGTATATTCTGAGTGTTGCAAATAGTGCAAGAAATTCTCAGGTTAATCTCCTACATATCAGACGGTGTCTAACTTTCTACTAATGTAAGAGATATCATTTTTTTCATACTTCGTATTATGGTAAGACAGTTTGATTCGTTCTACAACTTTATCATTAAATGGTGAAAATTCTTGAAATGATTAAGAATACCAATAATAGTTTGTGTTCATCTAATATTGTTCACCTAAATTTTCCTATTTTAAATTGTTATTTTTGAACTAGGTGATAGTAGTGTGCATACAAGCCAATCATGTATGATGATAAAGCACGTACTTTGTAAACAATCTTATTTATTTATTAATAAAATATTCATTTATTAAAGGCATTTAATTATCTACATGTTGCTGTTTTTATAATATGTAAATAACCCATAGTTTTAAGCAAAGCTTTTAGAATCATGATGATGATCATGCTAATGAGATCTAAATTCTTAGAAAGTTTTAAAACTTAAATAGTTCCCAATCGTGGGATTACTAAAAAGGGGATTAGTAAATCCGGATAGATTGGTACATATGTTGCTTGCTCATTGGATGAGGATGATTGATCTCATGATCATTTGTGTGGAGACACTAAAGCAAGTATGTAGGTGCTTATTGGAGAATAAGTTCACTGAATGTGATTCGCTATGGAATACCTAATGGAGTTTTACTCGCATGTCAATAGGAATTCCTAATGTGATAGTAGTACAAGTGATCCTTGGACTTGAGATCATCATAGTATCTTGTATGTAACAAATTATACTTTGACTTATTTCTTAAGACCTTTTAAGGCATATATAGGGTATGCTTGGGTATAATGAGTTACATATGGAGATAATGAATGATCAATAAAGAATCTACCACCTCTAGTAAAAGAGGAGATATGTCCTATGTGATTCGTTAAATGACAACCCAGGAATCCTTGGCCAAGGTGAAATGAAATTAGAAAGGAGTTTTTAATTTGCATTATTTGGAGTTGTGCATTTTCTAATCGAAATACATATAATTAAATAAAATAAGACTTGACAGTAAATCCATGTCTTATATTTAATTGGGACATTGTATGGTGGAAGGATTGAATTGTATGGTAACTATTAACTCACAGGTTCTTTTATGATTAATGTTGAAATCTATATTATCTGGAAAGTCGTTGATCGCTAGGGAGGCTTATCCCTATTGTAGAATAAATATTATTTATTTAAATAGATTATTAGTTTAATTTATTTATTTAAATAAGATTAAAATTATTTTAATTGATTTATTCACAACCGGTTTAATATGGAGAACCTAAAGGGTCACACCATAAAAGGAAGAATAATTATTTAAGAAGGTAATGGCATAATCGTAATAATGCATTAAGTATAATTAATTTAATCTATGGTGATAGAATAAATTAAATAGCTTAATGTTTATTATTTAATATTTTGGAAATATTAAATATAAATTAATAAGAGGAGTCTTATTAATATTATTACAATTGTTATTATTTTAGTTTCTAAAGGAGTTTAGTAATTAATTTAATATTTAGTACTCTCATTTATTCCTAATAAGATTAGGAGACAAATTAATTAAATGAATTTAATTAATTATTCCCATGTGGTGGGAAGCCTAAATTAATTAAAGGAGTTTAATTAATTAAAAAAAATCCCATGTCTAATAGGATTAGAAGGGTTGACTAATATCTATATAAGAGGAGTCTTATAATAGATATTAGATTGATGCAATTCTAATTGTTGGAGAGTACTCCTTTTCTATAGAGGATAGAACACTAAGCCAAACACCCTCCTTCTTGATAATTTCTCTTCCTTGGTGGTTCACCTCTAGAGGCCAAACACTTGGGTGGCTAACGTTGATCAAAGGAAGGAATCTAACCCGAAAATTCAAGGAGATCACGAAGAACAAGGAGTTGAACTAGTACCTGTGGAAGCTTCGTTCTACAGGGGTATGATTCCATAACTTTTTATTTATCGTTTTAAATTAATAATTTGCATAAAGGATGATCCGGGTAATGGTTTTGTAAAAAAATTTTAAACTCTGATATACCATGCTTCCGCTAATTTTTGCAATTTGATTGCGTCACGATTTCGTACAAACCCAACAGTGGCATCAGAGCCAAACTTTTATGCAATTATTAATTTATTTTTGATTTCATATACATATGGGTATATATTTAAAATAATTTATTGGGCATAATTTTATTGTATAAAATTTATTTTTATTTTTTGGGACGAATCACAATTTTTTTTTTTTGGTGCTAATCTTGAATTCTGCAAAGAAAAGGTGTTGTCTCTTTCTTACTCCAAAAAGAAGGTGACCCATCAGGAAAGGACTTTTTTAATAAACCTGCAGGACTCTTTTAATAAAAGAAGGTGACATCTTTTTAAAAAATAAATATGATATATTTATATATTATATTCTAAATAATTTTATAATTAAAATAAAGAGTTTATTTTAATCTTGAAATTGAATTTCATGCAATTTAAAATTGCCCATTAAATGATACTCATATATATATATGGAATGTTTTAATTCATGAGATGAATATTTATTTATTGATATATATGGTGATATGTATGATAATAAATGGGGATTGATTATGGACTATTTGACCAATGTGATTGGATTTTATTTTAGTTGAATGCTTGAATGAATGGGTTTTATTAAATGGGGTCTGCGTACCTCGTTTTCTCTAAAAAAAAAATTGATGTAAAATTCTATCTCCCTCCTATGTACTTCCCCTTGACTGTTGATCAAGGTTTCTATTTAAATTAAATAGTTTAATGTAATAGAAATAGTTAGAATTATCTTTAAAAATTAGAGACCAAGGAGCAAGGAGCGCGTAAAGACCCGTTTGTATGGAGCCCGGGTTTAAATGTAATAGTTACGTTTAAATTTAAATTCTTGCACCCCTAGGTTTGACCTTTTGGTTCACTTGGTGGCTCTAGTGAACCAAACTAGAATAAAAGTCCATAATCAATCCGGGTAGAATATAGTATTCTATATTGCATGCTAAATATTATATATATTATATTTTATGCAAACATGCTTCGCATGTTTAATAAAATGACGCGTATTTTATATATATATGTGCATGCGCGCTAAACAAAGATGAGACTAATAATAACAAACCCCTCAAAGAAATAATATTAAGTCCGAAGTGTTCAAATGATATTTGGAATATCAAACGTCGCCTTCTAGCATGATAAATTAATAGAGTATTAGATATTTAATATGAGCTTGTTGTGCTATCCACAAGGCGAGTATTGCGTATTTAAGATGTTAATTAATCACATTTGATGCTTATCAAGAAAATTGAACGATCTAGTCTTGTTGTGCTATCCACAAGGACGAACATTTTTTTTTTTGAATTTATGAAAGTGCTAGGCTGGACTTAACTTAAATTATTTTAGTTCGGATGTGCACACACTTGACCATTATGATTTAAGAGGCAAAATAAAAGGAATTACATGGTGATGTAATTGACAAGAGTTGTCTACCTATTTATTTGTATATCGCTTGTTGTGTTATCCACAAGGTTATATACATTTGAAATGGGATCCTTATTCTCACTAGCAAATCTTTAATTAGATGTTGCCGAACTATATAAGTGAGGGTAATATAGTTTGATGAAAATAGTGAGAGATACCAATTTAAAATAAAGACCTAAATTTATTTTGGTATGCAAAGTTAATAAAACGAATGTTTACTAAAATGTTGTTTCCTTTCACATGCAGAATTTTAAAAATGTCTAAATCTCTAATCTCACTACGAAGCATACTTGATGCAAACAAGCTTACCGGACCTAATTATGAGGACTGGCTAAGAAATCTGAGAATTGTTCTCACTGCTGAAAAGATTTCTTATGTCCTAAATTCAACTGTCCCTGAATCTGTTTCAGAAACAGCCTCTGAGGAAGAGATTGCCACTTTCAATAAGTGGCAAGATGATGCATCTGTGGCTCAATGCATCATGCTCGCATCCATGAATAACGAGCTTCAGCGTCAGTACGTAAACATGGATGCTCCTGCTATGCTGCTTCACCTCAAAGAGTTGTATGGTGAACAGAGTAGGACTGCTAGATATGAGATATCTAAGGAGCTCTTCCGATCTCGGATGACCGAGGGTACTGCCGTCGAGACTCATGTCCTGAAAGTGATCAATTTGATTGAACGCCTTGGACAGCTTGGGTTCGTCATGGATGGGGAGTTGAGTCAAGACTTGGTCTTGCAGTCACTCCCTGAGACCTTCTCGCAGTTTGTGGTTAATTTTCACATGAATAAGATAGATGTCAGCTTGCCTGAGCTGCTTAACATGCTGAAAACTGCAGAAGGTCACTTTCCATCCAAGAAGAACCATGTCTTGATGGTGGATTCTTCCAATAAAAGGAAGAGACCTAAGGTATCTTCTGAAAAGAAGAAATCCAAGAGGGCTAAGGGAAAGGGGAAAGAAAAGGAACAAAAGAAATCTGAACCAGCTAAAGGAATGTGCTTTCATTGCAACATGCCGGGACATTGGAAAAGGAACTGCAAGAAGTATCTAGCAGAGAAGAAGCTTGGAGAAGCTTCGACTTCCAATCAAGGTTTGTTTATGATTGAAATTAATTTTTTTGAAAGTCATAATTCTACTTGGGTATTGGATACCGGCTGTGGTTCTCACATATGTAATACTGTGCAGGGACTGGTCAGAAGTAGAAAGCTGAACAATGATGAGGTGATCCTACGAGTAGGGAATGGAGCAAAGGTTGCTGCATTAGCTGTAGGAACTTATTATTTAGCAATGCCTTCGGGTAAGTCCATTTATCTTAATAATTGTTATTATGTTCCGAATATTATTAAAAATATTATTTCAATTTCTGTATTGGATATGGAAGGATTTAACGTTGTTATAAAGAACAATAGTTGTTCTATTTATAAAGACGATATTTTATATGGTATTGGAAATTTGCGAAATGGACTTTATACACTTGACTTACAAGAAAATATATTTCAAATTGAACAAACTAAGAAAAGGAAAAGAGATGATATTAATTATACCTACATGTGGCACTGTAGACTCGGTCATATCAATGAAACAAGATTATCCAAGTTGCATAAAGATGGGCTCCTCGAGCTATCCGATTATGAATCATATCCAACTTGTGAATCTTGTCTCATGGGTAAAATGACTAAATCTCCTTTTAGTGGAAAAGGAGAAAGAGTTACAGAGTTGTTGGCATTGATTCACACAGACGTTTGTGGGCCTATGACAACAAGTGCACGGGGTGGGTATTCTTATTTTATTACTTTCACTGATGATCACTCAAGATTTGGATATGTGTATTTAATGAAATACAAGTCAGAATCATTTGAAAAGTTCAAAGAGTTCAGAAGTGAAGTAGAGAAACAAACGGGCAAGAGTATAAAGATACTTCGATCAGATCGAGGCGGAGAATACTTAAGCGGTGAGTTTCTCAATTGTCTCAAAGAAAATGGTATAATCTCACAATGGACTCCTCCAGGTACACCACAGTTAAATGGAGTATCTGAAAGGAGAAATCGAACACTGTTAGACATGGTTCGATCCATGATGAGTCTTACCGACCTTCTAATTTCTTTCTGGGGATATGCCCTAGAAACGGCTGCATACCTACTTAACAAGGTACCTACCAAATCCGCCCCAAAGACTCCATATGAGATGTGGAAGGGGAGGAAACCAAATCTTAAGCATGTTAAGACTTGGGGTTGTCCAGCTTATGTCAAAAAGTTTGAACATGATAAGCTACAGACTAAATCTGAAAAGTGTAGATTTGTGGGATACCCTAAAGAAACTGTAGGGTATTATTTCTATCATCTAACTGATCAAAAGGTGTTTGTTGCGAAACATGCTGCCTTCTTGAAAAAGGAGTTTATCCATGAAGGGGTCAGTGGGAGTAAGATATATCTTGAAGAAGTTCAAGAACCACAAATTACCACGGATCAAAGTCAAGTACCTGACCAAGTAGAAGAACCTACTATATCACACCCTGTTCGTAAATCTGGGAGAGTACCGAAGATACTTGAGAGGTATGGATTCGTTATAGAGGATGACGATGAGGTACACATCATGAATGATGATGATCCATTGAATTACGAACAGGCCATGAGTAATAAAGACTCAGGGAAATGGCTTGAAGCCATGAAATCCGAAATGGACTCCATGTATGAAAACAAAGTATGGACTTTGGTTTCACCACCTGAAGGCATTAAGCCTATTGGGTGTAAATAGGTCTTTAAAAGAAAGACTGAAGCGGACTGCAAGGTGGAGATCTATAAGGCCCGACTGGTTGCAAAAGGTTTCAAACAAAGACAATGAGTTGATTATGATGAAACCTTTTCACCAGTAGCTATGCTCAAGTCCATTCGGATTTTGCTTGCGATTACAGCTTATAACGACTATGAGATCTGGCAGATGGACGTGAAAACGGCCTTCCTCAATGGGAAACTTGAGGAGGATGTGTATATGACACAGCCAGAGGGATTTGTTTCAAAGGTTGGAATAAATCAAGTCTGTAAGCTGCAACGATCCATTTATGGATTGAAGCAAGCTTCTCGTAGATGGAACATTCGTTTTGATGAGACAATCAAAGAGTTTGATTTTATCAAAAATGACGATGAACCATGTGTGTACAAGAAGGTTAGTGGGAGCGCAATTTCATTCCTTGTATTATATGTTGATGATATATTACTGATAGGGAATGACATTCCTATGCTACAATCGATTAAAATCTGGTTATCTAAACACTTCTCCATGAAGGACTTGGGAGAAGCATCCTATATTTTGGGGATAAAGATCTATAGAGATAGATCTAAAAGGATGCTTGGTTTATCCCAAGGAACGTACATTGATGCAATGCTAAAGAGATTTATCATGGAAGATTCTAAAAGAGGTCTCTTGCCGATGAGCCATGGAATACATCTCTCCAAGAAACAGGCCCCAAAGACACCTGAGGAGAGAGACCGTATGAGTAAGATCCCTTATGCTTCTGCAATAGGATCTATCATGTACGGTATGATATGTACTAGACCGGATGTTGCTCATTCACTTAGTGTAACGAGCAGATACCAGTCGAATCCAGGAGAAGAGCACTGGAAGGCAGTGAAGAATATCCTAAAATACTTGAGAAGGACTAAGGATATTTTTCTTGTCTACGGTGGGTCTGAATTAAAACTCGAGGGCTTCACAGACTCAAGTTTTCAAACGGACCAAGATGACAGTAAATCTGTTTCGGGGTATGTTTTTACCTTGAACGGAGGCGCAGTGAGTTGGAAGAGTTCCAAGCAGCAAACAGTTGCTGATTCAGTGACAGAGGCAGAGTATATAGCTGCAAGTGAAGCTGCAAAGGAAGCTGTTTGGATGAAGAAGTTCATAACTGAACTTGGTGTGGTTCCTAGCATTGGAGAAGCAGTTCCCATTTACTGTGACAACACATGAGCAGTTGCACAGGCTAAGGAACCGAGGTCTCATCAGAAATCTAAACACGTGTTGCGGCGATTTCATTTGATCAGGGAGATCATTGAAAGAGGAGACGTCACCTTGGAGCGTGTAGACTCTCAAGACAACATTGCAGATCCATTTACTAAAGCTTTAACACAACAGCAGTTTGATCGTCACTTATGGGTATGAGATACCATGGCGATTGGCTTTAGTGCAAGTGGGAGATTGATAGTAGTGTGCATACAAGCCAATCATGTATGATGATAAAACACGTACTTTGTAAACAATCTTATTTATTTATTAATAAAATATTCATTTATTAAAGGCATTTAGTTATCTACATGTTGCTGTTTTTATAATATGTAAATAACCCATAGTTTTAAGCAAAGCTTTTAGAATCATGATGATGATCATGCTAATGAGATCTAAATTCTTAGAAAGTTTTAAAACTTAAATAGTTCCCAATCGTGGGATTACTAAAAAGGGGATTAGTAAATCCGGATAGATTGGTACATATGTTGCTTGCTCATTGGATGAGAATGATTGATCTCATGATCATTTGTGTGGAGACACTAAAGTAAGTATGTAGGTGCTTATTGGAGAATAAGTTCACTGAATGTGATTCGCTATGGAATACCTAATGGAGTTTTACTCGCATGTCAATAGGAATTCCTAATGTGATAGTAGTACAAGTGATCCTTGGACTTGAGATCATCATAGTATCTTGTATGTAACAAATTATACTTTGACTTATTTCTTAAGACCTTTTAAGGCATATATAGGGTATGCTTGGGTATAATGAGTTACATATGGAGATAATGAATGATCAATAAAGAATCTACCACCTCTAGTAAAAGAGGAGATATGTCCTATGTGATTCGTTAAATGACAACCCAGGAATCCTTGGCCAAGGTGAAATGAAATTAGAAAGGAGTTTTTAATTTGCATTATTTGGAGTTGTGCATTTTCTAATCGAAATACATATAATTAAATAAAATAAGACTTGACAGTAAATCCATGTCTTATATTTAATTGGGACATTGTATGGTGGAAGGATTGAATTGTATGGTAACTATTAACTCACAGGTTCTTTTATGATTAATGTTGAAATCTATATTATCTGGAAAGTCGTTGATCGCTAGGGAGGCTTATCCCTATTGTAGAATAAATATTATTTATTTAAATAGATTATTAGTTTAATTTATTTATTTAAATAAGATTAAAATTATTTTAATTGATTTATTCACAACCGGTTTAATATGGAGAACCTAAAGGGTCACACCATAAAAGGAAGAATAATTATTTAAGAAGGTAATGGCATAATCGTAATAATGCATTAAGTATAATTAATTTAATCTATGGTGATAGAATAAATTAAATAGCTTAATGTTTATTATTTAATATTTTGGAAATATTAAATATAAATTAATAAGAGGAGTCTTATTAATATTATTACAATTATTATTATTTTAATTTCTAAAGGAGTTTAGTAATTAATTTAATATTTAGTACTCTCATTTATTCCTAATAAGATTAGGAGACAAATTAATTAAATGAATTTAATTAATTATTCCCATGTGGTGGGAAGCCTAAATTAATTAAAGGAGTTTAATTAATTAAAAAAAATCCCATGTCTAATAGGATTAGAAGGGTTGACTAATATCTATATAAGAGGAGTCTTATAATAGATATTAGATTGATGCAATTCTAATTGTTGAAGAGTACTCCTTTTCTATAGAGGATAGAACACTAAGCCAAACACCCTCCTTCTTGATAATTTCTCTTCCTTGGTGGCTAACGTTGATCAAAGGAAGGAATCTAACCCGGAAATTCAAGGAGATCACGAAGAACAAAGAGTTGAACTAGTACCTGTGGAAGCTTCGTTCTACAAGGATATGATTCCATAACTTCTTATTTATCGTTTTAAATTAATAATTTGCATAAAGGATGATCCGGGTAATGGTTTTGTAGAAATTTTTTAAACTCTGATATACCATGCTTCCGCTAATTTTTGCAATTTGATTGCGTCACGATTTCGTACAAACCCAACACTAGGAACATTATATTTTCTTAAATATTATGTTCTATCAACAACTCTAATCAATTTTCTGTATATCTTGTTGACAATTTGGACTATGGATAAATCACTAATATTTATTCTATATATAATTAATGTGATTATTTCTGTCTATTCATCATATCATTGTTATTGTACTAATTATCAAAACTAAGTTGTTGTGAATGTCTTTGGCCTGGGTGCAAAGACAATATAATTGTTGAGTGTATTTTGCATGTGTGGCAAAGACACGTGGTGAAAATTCTGTTTGGTCTGGGTGCAAAGATGAATTGTGGATTATCATGATCATAACCAGTGGAATTATAATTGAATATAGTTGGTCTAGGGCAAAGATGAATTGATCAGCATGATTTTGGTCAAAAACTGTTGAAAGACATGATTATAAACAACAACTAGAATTGGTTTAATTGTAATTTTTGGTGTTACGGACAAAGACATGTGGTGAAATTTCTCTTTGAGAAATTGTTGTTTGGTGTTACAGGGATAAAATATAAATGTTGAATTTTTCAATTTGAGAAGATAGTATTTATTTGACTCATCTAAAGGATTGTTCATTCCGCTGCAGTTATTTGTTGAAAATTTATATCATCTACCATATGTTCTAAATATCTGATTTATTATTGTTGAAGGCTAATGATAATTTATTTACCTTAGTCATGATCTTTTACTGGGTTGTTTGTACTCACCCTTTTGTTTTATAATTTCTTTCAGGAAATAAGAATGTAGTTGGGTCCAGTGGGGAGAACAGGGGAATTGAGTGATGGTCCGAGTTAGTGGTTGTCCTCATTAAATTATAAAATAATATAACAATAATTGTACTGAGGGCTTAAAATGTGTGTTACTGTATTTTGTACGACCTTGTAATAATTAGAGTGTTAAAATTGTCATACTTCATATTGTACGATATTTGTATCTAGCACTCACAGTATGTGTGTTGTCGTATTTTGCACGATAATATAAAAGTTATAATTCAGAGAATTTATGTTTGTGGTATGTATTTTGGCGACTCAAATTGGGTGTATAAAAATCTGAATTTGGGGGCGTCCCATATAATCTATATACTTTAGGTATAGAACAAGACGGTGAAACTTAAAAACAAAAACAAAAAGACTTGAGTTAGTTGGAAGAATAAAACATTAATGAAAACTTTTTTAGAAGCATATATTCGACTCAGAGCCGTTCTTGAGATTTTGGCGGCCCATGGCGAAAAATAAAAAATAAATAAAAAGTACAAGTTGTATCCAAAAAAATATCTTTTTGGATCTTAAAACATAATTGTTCGACTACAACAAAATATATGAGAGCTTCGACTATAACAAAATATATGAGAAGTTCAACTACAACAAAATATATGAGAATACATTCATCGAAAGATACTTCTTCTATTGTTTCTAAAGGCAAAATGTTCAATCAAATGTTCAAAATCAAGTTTGTCCAGTATATCCTTCTCGATGCACATGGTTGAGAACTCATTTAACCTTTCTTGTGTCATAGTCGACCGCAAGTAATTTTTTAACAATTTCAACTTTGAAAAATTTGTTTAAACAGATGTCACTATCACATGAATAGTTAGTAATACCATGTAAGCTATTGAAACATTAAGAAAACAATCCAAAACTTTTACAAACTCTAGAAAATTTTAGTGACTGACTCTATTTCTCTTGGCAAAGTCACACACACACACACACATATATATATATATACACTATTTATAAAAAAGTGGCCCCTCCCTGATCGGAGGCCTAGGGTGGTTGACCCTCCTGCCCGTGCTCAGGAACGGTTCTGGCATTCGTGAGGTTGTGAAAAATGGTAGGGAAGGTGCAAGTCTTAAACCACAATTAATCATAGAGAAATGTGGGAAATATACTAAAAGATACATACAACTTGATTGTGGATCAAAAACAAATGAAAAATCATTATGACTACTTGCAAGAAAAATATAGTGCATGGTGCAAACTCAAAAGTAAGACAAGAATTTTATATGACCCGTCAACTAATAGGTTCAACCTTTTGAATGGAATTAAGAGATAAATGTGTTCTATTAACTTTTTTACAATTTAAGCTAATTAGTAATAGTCCTTAAAAATATTTTATAACATGTTGAACTTACTATTTGAATACAGACAATAAAATGGTAGAAACTTTGAAGACCTCATATCTAATCTTGCCTGATCTTTGTATTGCATTATTTGATGGAATCGAGACAATAGGACATGATAGTTGAAGTTCTAGTTGTGGAAGAACTAGGACTAAATATACACCTTTGGATTCAAAGGTTTTTAGTCTTGAGGACATTCTTTTTAGCACCCAAGGTCAAGGGTCTTTTATTCCATCTCTTAATTCATCAACTCCCGGTACGCAATCTTATGCTTCCGCTCCTAACTGTGAAGGAGAAATGCCAAAGAAAAAAGCTAGACGTTCATCAAAACAAGCCTATAATAATAACCTTGATGAATAGATGTCCAAGGCCTTGAAATTCATTGTTGAAAAGAATAGTGGACCTTCCGTGAAAGAATGCAAAGATAAGTTCAAAGAACTTAGGTGTGGAGCGAAAAATCTACTACACAAGATGACTCTTTGAATATTTTGTAAAAAACCAAGCTATAGAGAAGCGCGCATGATTCTAAAAGAGAATAAGATTGAAAATTGGGTTATGATGGTTTCACTCAAGCTAGGATATATTGCTTAATTTTTTGGATATTATTTAATTACAAGTTTGGTATTATGTTGGTGGGAATATTTAGGGGCTAGGTAATTTCATATATTTGGGTACAAACTTCTTATCTTTGGGGCTAGCTAATTTCATATTTTTGCAATACAAACTTGTATATGTTGGAGCTTATTTGCTTAATTATGGATGTGATATTTTGAACTTGTTATGTTAAATTTATAATGAATGTTATGATAATTATTTCAAGTCTTGTTATGGAGATTATTTTTATATCATGTTATGATGGTTATGTAATATTTAGACTACTCTAGTTAATATTTTGTTTTATTAATTGTTATAGTATTTTAAAATTGTTATGTTTAATATATGTAATATGGATATCAAGCATTAAATTTTATGTTTAATGATTATATATTGGTATTTGAAAAGACGATATTCAATGAGAATACCAAGGATTATGGATAATACTTCGGCATTGAGCGGGCATGCTTACACATTAGAGTTGTTAAATGAATTAAATACACAATGTTGAGAATTAATGCGTCTTTCTCGTTATGAATATGTGCGTCTATGTGAACATTTCAAGGAAAAATAATGGGTACACAATAGTGGACAATAATAGTTGATGAGAAGATGACAATATTCTTAACAATTATAGGCCATAATGAACGCTTTAGAGTCGTAAAACGCACATTTTAACATTTGACCCAAATAATACATATATATTTTCATGAGGTGTTAAATGGAATGATTGAGTTTTTTAAAAGAAATTATAGTACATATATCATTTGATCCAAATTCTGATATTTCGGGGAACCATCAAAATTTACGATAAATATTTTCGGTAAGTGACATACAAATTCTTTTATTTTTTACTTTTATTTCATATAATAAAATACTTTGACAACTTTAAATTTTTTAATGCAAGGTGCAGTAGGTGCATCAGATGGTACTCTTGTACATGCAATTGTTCTTGTTAATCAACAAACACATTATAAAGGAAGAGGAAGGGGTGAATGCTATCAAAATATTTTAGGAATATGTGATTTTAACATGATATTCGCATTTGTCTGGGCTGGATGGGAAGGGATTGCACATGACTCAAAAGTGCTAAAAGAAATTACATTTGATCCATCTTCCGGTTTCCATTTCTTCTCCCAGGTATGTATTACAATTTCTTTTACCATTTCCAACTATTAGTTATTTTTGTCATAAAATTTCGTCATTGAAGTTATTAATGATAATCATTAAATTTTTTTCTCAATTATAAATAAATATTATCTTTGTGATGCTGTATACATAAACACTCGAGAATTTTTATCTTCATATTGCAATACAAGGTATTGATTAGATGATTTTTGATGCAGGTGCGCCTTTAGTAAAAAGGAAAAATTCAGCCATACTTATGCACAACTCAGAAATGTTATCGAGCGTGTTTATGGTGTGTTGAAAGCAATATTCTCAATTTTGAAACGGATGACTCCTTATCCTTTTACAGTACAAAGGGATATAGTTATCGCTTGCTTCGCAGTTCATAATTTCATAAGGAAACATTACATTGAGGATGATTTGTTTGCTCAATATGATCGAGATAACATGTTTGACGATGAAGCGGAGCAAAATGAAGGGAATTGAGAAAAGAGACAACATGAACCGCAATGAGGTGATCAAGGAATAGAATTTATCGATCTATTGTGCTAATCAATTGAAACTGCTTGTTTATTTTGTTCTACAACATTTTGTTCTTAGATGATTATTACTCTATTTTATAAAAAAATCAATAACATTAAAATATCTTATTTTTTAAATTAAAAATTAATAATAAAAACAAAAGCTCATGGGCTAGCCTATCTCATTGTGCTCTGGGCCATGAACCCCACTTTTAGAGTCTAATAAAAATTAGGTCTTTTTGGCCCTAGTCCATTTGGTTGATTCAGCCCATTTGTGAGGTCTAAACTTATAGTTGATTAACAAATCCTTAATACACCACGACTATATATCTAAAACCAAGTTCTCAAATTCAGACAGTTCATCGAACCGAAAAAGTAGAGGGGTCACTGGTCCAAGCAGTGGTCGAACTGTTATTGAACCAGTGGTTATTAATATATAAAATATATATTATTATTAATTAATAAAATTTTAAAAATCTCATTTTTTATGAACTAAAACATAATAAAAATGAGTTACAATATTAATAAAAGTGATTAATTTTAATATTAAATATTTTTCGGTTAAATAAAAAGGGGTCACCGGGTCAATTAATCGGGTTTACCAGTTGAGCCGATGGTCAACGGGTCAACCTAGGTTTTTACCAAAATCGATTAATTGGTTCAAATCGGACAGGAAGGTTGATCGGTTCCGGCTTTTACCGGTCGACCACCAGTCCGGTCCGGATTTTAAAACCATGTCTAAAACACAGTTTGAATCTTCTCAACAACGTAATGCAACGATTTTTTTCACGTCCCGTAGCTAGAGCTAGCAATTTAAGTTGAAAACCATATAGTTAATCAAAACCACTTGGATCTATTGGGTTGGTTAACTAGTTTTTAAATAATGGATTGGTTTGGTTTTGGATCCATATTATTATTACAAATTTGGGTTGGATCTAGTTTAACTATTTTTGATCCATATTAGTCTATAATAATTTTTTGTACTTTGAAGAGCTAATACATCAATATGTATGTATTATTACTCTACATTCTTATATAACACATATACATTATACATATTACATACTTTTGTAATTTATACACTTGTAATTATGTATAAAAATTATTTCACTAATTAGGGAATTAATCCATAATAAAGTTAATACTTTTAGTGTAACAAACTACTAATTTAAATAATTAATATATCATCCCTTAATTAATTAAAATAACTCATTTAAATTATACAAATTATATTATATAATTACATTTTATTTCCTCCTTCTCTCAATAAATTATTTTATATTATATTATATTATATAATTTAATTTAATTTCCCTCTACCCCTCCCCCCACCCCTCAAACCTAGCTTCATTGCTTGAGTTATATACCCTTCAACAGTAAAAAAGCAAACAGTCAACTATCAGCAACATTATAAACCACGCCCACGCCCACCCCAACCCCCATCCCCCATCCCCCATCCCCCAAACCTATCGCTCACCCCCCAAAAAATTAATATTTATTGATTATGTATACACCTCCACCCCCACCCCCTCCCCAATCTAAAAAAATAATATTTATTGATTATGTATACACCCACCTCGCCCCTCCGCCCACCCCCGCCCCCCTCCTCCCCCCCCCCCCCTCCGTCCTTCACCCCCCACCAAAAAAATAATATATATTGATTATGTATATACACCTTGCCCCCCACCCTCGCCCCCTACCCCCACCCTCACCCCAAAAAAAATATTATTTATTGATTATGTATACCCTTCCATGTCCTCCGCCCCACTTACCCCCACCCCCACCCTTCAAAAAAAATAATAGGATTTAATGATTATATATACACTCCAAAAGAATTAATATTTATTGATTATTGTAATAAAATTCTCAATAATTTTATTAATTTTAATTAACATAATAATTATTAATGTAATTTTTTTTGAAAGTGCCTATAATCACAAAATTAATATTTTTAATACTCAAATTAGTCACATCAATTAAAATTTTTAGTTTCAAACTTGGGTCTAAAAAATCAAAATAAGACTCTTTTAGTAGTATAATAGAAATTAAAATTTTAGTGAAACTATAATTTGAAAAATAGGTCGACTTAATTCGACCCATAACCATTTAAATTCAAACCACATAACCCATATTAAGTATAGGTAATATGGTTTTGGTTCCAAAACTAACGCAAACCTATTTTATGTAACCCAAAATTAATCGAAACCTATTTTTTGTCAGGTCTACCCGTAGCATTCGAATGTAGGATCCACTTTTTTCTTATGTGAGAGAGAATTATCTAGAAATGAATAGAAACCTTGAACACTACAAACACAATAAAATTAATATAAAGATAAAACAATTATCTAAATGTAAACTTTTTTATTTTTTCTCATTAAGCTTATTAAGAACATGCTTTTTTAAGGGCAAAAAGCACCTTTAACCCATTGTGGTTGTCGTGTTTTAAACAATTAGCTATTGTATATTTAAAATATTCAATTAGCCCACTGTACTTTTTAAAAATGTACAATTAAATCATTCCGTCCAATTTTGCTCACGGACATTAAAAAATATCCTACGTGACTTTTTTGAAAAATAAAATAAAATACATGTATTTGCTGATGTGTGTATTAAAAAAATGAAAAAATTATTATTTTCTTAGCAATACAACAAAAATTAAAAATATTAATTATATGACAAAAAAATTTAAAATACTAATAAAATTAAAATAAATATTTAATTCATTTTTTTATAATTTTTTTCTTTTTCTTTTATCTCTTTTCCTTTCTTTTAATAATTATTTTTATTTTAAAAATTAATACTAATATATATTTTAATGATATAAAAAAGGTAAGTACATAATTAATATAAAATAGAAAATTTGATACAATTAGCAAAAATTAGTTAAACAAATGACATAAAAATTAAAATTAATTATACAATTAATTAAATAAATTACACAAATAATATAATTAAGAGAGGTGAAATAATTAATTCATTTTCTTTATAATTTTTTATTTTCCTTTATCTATTTTCCTTTCTTTTAATTATTATGATCAGAGTACTGAAAGTCAATTTTTTGAAGATCGGAACTTCCGCATCTGCTGTGGAAGTATTCTTTGATCCAGAACCAGGTGAAATTATTGGACTCTCAGTAAGCGCATCAAACTCATGTGTCAAGAACAGGGAACTCTTTGCATTCAGGCGGAATTTCCCAAATCAGAAACCCTAACCCACCAACCCAAATCCTCCATGGATCCGATACTTCACGTACTCCAAATCCTCCCATACAGCTTCCTCCGCCTTCAAATCCAAATTCCTCTGAACTACCAACACCGAACAACCCCACTACCAAGAAAACCCAGCCCCTCCCGTGGACCCACCAAGAAACCATCAATCTCATCCAAGCTTACCAAGAAAAATGGTACTCCCTCAAAAAAGGGCAGCTCAAATCCAGCCAATGGGAAGAAGTTGCCATCACCGTCGCCGCCCGATGCGCCTACGACGAACCCTCAAAATCCAATTGTTAGAAAAAGAAAGGATTTTTTTTGAGAGTGATAATGATGATGAAGATGATGATGATGAGGAGGTAGAAGGGACTGAGATGGTGGCAAAATTGGCAGTGGAAATTAGGTCATTTGCTGAGAGATTTGTTAAAATGGAGAACAAGAAGATTGAGATGACGAGGGACACGGACAGGTACAGGATGGAAATGGAAAATAAGAGGATGGAAATGATTCTTGGATCGCAGCAGAAACTTGTAGATACCCTTGACTGCAGCCTACAACAGTTGTCCACATCTTCTACGATTTCCTCTGTTGAATTTTTAGATCTCGATCTAGATATAATTAATATTAATTTTAATTTTTAAAATAAAATAACAATTAAAAAAAAGAAAAAAAATTAAATTAAATATTTATTTTAATTTTATTATTATTTTAATTATTTTTTTGTCACATAATTAATAATTTTAATTTATTATTTTTTTTGTGTTGCCACATAAGAAAATAATATTTTTTTGATATTTTTTCAATGCCACGTCTGAAACAACAACAAATACACGTCATTTTTTTTAAAGCCACGTAGGAAAATTCGACTGATTTGTTAACGTTCGTGAGCAAAATTGAACGGAATGGTTTGATTGTACATTTTTAAAAGGTACAGTAGGCTAATTAAATATTTTAAAAGTACAGTGACTAATTGCTTAAAACACGACCATCACAATAGGATAAAGATATTTTTTATCTTTTTTTAAGGGGAACACTATTTTTATATAGTCTCCTCTCACACATGAATGTGAGATTCATTTTTTCCTTATGTGAGAGAGGGAGTATTATGTTGAAATATTAAAAACATCAGTTCCCCTTTTAAAAGATAATTTTTTTAGTCATAATTTTTTTAATTTTGTAGTATTTTCTTTTCCGTCCAAATTCGAAAATAGTGCTGGTGTTGGTGCATGGGTGATTTAGTAATTTAGGCGGCCGCAGTTCGGTGGTACCGAGTCCTCGCTGTCTTATTATAGCCAAGAGTGCGGAATTTACTAGGAAAACAAAAACCAACGTAACTTTCTCAACCAGCTGCTGCTCTGTACTCTTATAAATCCACCGGCTTTCCATTTGTTCCGACTTCCACCTACTTTGATTTGAAAACAGAGAACGAGAGCTGTCAATTGATCTTATACTACCTACAATCAATTAATCTGTTCTATATATCAGATATGGCGTGTGCGAGTTTTGTTAAGCTGAACGCCTCGTCTTCACAGTGGATCGGGCAGCAAACCTTCAATCAACGCCCTGGATCCTCCCCTATTTTGCCTATTCGCCGTGTATCCGTCGTCCGTGCCGGATCTTATTCCGACGAACTCGTCAAAACCGCTGTAAGCTCTAATTTAACATATACATATATATATATATATATATTTATATATGTGGGGAAGACTATGAAATGTTTGTTGATTTGTTACCAGATCTTTAATTTTTCATTGAAACTTGTGAAACCAGTTTGTTTTTATATTTTGACTTACAGTAATAATTAGAAAATCTATTTTTTTTGCTGAAGATTTTATAATTGTTTTAAAATAAACTAAATTTCTTCGTTACCGTTTTTGGCCGGTGGGTTAATTTGTCACGGTCACACCAACCACATTTTATATAATACATAATCAACAGTCTATATTAAAAAAAAAAATCATTCACCCCACTTTTTATTGAGAAGGAAATCTTTGGTTCCTAACTTAAAATTTTATTTATTTATTCTAATACAAAAGTTGTTTGTTGGGATTTTATAACACTAAGATTTTATTTTCTTTAAAAACTTTTGGCTTCTGCCTAGCATTGTATGTAATTTCCTTTTTCTCTTAGTACCCTATGTACTTCAAAAAGAAATTTTGAGAAGTGTTGGTAGCAGCAGTGATGGATGAATTATAATTCCTAGTCATTTGATGTTTTCAGTTAGTTTTAGCAGATGTTATCTAATTGATCATGGTTTCTTTCGTCATTGGAATAGAAAACAATCGCCTCTCCGGGTCGTGGTATCCTTGCCATTGATGAATCCAATGCAACCTGTGGAAAGAGATTGGCATCTATTGGACTGGACAATACAGAGGTCAACAGACAGGCTTATAGACAGCTTTTACTGACAACTCCTGGTTTGGGAGAATACATTTCTGGGGCCATTCTTTTTGAAGAGACACTATACCAGTCAACAACAGATGGAAAGAAATTTGTGGACTGCTTGCGTGAGCAGAACATTGTACCAGGCATCAAAGTTGACAAGGTATGTTCTTATTTGCATGTTTTTGAAGATTTTTTTTAATGCATAGACATATATTACATTTTCTATTTGCAGTAATTTATTAAAGCAATTAACTTGTATGCTTCCACCTGTGTGTTCAGGGTTTAGTTCCCCTGCCAGGTTCCAACAATGAATCTTGGTGCCAAGGGTTAGATGGATTGGCTTCTAGATCTGCTGAATACTATAAACAAGGTGCTCGGTTTGCAAAGTGGTTAGTTATTCTCTGTCTTTTTCAGGAACCTTATATGTATCGTTACATCAAACTCTCTAGATTAAAGAATAGTTTGTGTGTTGGATTGGAGAAGGATATGCCATGGCATGCCTAAAATTTTTGACTGTTATTTGAATCTAGGCGCACAGTTGTTAGCATTCCTTGTGGTCCTTCTGCTTTGGCTGTGAAAGAAGCTGCATGGGGACTTGCACGTTATGCTGCTATTTCTCAGGTATCCCTTCAATTTTATTTTATATTTTTGATTTTTATTTCTATTTTTTGGGTTGAAAGTAGTGAATGGAAAGTCAGAATTGGCATGGAGGTCAATTTGCAATAATAAAGCCCTTTGTCTCTTATAGTTTATTTGTTAGGGAAGAACATTATTAACATGCACCTTGAACTAGGGCTTAGAGTTATCAAAGTTTATTCCTCCTGACTTATAGGTGTCCTACACTGTGTAATTTGGAAAGGAATAAAAACATACAAAGAAATGGTAAGTTTCAATTGTCTGCTTATTTCGTCCATGAAATAAGTGTCATTTTCTGTTTGGATCAAGAAAAGATGTTACTATTGCTAATCTATTTCTTTTGGTCAAACTTTTATATCATACAGTGAAGGCCATTTAATATACAGTTGATCTTAAAAAAAGTTAAATATGCGTAAACAATTGAGCGAGCAAATGAGTACACGTGTTTTTTATAATATTAATTTGATCCCATACACATTGAGTTCCTTTAATTTCTTCAAGGATTAAAAAAAAATTATCTATAGAAAGCTTGATGTATAAATAGTAATAATAAAATAGTATTAATGTTAGACATTTTTACTATGCATTTCTGTAACTTCTACGCTATTATTTTCCACTTATCTCCACACAATATATTCTTATGTTGCTGTGATATCTTCTGTAGGACAACGGTCTGGTGCCTATAGTGGAGCCTGAGATTCTACTTGATGGGGATCACCCAATTGAGAGGACACTTGAAGTTGCTGAGCAAGTATGGGCTGAAGTCTTCTACTACTTGGCAGAAAACAATGTGTTGTTTGAGGGAATTCTGCTCAAGCCTAGCATGGTAACTCCAGGAGCTGAGCACAAGGAGAAGGCTTCTCCAGAGACCATTGCAAAATATACACTCACCATGCTTAAGAGGAGAGTACCTCCGGCAGTTCCAGGAATCATGGTACAAATGACTGAATCCAATTTTCATCAAATGTCAATGCCTTTACTTTTTCCGTAATTGAACTAACCCTGAATTCTTATAGCCAAGTACTCGACAGAGGGACTTTTCAAGTGGTTGATTATTTTTAACTGAGCTGCCATGTTTTTAGCAATCAATTTAAGAAGCTAACATTCTATTTCAGTTAACACTTGACCAAATATACAGGTATGACGTGGTGTACATTGACTCACAAGACGACCTTCGATAAAAGTATATCATGTGGTTTATGCAGGGTTAAAACAGTGAACTTGAACCTCAGTTCTTAATAAATGTGACAGATAATCACAATATGCCCGTACTCCTTAGCACACTTCTCCTTTTTTTGAACTTGATGTGTCACATTCTGTTATTCTTGTTGTTTGAATGTTATAGATGATAATTCAAGTGCCAGGAATAAGTTTCATTAGGTCTGATAGATTATTTGTTTTCTTTTGGTAGTTCTTGTCTGGAGGACAATCTGAAATGGAAGCTACACTGAACCTAAATGCAATGAATCAGACCCCCAACCCATGGCACGTGTCCTTCTCCTATGCACGTGCTCTACAGAATACCGTGCTAAAGACATGGCAAGGACTTCCTGAGAATGTAGAGGCCGCGAAACAGTCACTTTTGGTTCGTGCAAAGGCAAACTCCCTGGCGCAGCTTGGGAAGTACTCAGGTGAGGGCGAGGGCGATGATGCTAAGAAAGGGATGTTTGTCAAGGGCTATACCTACTGAGTCAAAGTTTAGTAGTCCAGGAAATTTCAACACTTGGCGAGTATAGTTTGTACTTCAATTTGCAACCTTTTGTTTTCTTGTTAGCTATGTATGCTGAGGAGACTTATAAGATTCCTCCACAGTCCACTGCTTTGAATAACGAATAGTTAGGAAAAATTCTATTCCATAAACCAGGAAAGATGGGATTATTGAAAACTGAGGGTATGTATGTATACCATCTTTAAGGAAAGTATCATGAATTTTTGACATTGTTTCTAGTGTTCATTTCCTGTGATAATCGGAAATGTGAAATGTATTATGGGACCTCCGACCTAAATTTATGAATAGCTTTTGTCTCTTTAAGTAATAATAATAGGAGTAATATTCATTTTTTTAATAAAAATAATTTGTTTTTCTTCTTTACAAGTGATTTTTAGCATACTTCACCGTAATGAATATGACAACCCTGTTTGACATAATAAATTGGATAACTGACCTCAATTGTTAACAAGTAATCTCAAATTTTGGAAACCAAGATGATTTATTTCGTAGGACTTGGGAGGTGGAGTAATATTATGAGGGCTAATTTAGGAATAGAAACAAATCTCTATTTGACCGTATCCTTTTCGCTGCAGAAGCAGCAGAGGGAGTTATCACTTCCTATCCTCTCTGCCAGTTGTACAAGACCTCTTCTATGCATATCGACACATATATCGGTTTCGCCTGTAAGCCTCTCTAGGTAAGTCACTACCTGAGTAATAAATTTTCTAAACTTATATTATATATATACACACACACACACACACACATTTGTATAGTTCCAGATTTTGTCAGCGAATACACTTGTATAGTTCAAGATTTTTAATCTGTATTTCAGTTTTCTTATAGTGCAAGATTTTTAATTGTGTTTGACTCTTACTCTTTAGTAAGCACTTATTTACTGGCAATTAAATTGCAAATCTGACACGGTCTTATTTGTCATAAACTTTTTTTTCGGCACAGGTCTTCCGCATACATAAATTAATTGTGCAAAACTGTTCCTCCAGCTCTTTTGGTCAATAAAAAGCGAATTCTATTGGTTAAATTTGAAGAAAAGTGGTAATGTATTTACTGAATAATGTATTGGTATGAATACATGGTGGCTAATATATATAGAGAAGTGCACACAATTTCCACAGTTTCGAACTAAGCTTATTACACACATTGCTTCTATGACCTTCAAGCACGCACCAACCAATCTCACATGTTGGCTCGGCACGATTATTTGGATCTTCAGTTTTGCTCTCCATGAATTTAGTTCTCCTGTACAATACAATTTATTACTACATAGGAAATGGCATATTGGAATGTTTTTTTCTCCATGCTGTCCTTCCTCTTACAATCTCCTCTTCATTTTTAAGCTCCCCTATCGTTTGGAGGAGATGTGTATACTTAAATGGCAGTGAATCTCCATTGATCGTAGTACTGTCATTACTGTTTTGTTGAACTCCATCTTTGAGCAATATTTCAACTTCATCAGGATCACAAAGGGATTGAACTATATCTGAATCTCCACATTCTTTCCTATATTCTAGGATTATACTAGATAGCTGGTGCTCCTCCAGAAACTGATCAGGGATTGTCTGAAAAAGAGTAAACGTTAATCATTATTTCCCCCCAGCTGGTTTTGTTCCATTTGAATCTGTTATTGACCCAAAAAATGGGTCTTTACCCCCTTACCTCGAGCATCCATCGTACATATTTTACATTGTTTACATGGTGGTTCATGTCCAAGTCACTCCTCTTGGGCTATAAGTCGGAAAATTAGAATGTTAGTATACAATTTTTGTGTGTGTGTGTGTGTGCCGTGTGCGTAGGTACATCAAAATTTTATGCAGACTTGTTTAATGTGCATGTATTCTGTTGATATATACTTCACTAAATGCCTCTCCTGTTGTAACAGTATAACTGCTGAAGTTCAGTTCAATTCAATATAGTTTACCTTTAAGTTAGAATTCACATATTTTGCATTGTCATCTAACTTGTCAATCTTTTCTGGAGAATCTTCTTGAATTGCTTTCTTCTCAATAAACCATGGTGATATCTCAGTCCTCACTTCATCTGGCATTTTTGAGAGGCGCCTAGTTTTCTGGTTCATCATTACCCAAGTACTGTTTCATCTCTAAACCATTAGTACTAATGGTAGAAATTACAATATTTCTTATCATCTTATGATAATGGCACATAATTGAATCTGACATCCCACCACATACCTCGTTGCACTTGCAAATACGACACCTGTGGCGTGTGATTTAAGTTGCCAATCTCGCCGCATCCCATTTTTCCCTGATGCTCCAACCCAGGTATCAAGCTCCAATACCTCACCCCTGCACACGGAATGCATATATATATATATATATATATACTCTTTATTATCATGCATGCATGTTACTTGATTGATTCATAATTAAGAATACTTGAGGTTGGTTATATTGGTAGGACTAGGTACCATATTGGATAATGATCCACTTGAAGCTGCATTCTCGAGACAACCCATATGAGATTGTTTCTCATCATTCCATGTGTGGCACCGAATCCATCACTGAGAAGTCCTGACATCCACACATGATTCAGTGCTGTTTCCTGCACGTTAACGCTTTCAGTCATCATTTTCTTATGTACAAGTAGAAATCATAGCTACATATATGGATATCAAAAATTATAGTGTCGGTGAACTAGCTAGTTTCACCTGGAGAAGGTTAAGGATGCTCTCCAGTGATGCAGTTTTGTCAGGGCCAACTTCATAAGAACGAATAACGACAGTCTGTCGATAGCCAACACCCTCTCCAGTGATGAGGCCTTGACGATACGGGTCCACAAACTGCTTCTTTGTCGGAATATTCTGGCGCGTCTGTTCTGTACTTGTTTCGGTGGGAGGAGCAACAGAGGAAGAAGAAGAAGTTGCCACTCTATTATTCATTTTAGCGGTGGATATAATACCAGTTCCATTGATTTTGATACTTCTCAATTTTAGCCTGCTTAGGTCATGGCCTCCTTTTCTAGCAGAAGTGCCCCTGATTGTGTAGGCGTGGCAAGAAAGATAGGAGAGAGAAGCAGCAGCCATTTTGGGAAAGGAGCTTTGTGGTATTCATTGTTTTTATAGAAGTATTCCAGCGAATTGTCCAAGAAAAATTGAGTTGCGTGACAAAAATTGGGAACTATGTTTTCAACAAGGAGAAATTTTGTTTATTTTTAAAGAGTTGTAAATGTTTTAGTTCTAATCGACGTGTTTTTGAAAAAGAAATTGAGAGAAGGAGAAATTTTGTTTATTTAAAGGTGGTGCTTGGACTTTTGGCAGTGGCTGAAGAAGTTGAGAGCTGTTTTGGTGGTTATGAACAAACAGGCCATTCAGAGACTCCCAACTCGGATGGCTTTATGCTGTTTTTTAGCTTAGAAAATTGTTAATGGAGTGAGTGTCTTGGTGAAAGTTGATGTTGGGGATTTAACCATGGTGAATCTTCGAGCTTATTCTTTCACCATGGCCATGGGATAGAAACATTTGTTTCAAAAGAAAGGGATTACTCATACAGACAAAGATAAGAATCCATCGACTTGTTTTTTAAAAAACCACCCCTCTTTGTAGTTTTAATGTAAATGTAATAAATAGTCAAAGTTTTCAGCCTAATTATAATCGTGACGTGTATTTGATAAAGATTCCTTCTACGATTACCGAAATTTGGACAGAAAAATTAAACCCGAATAACAAAATGAATTTGTTCCAGCAAACCATTAGACAGTACAATCCAATTATTCGCTGAAACAAATTTATTTTGTTCTTCCGATTCCTGTCCAATTTACTTGTCCGCATATAATTATTATTTGATAAAAGTTTCTTAATTTAATTGTGTACTTTTTGTGAGGGATCAAATTAAAACCTTAATTTACTGGAAGCAGGGAGGAATATGGGGGGAGTTATGTGAAGGAAGAGCCGAAAACAAAAAGTTAAGGCATCATCTCTCTATCGCATAATTAATTGGATAAAAGATGACAAATCTCGCAGCTTTGAAACCTCGTTTAACACACGCTGGCTGCCATTACTAGAGCATCAAGACCAATGTTGGATTACAATCGACTGAATCGAGTTATAGAGGGAGGTGAAGAAGGTCGATGAGTATCATATCAACTGTCCCCGCATGTCATTAGGCCAGTGTTGAATATGACCTTATATTAGCATTTTAATCCTTATCTCTTGTATTTTTTTTATTAATTCGTGTCGTTTTTAGAGTATGTTTATTTAATTTTCTTCAAAGTATTTAAAAAGATATTTCTTATACGCTTGGTCCATTGTTTTCACTTTTTTGATGCACCAAGCCTATTTAAATGGAAGTGGTTAGCATGAAATTTATTTTTTGGTAAATTGGTTAATTGGGCAATAGAGTGCTGACACGCTCTCTCTCCCTGCGTGTCAGCTCTCTATTGGTCAATTACCAACTTATCAAAAAATGAACTTCATACTTTAAATGTTATAACTTCAAAAGAAAATTAAGCAATTTGTCTTGCATTGTTTTTCTTCTAGCACCTACAACATAGCTAACACACAGGAGTAACTCCAACATTATTTAATTTTCTAATATTAATTAAAAAAACACCATATCTAAACCACATGAACAATTCTAACTATATAAGAAATAATAAAATCAATTCCATCTTGAATTATTATTATTAGTAGTAAAATTTAATCCATAAATCTAGCCCACACAACTTGCTTAGCAGCTTACTATATCTCCTTCCAGTGAATTGCTAACATGCGCCATTCATACGCCAAATTCTAAATCAAGCCAGAGATTTTGTTGAAAGCCGAAACGCCGTTTGATTCAACCAAGCTGATAAGAAATGGGAACTGCGAGTGCTCTCATCTTTAATTCACAGCTCAACAATACAAACCACTGCTTCAAATGTGTTAATACAAACACAAATCATCGAACATCTTCTCTGCTCAATATCAGTCAAAGAAGTCCTAAATTGATTGTCTCGAATAAGCGGGACTGCTATAAAAAGTTCAGCAAAGTTGTTTGCTTTGCTGTTGAAGATGCGACGGAGAAGCAACAAGAATCGGGACGTGACGGGGTTGCTGGTGTTGTTGAAGATAAGCCTGGTAAGTGGAACCCAATTTGACTTTTTTTATTATTATATATATTTATGTATTTGTATCCATTTATTAATTGTTATTCTTAGGGTAATATGTTGGATGATTCTGTACATGGGTATTTTGTTTGGATTGGTTTTCTGAAATGGGTTGTATTTGATTGGCTCTGTATGTGCTGTTTTTGTTTGAATTTAGCTGTTCGGTTTCTTCTGTATTTCATGATTCCCGTGGTTCCTTTGCTGTAGTTTCTACTGTCCTTAGCTTCTTTTTTTGAGCTTGTTTAGTCACTCTGTTATTCCATAGATAATGCTCCCTTACAAGTATTTGATGGCTTATCTGTATAGTTGTGGATGATGCCCAAACACTCCTATCACGTACTCATTAACTTGCAGCTTGCTTATTTTAGTCAGAACACTAATCAAGAATCTCAAATTTTACTTTTTTGTAAATCATAATAAGTAGTTGGGGTAAGGTTTGTTTGAGTTGAATTGATTGGGTATAGTTGTTAATAGGAAATAGAGATCGATGCTGGCAGCTGGCTACAGTGAAACATTATTTGTAAACATGATGTGAGTAATTTTAGGTGACCTATACACCAAAAAGAAAAAGGAAAAAAATGGAAGTAAAGAAAGAATTTTTTTTGAAGTGCTGTAATATAATAAAGATCTCTGTTACTTCTATCCTACTTTTTTCTTTTCCTTTCTTTTCTTTGCCTCAAAAATGTATTTAGATGAGATTTGGATACTCTCAATCTAAAGAAAATTCAATACAACACAAGCGCGCACATGAGAGCATCACTCATCTAGTTTTATTATAGGGATTAGGATCTTAGGGAAGATGGTGTTCCTTTTGTAGCCCTGACAAGTTCAAAATTTTGATGTGTAATAGTGATAAATGAAATCCCTGAAAATTGAAAATTTTAATTTTGTGTTAAGTATGCCTAGCCAAACACGACTGTTGCGTAGTAGTATCAAAGGAACACCTAACGAAATTTTCTATAATGCGTCAATTTTCAATTATTACAAAGAAATGATTTTTTTGCGTTTTATCAATTTCAGTTGGTTAGCCTTGAGCCAGTGATTATGTTCTTTTGTTTGTATTTTGTTGTGAATGGTTGTACCGGGGGTGGGGCATCCCATGTTGGTTCTTCTCTATGTTGTGAGGAGGGAAGGAAGTTAGGGATGAGGAAGCCTATTAATTGAAGATTACTTGCTCTAATTTCAAACAAAAATACTTTCAAGGATACAGAAGTCATGTGCTCCCTTTTTCATAAAGTGTACTTCACCATATTAGGAAGAAAAAATTTGGTGTATTGCGAAACTTTTAAGTCATTGCTAGCATT
Organism: Panax stipuleanatus; assembly: GCA_020205555.1. Taxonomy (NCBI): domain Eukaryota; kingdom Viridiplantae; phylum Streptophyta; class Magnoliopsida; order Apiales; family Araliaceae; genus Panax; species Panax stipuleanatus. The sequence goes on from CM035126.1 coordinate 6,896,010, forward strand.
GACTTGTTTTGAGTGCGATATAAAAGGAGTAATGTTACAACAACAAAAGAATCATACAGAATATCTAGCATAACTAGGTGTAAGCCCAAAATGACAATTTCGAAAGTCTCTCTTCCATCATTTTTTTCACTTGAAACAGGATAGGAAAGGTATTATACCTATTCTGTTAGTATTTTTTTTTAAAAATCCTATTCTTCTGTTGTAGTATCATTTTTCATACCAAAATAAAGGACCTTATGATTTATGTTCATCATCATAGATTTTTGTCTTCCTCATCATTTGTCTCATGTTAACAGCTAATTATCTCTTAATATCAGTCTAAAATTCTGAATATTTTCAGTCCATATCAATCTTAATGTTTATGTGTGGGTAATAATAGGTTTAGAAGAGCTTTTCTTTTGGATAAAATAGGTTTATAAGAGTTGGACGATTTGTATACTTGAATGTATTGTTTTCAATTACATGTGAAAGTAATTTATCTTGGTCTCTAGGTGACACAGAACCATTTTATTTATTAAAATAAATAAATAAATAACATATATATGTATGTATGTATGTAATATAATTAAGATCTCATGGTTCCTAAAGTTTCAGGGAAAAAATTGCTATATGTTTTTTCACTCATTTTTATAACATATATTTTTTTATTTATTTGTGATTATAGAGGTGCCTGATGGCTCAAACGGAGACAAATTACAGGATGACAACCCAGAAAATATGTATAATTTTCTCTATCCCAGTAAAGAGCTCCTTCCAGAAGATAAAGAAATGAGTATATTTGACCATTTAGAGGAGCTGCGGCAGAGAATTTTCGTTTCAGTTTTGGCAGTTGGAGCTGCTATGTTAGGATGCTTTGCCTACTCAAAGGAGCTTATTATGGTTCTAGAAGCTCCTGTTAGAACACTGGGTGTTAGATTTCTGCAATTAGCCCCTGGCGAGTTTTTCTTCACTACTTTGAAGGTTACAATCAATCCTGTTTTCAGTATCATAAATTTTCTATCATCAGTTTGATTGTTGAAATTAAATATCCTAAAAGAGGATAGTTCATCTTTTGTTACCCTGATGAATTGAAATTGGAGCTGCTATATCCTTTGCATTAGATTTTATAGTGTTTAGCTTTCTTCTCTCTTTTTTCCTCGCCATTGGTAGAGATGCAAATTCTATTATTTCTTTCATAAGACAAAATCTTAGGTGGTAACTACATTATGTGATAACTGTTTACATAAGAAAGATTCTCTCTTGACTACAATAGTTAGATTAGTTAAGATTAAGTATGTTCAAATTATGTACAGTTATTTGTATGGCTCAGTGTGGCTTTATAAACTACTAAAACTCTAGATCATTGTTCAATCAACCATACAAAGTATTATTGAAGTTTAGACTTGAAGTCTAAGTACTTTCATGTTGAACAACTTGTTGAAAGCCAAGTTAAGAAAATATTTTAGATATAAATAAGTATGAAACTATGCCTTTCTTCTCTGAGACAATATCCTTCATTTTAGTAATGTTTACAGCCAATTTGGTCTAAAAACAGACAAGTTACTTGCATGAGCGCTTTCTGCTTTATTTTCTGTGTTTTTTACCCTTGTAAAGGAGAGGGATTGATTCCACACACTGATCTGGAAGTTATTTTCATTTGAGGTTCTGTTGTATTTATTGTTTCTTACCTCGTATTATTTTCTTTCTCCTCTCATTTCTATTCCCAATGATTCATTAAACCTCAAATTTCATCAAACGCCTCCCTGTCTTGCCCTAAACATTTCGTTGGATAAAGCACTTGCTGCTCGCTTCTTAGTAGAGTTGCATGGCAGGAAAAGAATTGTGGAAGGTGAGCTTATATGCAGATGTAGCGAAAATGTCACGGTCTCTGCTGGCCACATCGAGCTGGTAAACTAGAAATAGATCCAAATTTTGACATGATTTGTGATAATTGTCTTATTCCATACTGTAATCCCGATTGTATTTCTACTGATGGTTCTTAGAACCATTTTTTATACTGTGCAAAAGTTCATGGAGTAACTGCTGCAAAATTGGGTTATGAATATCAATGCATACAATTTGTGGTCTCAGTTCTGTTAAGGCAAGTTTTTGTTTGAAATGGTTTTTACAGTTTTTGTGATCACGAGTCCACTGTAATGTCAACTCTGAGCATAATACGGTTTTTGTTTGTAACTAGATGGAGTAATATAACTCTCAAAACTATATCACAGGTATCTGGATATTGTGGGCTTCTTTTAGGGAGCCCTGTGATTCTCTATGAGATCATAGCCTTTATTCTGCCCGGTTTAACGAGGGCAGAGAGAAGATTTCTGGGGCCAATTGTTTTAGGATCCTCTATACTTTTCTACGCCGGCATTGTCTTCTCCTACTTGGTTCTCACTCCAGCAGCCTTGACTTTCTTTGTCAATTATGCAGAAGGGGTTGTGGAATCATTGTGGTCCATTGATCAATACTTTGAATTTGTTCTTGTGCTCATGTTTAGCACAGGATTGTCTTTCCAGGTAATCATCCTTCTGTCAACAGCATTATGTTTTTCGGATTGAACAAATTACTTTGTTAAATGTTTTTAACAAAATCATGTGGTGTTTCATTAACACCGCTGCAGGTTCCAGTTATACAACTCCTACTTGGACAAGTTGGCTTAGTGTCGGGAGATCAAATGCTATCAATTTGGAGATATGTTGTAGTTGGTGCCGTAGTTGCAGCTGCTATAGTCACTCCATCGACTGATCCTCTTACACAATTACTTTTGGCTGGACCCCTTGTGGGTCTCTATTTCGGTGGTGCGTGGACAGTGAAGCTCATGGGACGGTGATTGATTTCTTCTAAATCAGTTAAGAGGATTTGATTTTTAATCCATATAGATTCCCCCCCCCCCCCCCCCCCCCCCCCCGATGTGTATAAGCTGATAAAAAAAGCATAGAGAGAAGATGGAATGTAGGATTAATCACTAGAAAATCTGTTTGTTTGTACCTGTTCTTGTAGATGATATCCTTTACTAGTATAATTACCAGAGCATTACATTTTCTCTCCTTGAATGTTAAGAAACTACATTGATGGTAGAAATGAGAATGAACATGGGAGGCTCTGATCCACCAGTCCCTAAGAAAAAGCTTACTACCGTGTAGTATTTTTTACTTTTTATTTTTTGCTAAATTTAAGACGCAAAAGGGCATACCCTAGATCAAAATAGTGGGAGTCTCATATGCGGATCATATGAGATTAAGAGCGTACTACATCCCAAACAAGGAGAATTATCAACAAGTTCGTTTTTTGAAATTTAATAAAAGAAACTAATCTGCATTTGAGTCTATTAAGAATAATAGAAGAAAGGATCTGAGATGGTAGCATTGAGTTGGAGTGAAGCCTGGAATTGCGCTTAGTCCAAATGGAATAAACTGTCATTTCAATATCAGTAGTTGGTAGGCACATTACCGTGTAGTATTTCTGATCTCTTTTTCTTTTTCCTTTTCTTTTTTGGATTAAAGCGGAGGAGATATTCCAATAGTCTCAGTCTCATAATATAATCCTCTGGTGAAACATATAAACAATGTGAGAGAGAGACGTTAGTTTTAAACAATAGACGCAAACCTGAAATTTTTTCCTCATTTATCTTAATGGGTAGAAACGGCTGTTTAGGAAGAAACGTTTAGTGCCATATCAGAAACAGAAGATTTGAGGTTATAAATCAAGAGCCCAAAAAAAGTAGAAATCTTTCCAACAATATGATGCTCAAAAAAAAGAAATTCCACCAGACTGGCTCAGAACACTGTTCACTTCAAGATATCATAGGACCAATACTACCTCCAACATTAAAAAGATGGCCAATACTTGAGCAGTACTAGATTACTAATAAGAATCTCTCTCTCTCTCAACTGTTCAAAACAAGGTTCTCAATCTTGGGAAGTAGATCAGTACCGGTAGAGCAATATAGTTCAGATCCCAGCTGCCTCAAAGATGTCCTTAAACCAGTGCAAGCTTGAAGGAAAGCTTCCGAAGAGCCGTTAAGTTTGTCCAACTCTACCTGCATTTCATCAACCATGCTAGATATTTTTCCAGAGGCAGCCTTAATGGCAGAGAATTCTTGTGGGGGGTACAGACAAGCTCCAAGCTCATCAATCTGTACTCCAATTCCTTGACAGAGCTTCAACAGTTTCTCTAGAGAATTTACTGAATCACTGCTGCCATCTGGATCTTTCATTTTAAGCAAGGATGTTATGGAACGAATGAGTTCCTTCACAACTAAAAGCATGTCAGATACAACACCAATAGCAAATTGAGTAACTTTCATCTCTTCTGGTGACAGGTTGTTTCCTAGATCTCCATCGCATGAATTATCACTATCATGGGATTCGCTTTCTGGCTTAATAGGAACCTCATCAGAAGCTTCATCTGCTGGATCAGAGGAAGCTGGTTTGAGCTCTTTCATCTCGCGAAGAACATCCCTCATGGACACTGCAACTTGTGTCATTGCTCTCCCTATTGCCGTTATATTTGTCGAAGGAGTTTTCTTAAGAGCAGTACATGTATCCCAAACAGTGCCTACCAACTGAGGAATTGAGAGTTTTTGCTCTTTACTGCGAGATCCTGCATAGTCGTTCAAGAGAATCAACAGATAAGGAGAAAATTTTAAAAAAAAAAATCAATACATTTAATTTGGACGTGCTTCATTAGTTTGCACAATTAATATCAAGAAATACTTGAAACTTGGAGATGAGGAAAGGCCCATGCTTAAAAAAAGCAGCAGATCTTAAATGGTAAGAGCAATGAACTACATTTGTCCAACTAACAAGTAATGAAATCGCTTTCCCTTTTCTTTTTTTTCTTTTTTGGGTCAAAGCGTTGTACTGTTTTGTCCTCAAATGGAGTTTTAAAAGTTCATGTGATCCATCATTTGGAAATCTTCTGTTCTCCCCCTTGGTTTCTAGAGATTGCTCCAACCATGCCTAATTTCTTACATGGAATGCAACTGACAATTTTCTATTCCAATATAATTAGAAACAAAGTTGCTTCAAGATGGGAATCTAAAATCAGTAACTCAAGAAATGTTAAAATAATAACTCGATAAGTTTAGTACGGCGTTATTTAGTAATTGAAAAAGTTAACTTCATATATCTCTTACCTTCACACTACTTTACTTTGAAAAGAGATTTCCTCACTAAACACCATATTTGAGCAGGTTTATGAGGTTGGTCCCTGTAGTAAGAACCTCCAACAGCTTTGACTAGCCTCTAATCAGTAACAAGGACATTTTGAGCTCAACTTATATTATTAATTTTGACTGAGTTCATGATATATGATGGCAAAGAGATTTGGTCTTGAAGTTGGTGACCAACAACCTTGTTTTCTCAGGTTTGGCCTTCACCATATTCCCCACTTTCATATTCTTATTGAACCTTTCCCCATCATTATATCTTATTGGCACTGGGTTGAGTGATTCAGGTTAATAATATTTTCTTCTCCCCCCCTCCCACGAGCCCTGCCCCACAATATTGGCCGTGCACATATACAGTGTCCATAAACAGAGTAGATAAGTTGCATTGGTAGCCTAAGCTATCCAAAGAAGTAATCCAAACACAAAAGTTTCTTAGCAAAGAACAAGAAGGTGAGTATCTTTCATACAATATACAAATGAAAAGCATCTCATTATAATTTTTATAGAAAGTAACTCTCGTCCCACTAGTTGGTTAGATTCCACGATTGGGAGTTAGAGAAGGTCATTCGTTTATTTATATGTTCGTGGAGCAAGGGAAAGTAAGATACGGCAGGGAATGGACGATAGGCTTATATCTTCAAACATTAGAAGTTAGAACTATGTACATACAACATTATAGGCTTGCATTATGCTTATCACCAGAAATATGGCAAGTTTATCCAAGTGCCATGTTATTGTATGTGTGTGTGTTCGCAATGAACAACAGACAGAGAGAGTACCATAGGACGAGACTGCCTCCTTTAATAGCATAAAACTGCAATCAACAACCTGCTTCACAGATGCATGAATACAAGAAGAAAGGGTGGCTCCTGCACCAACTGTACTTCCATGTGAAAGCAAAAGGAAACCCTGTAGAATATTGAAGTATGTTGCCAAGTTCTCTTCAAGTGCTTTAACTTCAGGAGTTGGCCCGGTCCAAAGCATTCCAACTTTATACAAATCAGAGAAAAGACACTTATTTCCCCACTCTCTTCTCCATATCAAAAAAAAAAGAACAATCATACAGCAAAATCATCTTAAGGAAAGTTCTGTTACTATATACTAAGGTAGGTTTTGAAGAATGCCAAATACAATAACAATGACAATATAGGAATGAACATTATTCTTTTACACAAAAAATTGGTGTTTTAATGACTAAATTTCAAATGCCTTCACAATAAATCCATAGTTTCATATTTCAACAACACTAATTTCAGAGCAATCAAAAGAAAAAGGGAAATGCTTTGTACCAACCAATTCCACTAAATTACACAAAATAATATAAAGATTAAAGAACCAATTCCACTAATAGAAACTAAAACCAAGATAGGCATAGTGCATTAGTGCTTAGAAATAGTAAAGATTTCAAATCACATATTCCATGTTTGCTAATTCTTGACAATTGACATGCAAGACAATTTCTATCTTTTTTACAAGTAAAAAATCCTAACTTTTGTCACCTAATGTCTATACATGTGATGTGAGTAAAATGTATTATATGGTAACTATGAACTAATTAGGATAATAATGCTTCCATTCTATAATCACACCTTAGATGAAATATTTCCTTGTATAACGTATGCTGTGACTAAAACTTTCTCCAGTCTCTTCTAACAATTACTCCTCCATCCCATTGTAATTCAACCCCCTCAAACTATAAAAAATAACACATGTAAAAGCAATATTTACAAACGTTATTTAACCAGATCTTACAATCTATTGTTTGAACAAACGAGAAAAGGGGTTATATAAAAATGAGATTAGTATATTCTTCTTCTTTGCGCATAGGATAAGTGTCAAATCTCAAGTTCCAAGATCAGTACTTCAGATTTTACAACGGCCCAAAAATTGTTGGCTTGTTTATGAAATGACAAACTTTATACCTATTACCTAAATTCCGAAATCATGGTGTGGGACTTGTATTTGTGAAGTTTTGGCTGATTCGCCCAAAAGTTAGCTTATACAATCAAATAAGAGCGTACATCCAATATGTGTTCAGCATGGACAATTTAAATTTTGAGAGGTTTCTATGACTCCTAGGTGGCAGTAAGATAAACTTCAAACTGTAGTGGGAATACATTTAGGTACAAGAACTACAACATCTATTAACCAAATACTCCAGGGAGGTAATAATGAGGTAGTGAGGTACAAGTCATATAGATGTCGTTAAGCCAATGAAAAGCACTTGGGTAAAAGCAAATCTCAAATGTAGATAGAGGGCCTATACGATTCACACATTCCTGTAATGCTTAAAGGACAAAATTTAAAATGTTTGAAACACGTGGCTTTTGCAAGAAACTATGAATTAATACTCCCTCTGTCCCACAAAAAGATCCCCATTTGCAAATTTACAAACTTTAAAGATATATATATATATATATATATATATATATATATATAACCCTAAACTTATTGTTTTAGTAGTGTTGTCATGATAATGAAATTATGATAGTGACCTTGAGTACATAGTGACATTTGATACTACAATCAAAAGAAATTGGACAAATTTTTTGGGAACAAATTTTTTTGGCAAATGACTCTCCAATCAGACATCTAAAACATGACCCAATTCAGCCTATGCTGAAACAAAAACAAATGTATTTAATTCAAGAACAAATGTGAGTGCGTATTCAAGAAGAATGACAAAATATACAGCTCTCGTTCCTACAAATTCGAGGATATTAAAGAAGTCTGAAAAGTAAATTTCCCACAAAAATGGCAAAATTTTCATATACAAGTAAATTCAAACAAGAAATTGCGGGAGACAGAAAAAGAGATACCCATGGTGGCTTGTTTGGAAAGTTGTTCTCCCATCTTAATAACCTCATCCCAACTGACTTTAACAAGAGATGAAGCAGCTGTTTGGTCCAATGCCTGCATGTAAACAGTAACTTATCACGCCAAACAGTCTCCAATTGCAGACCGTAAAAGCTTTATATATACATATATATAACTTGGACTTTGGCATATGAAATTGAACCTGAAGGGTTTCGTGGATGGTGTTCAGGTGCTCGCTCAGAATCCGATTGAGCTGCTCTTTCTCTGCTTTTCCCATCTCCTCTCTCTCTCACTTTGTGTCGGTTGACTGTGTGCTGTAATCTCAGGGTTTGGGTTTATGCAACGAGAAGAACACCTTGCTAGTACGGTTAGCCGTATTCAATTACTAGTAGTAATTAATAAATAAATAAATACTATTGTCTTTATTTATTTTCTTAAATCATGTAGAAAATTGCAGGAATTCATTGCCTAAAATCACTTCTTTTTGGACGTGTCTAAAATAACTCGGATATTTTATTGTCACTTTATTATTTCCTTTTGAAACTAAAAAAAAAAAGGACAAATAACCTCCCAAACAACTATCCTCACAAGCAAATTTATGAAGGCAAAATAAATTTTATTTTGAGTCGATTACTAAATTGATCGAGTCATTTTAGTGGGTTACAAGTTAATTTCAAGTTGACATAATATATGTAATTTTCATAATTATTCGTGTTATTTCAAGAGTGCACATGCATATATATATATATATGCATGTATGTATACAACTCATAAATTTCATGTTTACTCAAATTTTAATATTAGATTACATATACTATAATTTATATCAACATTAACTTGCATCTTGCACTGGTTATTAATCTATAATTTTTAAATCATTGTTTACAATTAAATAATTTAGGGGTGCTTAAAGAATTCATTTCACTTATTGGTGGTCTTTTGTTTACTCCAAAACTAATAGTAGTATTGAAAACATTAGATTGGATTGCAATAATAGATGTAATCAAATACAAAAGAAAACATGAGCAAGAATGCTTTCTGCAATTACCATTTCAAACTGCAATATTTTCGCAATGACCATTCTTCCTTGCCGACTTATGGAACATAGAGACAAAGTGAGAGACCACCATTGGTATATATGTATGTATTAAGATTATATACAGAAATCAAAATTTTACAACAAAAACAGAGAAGCTCCAGTCTCGTTTCTGAATGTACTTTCCTTTTACAACAATATAGAAGAAAGGTAATTCATTCATGTCATGTGAAATCTATTGTGCTCACATCAATCTATTGAATATCGATCCTTCATAATATAGCCTCTCCCTTGCCTTAGATGCCTGCATAATCAAATATAAGGAAAAGGAAAATAATTTATTTTCAAGATTAAAATTGGTTAGTCCAATAATATTCAGAAGAAGAAGAAAAAAAAATTCCTAGCTTTTCTTTTGCTCTTATATTTTCCCCTCCTTGGCCAAGGGTAAGTTTTTGGGCTGTTCCATATATATAAATATATACACACACACACCAGGTCAGTACTGTGATAAATCCTGGAAGATGGCCAAGGAGTTTTACTCTATTTCATTATGATTTATTATAAAAATGGGAATCATGTTATTCGAAAAACTTGCTATCAGAGGATGAGGGACAGACCTGTTCTTCCCAGTTTGTACAAATTGTTATTATAAAGAGTAAAATTGTTTGTAGGATGGCACCAGCCTGTATTCCAATCCAAAGTCCTTTTCCTCGCAGATGTACCCAAAATCCCAATATGGCAGCAATGGGCATTCCAAAAAGGTAGAATGCAGCAAGATTGACGTAAGCCCCTATATGTTGCCATCCACATCCCCTAGCAACACCTGATAGAAAGAAACATGCATAAGTTGCATTGCACCACAGAATATCATCGGAATTAGGGTGGATGCTTTCTCAAAGCCCACCAAATATTTTTCTCCAAAAAGAAGATATACTAGAGATATGTAGTCACAAGGTTGAAAAGACCGAACCTGAAAGGACACCTTGTAGACTATCAATGATAATAGATAGACAAATCAGAGGAGCCATGTCTGTCACATAATCAACAACTTCCTTTTCATTGCTGAAAGTGTATCCAAATACACGCTGGCAGGCAAAGAGAGTCCCACTTATTATAATTGCCTCAGTGACTGCGAGGAGCATCACAGCAAAGACAGATACACGAGCCGCTTGTGGATTCCCAGCCCCTAATTCATTGGAAACTCTAGTGCTGAAAATAAAGGCAGATTCGGAGACAATTATTTATGGTAGCAACTTGATCCACTAATTCTAATGCTAAAAGGTTCATTGTATAAGAGTTTCTTTACAAGATCCCATTCCACCCTCTCACAAAGCGCAGGGTGGTGACATGAGTTTGAAAAAATTAAGACAACTGATTTAGATCTTTTTTCATATACCAATCCTCCATCTATTTGAGAGAGACATACTGTATTCAGATTCATCCTGAACAATAAAATTAACTTGGAAGTAACAGTATATTGAAAGGAACCGGATACCATAACATGCATACGGAAACTCATTTTGCAGGGTTTAAAGCAAACCTCACACCAGCGGCAAGTCCATAAGGTATTGAATAGAGCGTTGCAATGGTGTTCAGACTGTTTCAGAAAATCACAAGAAAGAATATCACTGTATTGGATCTCTGAAATTCACATCATCTTTAAGTTTACTGATATAGAATGTACCATATAGACAATACTGAAGTTTCAAGTTTTGGATTTGGTAAAAGCCCAGACAGCAAGACAACTAGCTCAAATGACCACGTCTCAAGACTACAATCATGAATATGAAAAAATGCATAAGAGTTCCATATATGTAGGAAAATGGATAAGAACTATTTCAAGAACTTTACACACGGAAAGAGAGTGATAGAATGTTACCAAATCATGACAGCAGAAGGAATAGCAAAGCAAAAGAATTCTCTAATCCCTTGAAAAATTTCCATTGAAATTGGAGCACGAGTTTTTGCACAGCTAAAAGAGTACCTCATGTATACAACAAGGAAGATCACGTTCAACCACATAGATATACACATTGCTAATGCTGCTCCAACATTATGTAATGCGGACTTAAATACTAGCACCCAACAGAGAGGAACGTGTAAACAAATTGTGGCACATGTACTAATCAGCATCGGAAGGATCAAACTTTGCATCTGAAAGTACCGAACAAGTGGTTGAAGAGTTGCATAAGCAAAGACGGCAGGAATAAGCCACATTATGAATCTTCCGGCTTCATGTGAGATCATAGGGTCTTGTCCTATAAAACTGAGTATCCTTCCCATGTTTATCCATAAGACAGAGAGAGGGACACAAACTATGATGAGGCAGAAAATAGCAGTGTAAGTTTGAGTTCCAAGCTTTTGATACTGATGAGCTCCATAAGCCTGCCCGCATAAAGTTTCAAGTGCACTAGCCATTCCTTGCTGTTTTGAAGGTCCAAAATTCACCCAATGAGAAAATAGAAAAAGAAACACAAAAATATATATATATATATATATATATATATATATGTACGTGTGTGTGTACATGTGTGTGTGTGTGTGTGTGTATATATATATATATATGATGAACTCAATTGGTATACAGTTTTTTATTATCTGTTTCTCTTTTAGAAATCTTGTTTGTGTGCCCGTATATGAGTTCTAGGTCATTTTGACAGATCAACAAGGTACAGAATTTATTAGATTGAGAATTAGAAATATTTCATGTAAACACAAAGTCAGTCTGATGACATATAGAATGCTAGCTTAAGATATCAACCAAAATTAGGTAAGGAAATGGATTGTAAAAACAGAATGTGTATATTTCTTTATTGTATATATGGACATTACTGGAACCATTCACCCATAAATTTCCGGATCATTGTCAGTGCAAAAGTTCTTCGCCAATGGAAATGAATGTACAATTTTGCCATGATATCTTCATGGTGCAGCACATCCTACCTAAACAACTACTCTCTCCGTTCTAGAATTAGAATTAGAGACATTTTTCTTGAAATCCTAAACTCAAAAGCAATACAAAACTTATTTAGTTTTAATACAAACAACTATAACAATTATAAAGTAACTACAATATACTACTACTAATCATTTTTGTTTGTTTTCAAAACTTAAAAAGAAATCATATTAATTTTGAATTTTAGAATTCCGTAAATTGACTTCAGAAAATGTATGTCTGATTCTAGAGCAGATGGAGTATTACCCAAATAGTCGAACGGACTCAAACACCTTAAAGGAATTCAAAGGTCATGTAGTTCTACTGACTTCTACATGTAACTGTCAAATAAGATGAATTTAGCCATATTATAAAACAAACAAGATCCACTAACCAGTAATAGAGTTAGCTAGCGTGGCTGTTAAAAAAGAAATCTTCACCGGGAAAAGTATAAATCAATTATAAATCGCACGGAATAATATGATGTCAAACTAACAGAGGAAATTAAAGACAATGGAGAGGGAGAGAGTTGACCATGAGAGTGAAACCGGTGACACTAGAGAGAGAGACGGCGATGGCGGTGCTAGAGAGAGCAAGTTCACCAAGGTGACCCACCATCATAATGGATATAACTTGCAGCAAGTAGACTGATAAAGAGACCGCCATCATCGGTCCGGCTATGTAACCCAGTCTTTTCACCTCCTCACCCAACCCACCCCATGTGATTTTTTCAGCTTGCTTCAATTTCACTAACAAACCCACTTCCACCTTGCTCTCTTGCCTCAGCTTCCGGCCGCCACCCTCCATAGTCCTCACCTCACCCCACCCCACCCTGTGGAAAAATGGAGATTTAAGAGAGACTGAGAGAATACAACTATACAAGTATACCCGATTTTTATTGGGTCTTTTTAAGTATGGAGTACTATTGAAGTATTTTAATTGGACCAAACGGAAGCTTCCCATATTAATCAAGATTTTTATTTATTTAAGCTGAATCCTCATATTGATGGTTAAAATCGGCAGATTGATGTTATAATTAATCAATGGTAGAATAATTGGGTTAATGTTCCCACAAACTGGCAGGTCATTTAGGGGTTGTTTGATAAAAACTGAATGAATCTGAATCTGAATCTGAATCTGAATGAGCTGAATCTGAAACTGAATCAAAAATGTTGTTTGATAATTGATAAGTTTGAAACATCTAAATAACTGTCTTTTACTATTTTACCCCTTTAAACTATGCTGAATAAGTATACAATTTTATCTGGACGTATTTAAAAAAATTAAATAAAATATTCATTGTACAACAAATAAAAATAATTAATTCAAACAAATTATCAAACAAAGTATTGAATAATTCAAATAATTTTAACCCAAGTTTCATAGAAAATAAGAAATGTAACGAATTAAACAAACATGTCAACATAATAATAAAATTACATTAATTTCAATGTGTCAATTATTTTCACTTAATTTGATATTACTATCATATGTCTATATTATTTTTAATTAATTATATATATATATATTGAGAGAGAGAGAGAGAGAGAGGGTGTGTGTTATGACTATTTGAGTAAAATTAAGTTATTCAGCCGATTCAACCAGCTTTTTTTAAAAGAATCGCTCAGACCTTTTCAGCCTAATTCAGATTTTCAAAGTCGTAAACAAACACTCTTAATGACTGATTCGCTCAATTTTTTACCCATTCAAACCCATTAAGCTGTTATCAAACAGCTCCTTAGATCGGGTCACTCATAATCCAGCCCTAAAAGGAGTATCAAAACTGATATTTAAATTAACTAGTGCAACAATAATTTATACAATTTGGGAGGAGCCAAACTCGCGGTTGCATTCAAACTCGTGCCTCCATTTCCATATTTTATCGTCTATTAATTTCGGATTGTTCCCTTCTTGTTTGGGATATTTAGGAGGTTTAGTTTGTTATGACTACTTTACTAGTTTGCTTTACTTTTAGTTGACATCTAATGTCTCGTTCATGAGTCATGAGGTCTCTTCTATTTTGATTTGGGGTATGTCCATTTGCTACTGTATATATTCCTTCTTTCTATTCAATCTTAAATTTAGCCAAAAAAAAAAATGATAGAATAATTGTGTAAGATTTTTAATTAAGTTGAATCCTCGTATTGATGGTTAAAATTGGTAGATTGATGCTTTAAGTGGTTCCCGCTCCCGCCAGAAGTTAACTAGCTTCCTTATTTTCTTGTCTCATACTAATATGCACCTCAAGATTACACACTCATGAAAATACTTTATTAGTAACAAAACACGTGACATGAATATATAAATAAAAAAAATAAAAATTATGACAAGTGAACGGGGAAAAAAATATATCAGCCACAGAGTAGGCCTAAAATCAAAGGAACAATACCATATTTAATACTTGATGTGTGTAGCAGATACAAGCATGTTTTAGTGCTCAAGCAGAAGGTACAGCAATATTCAATAAATTCATCCCTATGAATACTCCTCATGCAATGTTCAATCATCAATATATGATTTTAAACCTTTGCAAAAAATATTCACCCACATTTTCCCTGTCAAAATTTCAAGCAATGGTTTTTAGTTAACTTCTTGGCTCTTGAGCTCTAGGGGGAGCACATCATGATCTGGAGCACTAATTGGTTGTGGTTCTTCTCCATTCTCAAAGGCTTCAGTAGTACGGTAAGGTGAAGGCGGAGGTTGTTGTTCATGCTCATTGTTCTCGGGTTGAAAGTTGATGGGGAACTTTGTCACCCTGGGCTTGTCTGCCAAAATATTCTTTTGAACCCTGTCTGTCAAAACCTTTTGAGGAGGCTCTTCTCTTAGCTGTTCATCATCATAATCGTTGTTAACATAGTATCCCACTCGGATGAATTCCTGTCCCAGATAAGAGCACGTCAAAAGCAGTACTGTCACACCAATAATATCCTCTTCACGGATTTTCAATGGGTCTGGAGGATCTGCCTGTAAAGACTCCAACATGAAAAATACATTACTGCTAATTCCACATACAATGGTACAAAAAGATCAGAGTTTAAGATGTTGCTAGGGCATCATGAAGGCTACCTCAAAGACAAAACGATAGTTGCCAACATTAACCGGCCCAACAAGCACACTTTCTAGGAGTTGGTCATAAGTCTCATCCTCAGCAGATCCCACGTAAATTAATTTCCATTCCAAATCTGTAACAACTTTACAGTGTCAAAACGTAACTACAAAACAAAGTCGGCTAACAAACTGAGACTGAAAAGTATCTGACCGGCAACATCAATAGCTACCACCAGTCAGACAACCAGTTCATGCAAGAGGGTAAGTAGAAGAAAAACAAGCAAACAAAAGAACGGGAAATATCAAATCTCCACTAATCAAGTTTATTTTATTTATTTTTTGATAGGTAAATTTTCACTGACAAAATTTGTGCCTACATTGTGCTGAGAAAGTCAGTTCCAACGGTCTATATACAACCACCAAAAATATATTATTAATATAGAGTGGGTGAGAGAGAGAGAGAAATATGGTGTGTATGTTCCATTTCCATGCAAAAATACCTCAAGCAGATGCAGTACAGAGACAAAAAGCTCCTAACTGAAACATAGTAATAACTAGAATGAATATATGAAACTTTAATGTCACAACCGCTTAGCAAGTTCAGCTGATTCATCAAAATGCAATTGGCAAAACGTGATATCACAAAACAGCTAAAGCATTTGCTACCATTTAAATTCTAAAGAAAAGAGATCCCAAACACAGCAATTTTACATGGCCCTCAAATTGACAAGGAACCTCGCATTCTTCAAAATTATCCCAAACAAGTTTCTTCCACTGATGGAAGACCAGAATGGTATATTAGCAGGTAAGCCCAATATATCTGCCATTTAAGTTGTAAAAATGCAAAATAAAAATTGAAAACCAAATATATATGAACAGAAGCAAGCAGAAAATTGGCTAGTTCCGTTGAAGACAAGAAATGTCAAGAATTTGATCCAGGGAAACTTAATTAAACATATCTTCTTTTTTGTTTCTTATGGACAATAGGTTTTGACTATTTTGGTAGAGTTTAACACACAAAATACTCTATGGAAGCACAAGGCGCAGAGTAGAAAATAAAATGTACGTGGTTTCTTAGGCAAAAGTGGACTCCTTTGTCGTGTAAGGTCTAGAAGCTGAATAAACTAAACCATAGCCTGCCCCTACTACTAAATCAACTTCAAATTCTATTTTGGCAATAAACACTTGTAAAATTCTTTAAAATACACAAGTATTCATGCTAATGAGTACCTAGGAAGATACGAATGGGAGGGATAAAAAAACCCAACTAAGTCACCAACTTACACGTGTAATATTATCAGCCTTTCTGAGAAAAAAGAAAAAATATTATATCATTCCAATAAAGCAAAAAAATACACCTTAGTTCATTCAATGAACTAAGTCTAGTTGAAAGCGCTCAATTTCAACAAAGGAAGTCTAGCTATACAGTCACATGACACAGGAGTCTATTTCAATGTTACAAGAAATTACTCAACCATAAATAGATAACATCCAAATTTCCAAACTATCTCCAGAAAAACTGTGGAGCCATACGATAATATGCAAATCTGTATTATAATTTATAACATAAATATCCAAGTAGAGTTGGTCTTGATCTATGCTGAACAAACAGATTTGCTAATCAACAACCCTAATCAACTATCTTCAAATTTAAGAATTATAAAAATGAACAGAATTCTTAACAAACATCATCGGCACAAATTCTTTCATCATGTCAGTTCCACCAAAAAAAGAAGCAAATCCCTAATTTATTTGAAGATTATAAACCATCCTCTACATCATTATCAATCATAAGAAACAACATAATGAAATCAGCATATTTATCTTGCTATACATTTTGCTATCCATTTTTTCAAATCACCAATAATATGAAGATCTCCAAATTAACTTTGTAAATAAAGCACCTCATAACTGCGCCTTTGTGTGTCATATTTGTTCTAATACAATGGAATTGAAAGCTATTCTGTGCATTCTCCTTTATTTTCATTTACTTCCTGAAAATTTTCCCCCATTTTTTAATCAAGAGCACACATGGGCTTAATACAAAACATTGAGTTAATTTCTACATCTAATTGTTCTTGAATTATATATAAAATATGAAACAAATCAGATTCAGTCATAGAACGCACAAAATCTTAAATTTTAGATACAATCTTACCATCTTTCAGCGGAAGCAAACATTCGTAGGATATTTCAAATCGGAAAGGGTTTAGAAACGGCGATGGATTATCCAATACGGTGACGTTTGTAATGTTAACAGCACTCATCACTTCCCACCAATAGAGATCTTGCTGTTTTTGAAAAGTCTATCTAAGCCTTGCACTGCAAAAACCCTAATCACAGGACCCAAAACGAATTTGAAATGGCCGACAAACAAAACAACATTAACACCCTTCGAGTCTCTATGCGTCTCTTTGCAGAAAATTAAGAATTAAGACGAGCTTATATAAGGTTACCTACCGGCGGGAAACGTGTTCAATTTGGCGGGAGATTTTTACATTTCCCGGCCTGCCTTCCATCACCCACAAAAGTAACGTCGCCTTTAATTTCGGTTCCCCGTATCGATTTCTTCTTTTCCTCTCAATTTAATTAATTATTCTTCAAGGTTTTTATTATATATTATTTTGTGGCTTAATTGTTGAATATTATATTTTGGTCTTTTGATGTATTTTTATTATCTCAAATATTATCTATGGTTTAAGTTCTATAATTCATAAAAATAGTTTCATTTGGCATTACTATATTATTTTAAGTATAGTGAATACTAACCTGTCATTATTATATTTTAATAAATGTTAAAAATATATTTAAAAAATAAATTTATAATAAAAATTATCATTTACAAAATATATATCTAATTTTGCACAGAAGAAAATAGTATAATCATTAGACTTGACAAAACTTGGCCAAAGCCTGCGGGCCGGACTTTGGGCTGCAAATTTTTAGCTCAACAAAACTCGGGCTTTTTTGGCCTGCCCGTTTTTGGCCCAGTCCGCCACTTGCTAGGCCCGTTTGGGCCGAATTCAAAAAAATAAAAAAAATAAGCATAAATTAGTCCAGGCCCGATCTCGCCCGCCATGAGTCGAACTTTAGGCTGCAGTATTTTAGCCAAGCAAAACTCGGGCTTTTTTGGCCCGCCCATTATTGGCCTAGCCCAGTCCGCCACTCGCCCGGCCCGTTTGCCAAGTCTGATAATCATCAATATGCTGAATGAATGAAATAAAGATAAGTAAAATGATATTTTCACATGAATATCTTTTACATGGAAATAGGACCTATTTATTATTCATATGAGATTATTCATGTGGAAGTATCAAATTTTTATATGAAAATATCAGTTTCATAAATAGAATAGCCAAGTTTTGTTTTAAATCATTCTTTTTATATTTGACTAAATGAATAAAGTAATGGAATAATGGTATGAGCTCTTCTATGCGGACATTATAATTTGATATGAAAATTAGACGTAGTAAAAATACAAATAAGTGAAATTATAAAAATGTACAATTTTCATGTCCGCATAAATTTTTTCTAATAATATTAGTATATTTCAAGAGTCTTTATATATTATAAAAGATTTTAATCAAATTATGTATATCAATAGAAGAGATTTTTGCTATCTATTTTTTCAAATCAGCAATAATATGAAGATCTCCGAATAAACTTCGCAAATAAAGCACCTCATAAGCGCACCTTGTGTCGTGTGTCGTAGTTGTTCTAATAGAATAGAATTGAAAATTAGTTAAAAGAATAAAGTAAAAATATTATTAAATTTAGAGGGTTAAATATAAAGACTTTTAAACTTAAGGGCTAAATTCTGAAAAAAGTTTCGGTGACGTGGGCACCTTTAAAAAGAGATGGATAATATTAATCCAGCATTTCATTTCCAGCACAGTAACATGCAGTAAAAATTAAAGCAGTGTGTGCACAGCTCTAGATAAAACAGTGCGTAACTATCAGAGTCAAACCCTAGCAGTCTTCCTCTATTCCCGTCACATCCTCTCTCTATCCACGATACCGTAGTGCCATGGCTTCACGGAGGCTACTGGCCGCGCTCCTCCGATCATCCATACACCGATCCCACTCCAAATCTCCATTCTCAGCTTCTAATAGAGTCCCTTCACGTTTCACCTCTCACCGGCCCTCTCCGGCCGGATTCCTCCTCAATCGCGCCGTAAACTACGCCACATCCGCCGCAACTCCGGCGGCACCTCCTACTCCCACCACCAAGGGATCAGGCGGTGGCAAGATCACGGACGAGTTCACTGGAGCGGGCTCGATCGGGCAGGTCTGTCAGGTGATTGGAGCCGTCGTTGACGTGAGGTTCACTGAAGGACTTCCGCCAATTCTGACGGCGTTGGAGGTCTTGGATAACTCGATCCGTTTGGTATTGGAAGTCGCGCAGCATTTGGGGGAGAATATGGTGCGGACCATTGCTATGGATGGTACTGAAGGCCTTGTAAGAGGTCAGAAAGTTCTCAATACTGGTTCTCCCATCACGGTAAGCTCACCACTCTTTAGTTAATTTGATAGTTGATTAGAAATGTATAAATTTGAGTGTACTAAAGTGTTTCATATTAGGGCTTTCTGTTATTTCTATAATATCCTAAAGATCTGCGTTCTAATTACTTTATTCAGAAACTTGGCTAAAGTTATTATGTCCGTTTGTGAAGCATTAGAACTTTGGAATGTGTATTCTTGTGATTGAAGATTGTACATTTATTTGACTTCAAATAAACTGTTAATTTGATACTACTAAACTAGTAATATTTAACAACATGGTGCTTTTTTACTGGTATCTAAAAACCAGCTTGGTTTAGTTTTCACTTAGTAGAGTGAGCCAAGTAACAATTAACTGAAATCAATACGAAATTTATCAATATTTTTGTTCTTAGGTTTAGAGTAGTTTATGGTTCTTTGTTGCGTGTCGTTAGGAGTTTAAATCTTTTATTTGTTAAAGGTTCCTATTATTTTGGATTTTGAAGTCTAAATATCTTGCCCTTCTTATATATATATATATATATATATATGCTCGCACACATCTTGTTTAGAGCATAAAAGCAGTAAGAAACTGAGAAAATGTCTCTTCTGAGTATTAGTGGCTCCTTTTCAGTATCATGGTTATGTGCTTGCTGCGATTTGACACCTTGGGTTTTATTTCATTTTTTTTTATTAATTTTGGTTTTCCGGTTCATAATGATGGTAGGTCCCTGTTGGTAGAGCCACCCTTGGGCGCATTATGAATGTTATTGGAGAGCCTATTGATCATAGAGGCGATATTAGTAAGTGAGCTATTGCCGTACTAACTAATAAATCATTTAATAAGAAGAATTTTCTTATTTTTTGTGGAAATATTGCAACAGAAACCGACCATTCCTTGCCAATTCATCGAGAAGCTCCTGCATTTGTCGAGCAAGCAACTGAACAACAGATTCTTGTCACTGGAATTAAGGTATTATCAGTAAGATTGTACTGTTCGGAACTTTTGCTTATTGTTGCTTTCTGTTACTTTTTGGCAAGAAATAATGAGTTTTAGTCTTTCTTCCCTTTTATAAGATTTGGCGTATAATGTGAATATCCAATTTTGGTGTAACTATTTAACCGCATATTGCATTAATTTTCAGGTTGTTGATCTCCTTGCACCGTACCAAAGAGGCGGAAAGATTGGTTTGTTTGGCGGTGCAGGTGTAGGAAAAACTGTACTTATCATGGAACTTATTAACAATGTTGCAAAAGCCCATGGTAACTTGATACTCCTATGCTTTTGAAGTTCCTGTTTTGGTCTACATTCTGTTTATATATTGGTGCTTGTTTTCTTTGTGTAGGTGGTTTCTCTGTCTTTGCTGGTGTTGGAGAACGTACTCGAGAGGGTAACGATTTGTACAGAGAAATGATTGAAAGTGGTGTCATTAAGCTTGGAGAGAAGCAGGTTAATTACTTTGTGTTTATTGGTCTCCCCCTTCTTTTCTTGCTTATGTCCACAATTTAGTAAAACTTTATCGTTCTATTTGCATTATTATAGAGCGAAAGCAAATGTGCTCTAGTATACGGTCAAATGAATGAGCCCCCTGGTGCTCGTGCTCGTGTTGGTCTTACTGGATTGACTGTTGCCGAACACTTCAGAGATGCTGAAGGTCAAGATGTGCTTCTCTTTATTGACAACATTTTCCGATTCACTCAGGTACAATTGCCCCTTTAGTTAAATATTGGAATTTTTTGTTTTGTTTGTGCGTGGCATCTTTTTAGAGATATTATCTTTGGTTTAGGCTTATTTTACTCATTCTGCAGGCTAACTCAGAGGTTTCTGCTTTGCTTGGCCGTATTCCATCTGCTGTCGGTTATCAACCAACTTTGGCCACTGATCTTGGAGGCCTTCAAGAACGTATTACTACAACTAAGAAAGGTTCTATTACTTCCGTCCAAGCTATTTATGTGCCTGCTGATGACTTGACGGATCCAGCTCCTGCAACAACCTTTGCTCACTTGGATGCCACAACTGTGTTGTCCCGTCAGGTTTGCAAATTTCCTTCCCCTCTTCTCTTGTGGTGATGTTCCAGTTTCTCTTACATTATATAAAGCAGGCAACTTTTATGTTAATGTGCAGATTTCTGAGCTTGGTATCTATCCGGCTGTTGATCCACTTGATTCTACATCTCGTATGCTCTCCCCTCATATTTTGGGAGAGGAACATTACAATACTGCTCGTGGTGTACAGAAAGTTCTTCAAAACTACAAGAATCTGCAGGATATTATTGCTATTTTGGGGATGGATGAGCTCAGTGAAGATGACAAGTTGACTGTTGCTCGTGCTCGCAAAATTCAAAGGTTCTTGAGCCAGCCTTTCCACGTTGCAGAAGTGTTCACTGGTGCCCCTGGCAAATATGTGGAGTTGAAGGAGAGCATTACCAGCTTCCAGGTGATTATAGTTTGTTTGAAAAGCAAGCATTTTTTGGTTCATTTGCCTTGATTTATCATAAATAATGCTTTTTATTTCCCTCATTATCTGCCTCGTTTTCCACACAACACATGTTATTACCTGTGTTTTTTAAAGAGGATAAAAACTTGATTGATACATCATATTTATATCATAGTCCATGTAATCAAGTCACTGGTGGTAAATAAATATTAGTTACCATTTGTGCTGGAATATCAATGGTGGTCATAACCCAAAAAAGAAACTTTCAATCTCATTGTAATGGCTGTGACGCAACCCCATTCGAATCAATAACTATTATGGACTTCTAGTAAATATTCTTTTAGTTATACTCCCATTACAAGTTTTCCGTTTAGTTCAAATGCTACTCGATATTTACTAATACCTTTAAATCAAGTCAAATTGCATATAGTGATGCATGCCCCTCTATATTGAAAATTGTGTGTCCATTATTGTTGAAATTCATATAGTATTTGATCAACTTGTGAATTTTTTCTTAGTATTTATTTTGGTCAAATGTCTCTACCTATTTTTTTTTGGGTAAACAAGTATAATGCTATAATATGTGCTGCTGTATTTTGCGGTCACCATGTTTTGATGCACATTGTTGCCATCATTGGTTTGTCATTTTTGACAGGGCGTCTTGGATGGGAAGTATGATGACCTTTCAGAACAGTCTTTCTACATGGTTGGAGGAATTGAAGAAGTCATGGCCAAGGCAGAGAAGATTGCCAAGGAAAATGCTGCTTAAAACATCACACTCTGCCACTCCCCACCCCCCCTTCTCTTGATAATTGCGAAAATCAATAATTTTGTTCATTGTTGGCCATGTGAGCTCCTGGAGTTTTATTTCTAAACCAACCGTGTCAAAATTTTAGTTCTGCTTTATCTTGTTGCAAGATTGTGATAGAGAAAGGAATCAAGTGCCACCCTTAGAAGGGCCCCTTTGTGTTTTATTTTGTCACATAATAAGGGGATGGTGGACATGTATATTTACTTTTGAAATATTTGACGCCCTATTTATTAAATCTTGTTGCCAAGATCACTTGAGAACTATGGTTTTGTTTGCTTTTTAGTTCTTGGTGTTACTACGTCGATCCGAAGCTACTTGCTGTATAAATTTTACCCTGTATTTAAAGTTCAGTTGGTGCTACTAGAATTTTGATGTTTGGAGATGAGAACGATGCTTATTTTAGATGAAGCAATGTTTGCATATATTCGCATCCTCGCTCTGTTGCTCACAGGTATATGATCCCCAATCATAGGGGTTTGGTTCAATTCTCATCGAAAATTGTGAGCTTTGTTGGCCTGTGAAACGAGTTCTTCTAGATGAACATAAAAATTGAACATTTTTATTTATATTTTATCCCATTATTGAAGGTTCAAATATAAATAAGTGAAATTTTAATACCCATGTATCCAATTTTTATATTCAATTAAAGTTTTTGATGTGAAACATGTATTTTTTTTTCTTCTGCGAGATTGGTTGATTTTCATGGCAACAGAGGTCATAGGGTGAGTTTCAGTTTGCGTGTTTTGGGGGAAAAAAAAATAAATACTAAATTTATTTATTTTTTAAAATAAAAATTGTGCACATCCAAGTTCAAACCTAGACAAACATAAGGTTAAAATCGCGAAATAACAAAAATAACAGGCCACGTGGAAACGTTCCATAAGCCAAGTTAAACTACATAGTACATATACTGCAGCTTCCTGACCCTTCTACCATTAGAGGCGGCGCTTTCTAGAGTCAGTCTCCAACCAAAATCCCCACTCAAATCGTGCACTAAACGCAAAAATGTCAATTACCACTTTTTCTCAACCCCTTCTCCACCTCAGTTCCCGCGTATCCCTTCGCACCACATCCTTCCACCCTCCCATGGCCACCACCCTCCGCCGCCTAAATCCCCCTCTTCACCACCGCCGCCGCCTCCTCGCCATCTCCTCAGCCGTCCGCCAAGATACCGCCCTGACCCAAGCCCCTCTCGCCGGCGTCCAGCCCGCCGCTGAATCACTGTTCCACGTCACCATCGACGTCTCGGACTCTCCTGACCTCGCCGCCTCCTACACGAGGGCGGGACAGTACCTCCAACTACGGCTGCCGGACGTTGAAAAGCCTTCCTTTCTCGCTATCGCGTCACCGCCGTCTCTCACCTCCTCGAAGGGAGTGTTTGAATTTTTGGTGAAGAGCATAGCTGGCTCCACGGCGGAGCTGCTGTGTGGACTTGGCAGAGGTGATGTGGTTGAATTGAGTCCGGCCATGGGGAAAGGTTTTGAAATGGATGAAATCTCGCCTCCCGTGGACTACCGGTCAATTCTTATATTCGCAACTGGATCTGCGATTAGGTCAGCCATTGGTTTTTATCGAATAACTTCTTTATATGCCTTTGAATTTGGCAATTCTCTTCAAATTCAGCTCCTCCTATTTGGTGTATATAATTATATGCTTCAGTGTACATATTATACTAAATCTTAATACTTTATTAATGTGCTTTTGTTGAAAATTTTCTTTCAAAATTACTATAGCTCTTGAAATTCTTAGAAACAAAATTGAAACCATTATGACTTGCAAAACGATCAACCATAGAGAAAGTCTAAGTAAAAGGAATACCAGTTGAAGTGTAGTTTCTAAATGCTCCGGAGTCTGAAATCTAGGGTTAGTTAAGCTTGAAATCACTGTCAAGTGGACTGAACACCACACTTGAAATTTATGCCTTTCAGTTTCTTTGTACGTAGATTTGTTTAATGCTATGCTACTGGTGCACTTCCAAAGCATTGAAGTCCTTGCAGCTAAATCTATTTACATCACTTTGAATACCTTGCTGCCTTCATTTGTCACCTAAATCTCTTCCTACATGATCTCAAGTAGTCCCTAAAGTATAGTTTGACCTCCACCCATTTTCATGCCATGGATTATATTTCTTGAAACTAAAAGATCACAGTCCACTTCGAGGAGAACCCAGAAAATCATGTCCACGTGGAATTCCGATTTGGCTTCTTAGCCATCTTAATATATTTCAAGATTTAGAACTATGCAATCTTGGTGCAAATCAGCGCCCATGTATTTACAAAGATATGGTTTGGCATATGCTTTGTGTTTTTCATCTGCTGCAATTTTTTATGGAAGTACCGGCACAGTTCATGCTAAGGCTCTCTAGGTTTCCTTTTTCCCCTTCAAATTGAAAGTAAGGGGATGTTCGTACTGATTTATTGAGCTGTCTGGCTATGAAAAGATTAACAAGCTTAATTCATAGTTTCTATCATAACCTCGAATTCTTGTTCCTTTGTGTTTCTTCTTTGATTCACTTGTGATCTTATACTTGAAAGCATGCAGCCCAATCCGGTCTTTGATTGAGACAGGGTTCAATGCTGATAAGAGATCTGATGTGAGGCTCTACTATGGTGCAAGAAACCTCAAAAGGATGGCTTATCAGGTCTTGTTTAGTGTTTTGCTCATTTTCATTTGTATAAAAATGGAATCCAAGATTTTTCACCCGTTGACAAGAGCTGATTCTTGAGCTTCTATACCTTTCACCTTTATAGGATAGGTTCAATGATTGGGAATCATCTGGAGTTAAAATTGTACCAGTATTATCTCAACCAAATGATAATTGGACCGGTGAATGTGGCTATGTACAGGTAATTAATGTGTGTGTGTTTTGGTTCCATGTCTTTTAAGCTGTTTGATATTCTGCACTATTTCTAGTCAATTTAATAAAATTCTGATATCATTCCTTTTGTAGGCTGCTTTCTCTAGAGCAAAACAAATTTACAGTCCTCAATCTACTGGTGCAGTGCTCTGCGGTCAAAAACAAATGGCTGAGGTTTGTGCAATTATTTTTTTATTTTTTTTAATCGCTGATACTCTGGATTTAGTTCTTTGAATTTTGTTTCCAGCTTCAAATTTTGTCTTGAAATAGAGCCGATCAAGCTATCAAACTGACTAAGATCTACACTGATCTCCTTGGGCCATTGAGGCCATCACACATACTAGGAGTTTTGATTTAATATCTCTCCCCCCCCCCCCAAAAAAAAAAAAAACAAAGAAAAAACAAAAAAGCAAAGGTGAAGGTAATTTTTTAGTGTTATGGTAGCCATTCCTATTCCTTTTTCTCCTAAGGAGCTGTTTGCTTGTAAAACATTTCATCGATCATGGAGTTTTTTGAAGTTTGAGTTTACATAAAATTGAAAGTGGACAATCTAATATAAACCTAGCGTCATATTTTGCATTGAAATGCAACAGGTTCTATGTTTTATTTCTCCCCCCTTCCCAATACACCGTCCTTTTTGGATGGAGTTATCTGTATACATATAATACCGCTAGGAACTGGCCAACATAGAATCATATCATATCTGCTCGTTAATTTTCATAATTTATACATTTAATTTGAAGTTTGGGATAAAATGTGTAGTTGAGTTGAGTTGATAAATTTACTTTGAAATGCTCTAAATATCATATTTTATCAAATTAGAACGTAGGTATAATGGTTATAATGAATGCTTCTTGCAGGAGATTACTTCTGCTCTTGTATCGGATGGAGTCTCCAGTGAGAAGATTTTGAAGAACTTCTGAAATCACAGTTGGGGTTCATATTGTTGTATTATTGTTGCAGAGGAGTGGCTACGAATTCATTCATTCTATACGGCTGTGTGTCAATTGTCTCAACTTATAATCACAAAATAAATTCAAATTTTGCAACTAGGTATTTATGTGGGCGCTTCAAATTTTGTTTTCCCTTTCCTTTTACTTCCATTTCCACCCCAATCAAAGCTCCTCATTTCATTAAAGAGTCAATTTTGAGTTTGTCACATCCTCGGCCAAAACTGGAGACAAACTACTAGCTGGGATTCGGGAATATGATTTGCTCATACGAACTGATACATCCCAACAGTGCTTAGAAAAGGGGGAGGGGGTATCTAATGAAACTCTTCATGCCAGTACCTGTCAGTGTTCTCCTAGTGTTACTGGTATAGTTTCATCATTTTCATTTTTAGTAGTTAATGAAGGTATATACTCATGTATCATTACCATCTTTACAAACACTCAGTTTATTCCTGAAGATTGCTGCTCCAATGAAATTATCCACGAGTGAAATGTTTGAAGAATATTACTTCCCGAGCGATAGTTTTATTGCTTATTCAGTTTTGTATTCAGAATACAGAATTGCTCAATTCAATGAGATTTACTTCTTCTCAAGTTTTGTTCAATTTGTTTTATATTGTGACCATTTGCTCTTTAGGGTTATGAAGTTTAAGTTTAAGCGTGTATCGTTCAATCCTCTCTCCGCTTTGGAATGAATCTTAAGATTGCTCTCCCTTTTATTTTTTAATGCTCTCCTCTTCTTGAAGATTGAAGTCGGATGGTTTATTTTTGCATAGGATCTCTTTTTCAAAAACTCCCCATCAGATTCGGGTGATAAATTAGCCAACTATAACATTATTGAGATGGTGCTTATCTTACCTCAGGGGGCTCAACCCCCGAAGAGGCAAAGAATATTGAATTAGCTTCACTTTTAAATTATTGATATTAGGTGCATGTACAACTTCAAAAAGGAATAGCCGGGCTGTGATAAAATAGACGGCCACTTACATGCATCATATTCAGATGGAAAAGGTTGTGGCTAAATGGTTCATATAAAAAGGAAACTAATATTTTCACATTTTCACATGTATTTTTGATATCTCACATGAGCATACTAATAGATTGCACTTTCATGTGAGAAGAAATCATGTGAAAATATTAAAAACACGTGTGAAAATAGTGCTCTTCTATAAAAAAAAAAACTTCTAAAAGTTCATGAAACTAGTTCATGCAATGCCCACAAGAAAGATAAAACAGAGAAGAAAAATGAAAAGATATATTAACTAAAATCACAAACAATAATGACAGGCTAAGACCAAAACTGGCTTACATATAACAACTCACAGCTAACTGTTACAAACTGATGATACTCTGACCAATTTCAACCTGAACAGGGATAGTCATTCCAATTTGCTTTTTACATCCAAAACATATATTTGTAAATTATGAGATTGAAAGTAATCCAATAAAAGTATAAAATAATTAAAACAAAAACCTGAAATATCATTGAATTATTTGCAACATCACAACTTAAAAACATGGTTTATCATTTCTCCTTGACTAGAGTTCCAAAATAAGCCACAAATGTTTAGCATGCCTTGCTTTCAGATTAAAAAAGTGTGCAACCATCACAGAAACTAAAGTTTGTTACTGATCAGCAGTTTTATAATAACTCTGTTTTCACCTTCATCGGCACCATTATGATCCCTAACATTTGCCTTGGCACAAGGGTTTCCAATAAACTTTCCATTTGGTTGTAATCCCTGCTTGGCATGACCTTTTAGCTGCCGTTGGTCTTCTGAGTTATGATGGCTATGGTTCTCATGATGGTGGAGACGACCCTTCTTGTACCTGACTCTACCTGATTCTTCATTGTTGTCATCAGATGATTTTCCTAGAGATAGGCTACTTCTATCACATCTGTGGTCATCAGAATCTGACTTAAAGTCATGACCATGAGATCTTCTATGATTTTTACGGTGCTTCACATGAACCTTCCTTTTAACTGTCCGCTCATCACCTGAAGAATCCGTAGAAATATAATTCGGACGTCTCTGATACTTGTGATGCTTTCCATGGTTTCTTTTTTTGACTTTGCCATCATCATCATCACTTGAAGAATCTGAACTGCTTGAATGTGAGTGCAATCGTATATGATGTTTGTGATGTTTTGCATGACCTTTTCTTCTGGCTGCACCATCATCCTCGTCACTTGAAGAATCAGAAGCACTAGAATCCAAATCAAAACTATGATTCTTACGTTTCTTCTGGACCCGCTTTTTTCTCTTCTCCTCTTCTGAACCACACTCAGTTTCGACAATGCTATCATCACTTGAGCTGGAGGACCGTCTCTTTGGTTTTCGCTTCAATTTCTTTTCCTTCTTTTCATCATCACAATAATCAAAGTGAGTGTGCTTCCTATGCTTTCTGTGGGTCCTTTTAGTCGACTTTCTACCCTTATCAATGCTTTCACTATCACTGAGACTATCAGAACCAGACACAAATCTTCTCTTGTGTTTTCCAGTCTTCATCTTCCTCTCTTTGGCTTCTGCATCAGCTTTTGCCCTGGCAGCAGCTTCAAGCTTCTGCTCCCACTTCAAAGGGGCTTCTTTCTTCTCCAGGACTCTCTTCTTTTTCTCCTCAACCAACTGCATGAACTTCTTGCAATCCATTGAGATGTAAAAAACCAACTTAATATCTGCATTTGGTATGATGATGACCGGAAGTGCATCTCAAAGAAGAGAAGGAATCAATGTTAGTTCTTCCATCACAAAGTTCCCACCAAGAAAAACAATTAATAGACTAACAAAAGGATATTACACCCCCTTCAGATAAAAATTAAGAAATTTGCAATGAGATAAAAGCCAATAATATGAGAAGGAAAAGAAATAAAATAATTAAAATCAAACAGATTTATAGCAATGACGAACAAATAACTGAAGAGTTAGACCCTTGAAGAGAAGAAAACTAAGATTGCTAAAACAATCCAATTAAAATCTTTACCAGCAAATTGTTTCCTCCTCTCCTAATGCTATGCTATGATCTATAGCATGCAGGTATTAATTGCATTGTTTGAGATGCACATTATATTGGAGTATAGACTGCAGAAGGAATAAGACCAGAGAAGGAAATTTCTCTTACTAGAAACCTCTCTAAAGCCAATTATATCTGTGCAGATTAAGGGAACATATAAAACATCCCACTGGAAGGCCTCATGTTTTTCAGAGGATCTCCCAAGACTCAAGTCAGCATTCTCGCTTAGATATCTCTAGGTCTTGTCACTAACTAATCCCCATCCTCTTCCAATAACAAAATAATTACCTGCCAAGACTTCAAAGACCGGCAAGGCATTGTCTCTTCAGTAAATCACTTGAGCCCTAATACTTCATAAGTTTTCAAAGCACCCTCCTTTTTCTCCCTCTTACTCTAGAAAACTAAAAAATCTTATTCTCTCCAATTTTATTGATGAAAATAACGTTCCAAGATAATTATGAGGATATGGCAATCCAAAAACATAACCTAAAGTACCGTAGAATGTAGAAAGAAGCCGAAAATGGACATTCAAGCTAAAGCTCGAAAATATAATATATAAAGCGTCCATTCCCTAAAAGAGTAAATGCAAATAAGTTGATTACGAGGATATGGCAATACAAAAACATATCCTAAAGTATTGTAGAAGGTAGAAAGAAGCCGAAAATTGACATTCAAGCTAAAGCTCGAAAATATAAGATGTCAATAAAGCCTCCATTCTCTAAAAGAGTAAATGTAAATAAGTTCTGGTTCACCTTCCTCCACGCTCCTAACCCCTGGTTGGGTATTATTCTAAAAACATGAATCTAGACATTACAAATGAAGCTCGAGCAGATAATATGTTAGTAATTTCAACATTTTAATATTTAAAAAATTATGATATCTGCCTCACATGCCTCCATGCTTTTGAGAGTTGATCTGTAATACCCAGCAAAATAAAAATAAAATATTTAAGTAAGGTTTAAAATATTTAATTGGGTTTTTCTTATAATTGGGTCAAACTGTAGTTAATTTATTTGGGACTATAATACGTATGTGATTACATTAATTTGGGCCTGTATACTAATTGGGTCAAATTCTAATTTCAAATTATTTAAGTTGGGCTTGTTAAACTAATCGAGCCCAATTCGAATTGTTGGGTTGAAGACCAAATTATAATAAGCGTAACTTTAATATATTAAGTTAGGGTTTCCCTAATATTGATACTGCAGTAAACGAAGAAGGAAGAAACGGAAAGAAAGAGGCAGAAGGAGGCTGGAATTAAAAGTGTTTGAAAACAAGATTATTAATATTTTATTCATCATATTCTTCTTCTCAAAAGGTAATTATTGCATTGTTTTTTTTATACAAAATATATTTTTATTATTCTAATTTCAATAAGCATTTTAACAATTTGTTGTGTCGCCTGATTAATCATCTAACGTGTTGCTATAATTTTAAATTGAAACTGACAATCAGAGATTTGATTATATATTAGATAAGAAATAAATTTATTAATGAGTTTGATTCTTAAACAGTTCATATCTATATACAGTGTCCGCCCAATTGTGAATAAGAGAAGTGGAGAACTCCCCTGTTTTTGTGTGGTCCATAGGCTATTCAGATGATTGAATAATTACTCTAGTTTAATAATATAATTTTCATCTCTATATATATAGATATATGTTATATGTTAATAAATTAGCAGTCAGTAGGTTCATATATGTAGTATGTTAATAGGTTTGAATGTTAAGTTAAGAAATATGCATTAACACTTTACCGAAATAAGGAATATTCATTAGTATTTTATTATTAGTAATTGAATATGTAATATTATATATATATATATATATATATATATATATATATCAAAACATAATTATTTGATTTTACAGAATGTTCATGTACTAATATTGAAACAGTTATGTTATAAAAAGAAAATACATAAATTTTATAAGTTAGTAATTTAATTAATTGTAGTATATTTTTTGATAATTAGATCGGACGGAGGGAGTCTAAACAAATCGAAATTGGAATATAAATTTTGGGTATTACATTACTTACTCCAGGTACGGATTCCGTACTCTTCCAGCTAGACTCTTTTAATTTTAATTTGTTCGTTTCGCTATTCGTTTCGAAATTTAGTATTGTCTCTTATAATTATTCCTTGTCAATTTATTATAATAGTTTCGTGGTGGCGTTGATATTAGAACTCTTTTTTGTATTCTTCGAGCTAGTGAATCATGTCAATATGTTTTGGAGATTTTATTCATTTGTATAATTCCTTGTATATTTTCGTTCACACTTGGAAGTTGTTTTGATTATTGATATCTTGTCAGTATTTAAGAATGTTCGTATTTGATAATCCGATGTCATTTGAAAATGGTCATGTAAGCCTTGTGATTTGAACCCTTTGGCTTACATTTTATAGTTGATCCTTAGGGTGTACTTGAGCTAACCACCTGTGGGGGTACCACAGGCATGTCCTCTTGACACAAGGGCATGATACCTTCCGTGGCGGTGTGATTAGTCCACTGGCGTATCCTTTTGTATGCTCTGGGTGTGAGCTTTGGCCATTTGATTTGTTTGTTCAGAATATGTATGGGTCGACCCAGTATTTGATTTGATTTGACGGATTAGTGACGAATGTGTCGTGCGTACTATCCGATTTGATTTGTATACATCATGATACAGATGTATTTTGTTAGCCTTTGGCTATTTGTAATTGAGCTCAGTATGAAATTGTCACATTACAACCATTTGATTCAACCTTATTTGTTTGGGATTCTTTTGGCTATAATTACATGGACTCACTAATTTTGATCTATTCATAATTCGTTTGTAATTCACATGTGTTCATTCATTCGACTCTTTTAGATTCATTATATATGGTGATATATTTGTTCATCTTCATATCCGTACTAGGCAATTGACATTTGACTCACGCTGTATTCTTTTTCCGGCAGATAATCAGGAGTGATCAGGATCTGTGGGATGAGAGCTACCTTTGATCCAAATGAGTACATCAATTTTTGATATTATTATTAGACTTGATTTTCCTAATATTTTGTAATTGGATGTTTTGGATATATTTTGGCATTCATCCTTAGAAGTGGAGATTATGTTATCGTGGCGGTTTTTCTATTTAAATTGGCGTTTAAGACTGTTGGTATTCAATTTATTTAGAAATACTTTGAGGTTTATTTCAGAATTTTATTTATTATGTTCTGTGTGACGTTCCTTTTTCCTTTGGGAAAGGGGTTGTTACATGATCCCTACCATGGTGCTAAATTAGGACCATTCTACTTATCAAACAAAAGACTTGATACCATTCTATTTATCTAACTATTTCTATATAATTTCCTAGTCACCACCAAACAAGTAATATTCTAGCATAAATCAAAAGCAACAGGCATATTGCATTAACTACAGTGAAACAGCCTCAAGCCCCAAAGATTTGTGATCAGCTACTTAACTCATTTACTAATTTGCTCTTAGGGTATTATGCTATCTTGTACACAATGGAACGTGCTACAGCTAGTATACTATATATCAATAGCTACTCGTAAAAAGTCCACCCATTTTGTCAAACCCAAGCTGAGAACATTAATTTTGGGTAGAACATCAAATTCAGTCTTGGATGGACATTGTCAAGCATTAACAACTGCCTATCATGAATGTCTTACAGGAAAAAGGTGCAAACAGTTCCTAAGGTATTCCTTTTCCATTTGTTCGAGAAGCAATAATATTTTTTAGGCTATGCCACCAGTACATGCTAAAATGCCAGATAGAAGAGAAATACTCTCATAATTAACAACCCAGGCATGGTGAAAATTATAAAATAAGTTGTTTCAGAATCTTTGTGATCTTGATTCAGTTGACATAAGTATGAATGTTTAGAAAATTTTGTTCTATAACCTTACTTCTAATCACTAACGTGTACAGTTTATATTTTTAACAAGTTGTCAAGGGTTCTCAGCTTCAGTCAGCTAAAGAAATACACTTTTTTCACTTATACTCGGTCCTCCACAAACAAAACGCACAATAGCAAGCAATATAATTTCAAAAATTTAGCCCGCCTTTCTTACCTTATATAAATCAACCAAAACAAGAGTTCCCTTACAAGCCCAAACTTACAAAGCTTCCTCTGTGTCAGACTCCCAAACGAACCTTCAATAAATTTAAAACCGAGGTGGGTTAAGAAGATCCCAATAAAGACTTTAATGAAGGATGGAAAAACAAACAGGCTACTTACTCAATCCACATCTAAAAATAACAAGATACAGAAAAAAAGAACTAGGGCTTATTTTTTTCTGATTATTTGTGACTTTCAGTATGCAAGTAACTTTAACTAACTAATGGTAAAGCATCATTCTTTTGGCCACTTTGGTGCCTTACAACCCTACGAAATATAATTTCATGAGAAGATTATCTTTAACCCTAAAAAATGTGTAGATAAGAAACCCCTAAAAACATACCGAGGAAAATAAAACGAAATAACATACCGAGAGATAAGTCCAGATAGATCGCGCACTGTAAAACGAGAGAAGGAATTGAAGAATAGTGATGGATTAATGGCGGCCTTGCTTGATTACTCGTCTGTGTGTTGAGCTGCTTCTCACTCTAGAAACTTCGGCGAAGAAGATATGGCATTATATAAAGGAGCGTGGCCTTGGGGTCAAGACTCAAAATAGTTCCTCCCTCATTCCTTCCAACTTTCATTGGGCCTCAAAATAGTAGCTGAAAATAATTAGTTTATGAAAAAATTAGGTGACTGTACATTATAAGTATATCTTGCGTTTTAATACATTTTTCAAATATATCTACTTCATGTAATTACTTTAATAAAAAAGTTCATTTATTAATATAGTAATTTTACTTTTAAGTAATTACTTACTTAAATAAGTAAGAAAGTTTGTTTGTTTATTTAGCTTTAAATAATTGTTATAAAAATCTTTAGATTCTTTACATTTGATTGCTCAAATATAGTCAAAAATATAATATTTCTTGTATATTTTATTGGTTGCTTTGACTTTTTGTTTGCAAAGCGGAATAAATTATGATAACTATAACTTATGTAAAAAAATATTATTAATTACAAAATTTATTATTAATCAAATAAATAAAACACATCAATTTTAATATTTAAAACTATATCAAATTAACATTAATTTGATCTCATTTTTGAAATATAAAAAGAACTAAACAAGAACTCAAATTAAATTTAAAACACTAAATAGTTATATATATATATATATATATATATATATATATTGGAAGAGAGAGAGTAATTGAATTTTTTTTCTTTAATAAACTTACAAGTCAAATAAAAACTTATAAACTTGTTATTCTTAGGACATGTTCGGGAATGACTTGTTTGAAATAATTTAAAAATTAAAATATAAGTTGACTTATAAATTGTTTTAAATTATGACTTATAAATAAAAACGTTCGATATTAATTTGATTTATAAGTCAAAAATTAAGTTAAAATAAGTTATGATGGTGTTCGGTTCATAATGACTTATAAGTTAAAATAAATGTAAATATTTTTAAAAATGATATTAATAAAAAAAATGAATATTCTTGATTTCCTTTCCTGCCAAGAAAAACTGTACACAACGAAGAACAAAACTCATCGATATCAGTTCAATTGACTCGTTAATCATACCACTATCATCTTCTTCAATATCTTTACGCATCGATCTCAGTTCAAGTGTCTGATTCACCAACTACAGTGATCATGGCAACTCCGTCGGCATCATCGTCGGCGTCGAACATCATGCTAGCAATTTATGAGAAGAAAACAGTCTCACTAGATCTCTACCGTCCCCTTCGCAACTACATCGTCTTTAATTACTCCGAGCGCGAGGCCCAAAACCTCGAAGACGATCTCCAAACCCTCAAACAACTCCGCTCCGATCTGGAACGCGCCAGCCCTGCCGATTCTCTCTCTTCCCGCCGCGACCTCCTCCAAAATTACTTTAAAGCCCTCACCGCCGTCGAATCACGCTTCCCGATTTCTCCAGACAAAGACCACATCAACACGGTTACCTTAACGTGGTACGATGCTTTCAAGAGCAAGCTCAAAGCGTCGCAGCAAAATATTCATTTAGAAAAGGCTGCCGTCTTGTTTAATCTGGGGGCCGTGCATAGTCAGTTAGGGTTGGGGTTTGATCGCTCATCGGTGGAGGGGAGAAAACAGGCGTCCCACTCGTTTATTGCAGCGGCCGGGGCCTTCTCTTTTTTGAGGGATAATGTGGCCATGAAGGCGTCAATGGGGAGCTCCACTACGCTCGATGTTTCTGTGGAGTGTGTGGGGATGCTAGAGAGGCTTATGCTGGCTCAAGCTCAGGAGTGCGTCTTTGAGAATACCATTGCTAAGGGGAGTACCCCTGGTGTTTGTGCCAAAATTTCGAGACAGGTGATTTTTGGATATTGATTCAGTGATTAATTTGCACTTAACCTATACAGCCATCAAAAACTATGATTAGGTAGGAGAATTATTATGAAAAGTTGCAAAATTTAGACCAATTTTGAGATTGTGTATGGGTTTTGGGAAATGTGAGTACTGAATTTAGTAATTGCACATCCTGTTAGATACGAATTTAGTGAATTTAGCTGAAAGAACTAAAAGCCGAGGTGAATTGTCCAACTGATAAAGTTTTGATTTTTTATGCCACAAATGATGCTACACTATATTTTAGGAATTAATTATATATTAGAAAGGCAAAATATAGAAGGAAATTATTGTGGTCAGAGTCATATCCATGTTATACCCATTATCAACTTTACTTGCCTTATGGTATTATGGTTTTTCGAATAAATGATTCTCAATATATTGTTGAAGAGTAATGCTAGGGGTTTCAAATGGATTCATTGGTAGATGTGCCATTTATTTTATTGTTTGATTAGTGATTGGGCATGTAATAAAATAATATTAAAACATTTATTTGTGACCCTATTTGATACCCCTAGACTTGCTCATTGTTAAAACTTGCGGGTCTGTAGTAATTAGAACATATTTCTTTTTCTTTAAGGAGAAACACCAGAAGCTGAAAATATAAAGACTGTAAAATTTGTCAAGATTGCATAAGATAGTCTGGGATGATAGTTAGATTTCTCAAATCATGTGGGTCTGATGGAACAATCATTTTTCAGTCTCACAATTATTGTGAGAAGTTGTAAATCTTAGATGACTAGGCATGATTAAATTTTTGTTTTATGTAGATATCCTATGTGCTTAAGTGCAATTGTTGATATGGTTTTGTTAGTGCAATGGTAGTAGCCCAAACTAGTAATAAGAGTTGATTGTACTACACGTGAGAAATACACTATAAAATTTCGTGATCTATATTTTGTGTAAGGACATTGATGTACATGATGTGGCCATTTTCTGCCTGAGTGGATTTATGGCTCAAATACTTTTACATTCCAATCACTGAAATGTGTTTATTGAAATGAAAATGATTATAGGTTGGAATCTTCTACGAGGAAGCTTTGGCAGCACTGAGCATCGCACCACTTAACCAGCATTTTGACAAGACATGGCTTTCTCATGTTCAGCTAAAGGCAGCCTTGTTTTATGCCGAGGCTTGCTATAGGTATGGTTTAGAGCTTCATGAGAAAGAAGAGATTGCCGAGGAAATTGCACGGTTGAAGAGTGGGATCAGTGCTTTATCTGAAGCAAGGAAATCATCCTCAAGGGGGGCTGCACAGCAATTATTAGATGCATATAGTAAATTAGAAAGCAATATAAATCATAATCTTGAGAGGGCTGTGAAGGAGAATGACAGGGTGTACCTTATGAGGGTTCCCCTGGCTAGTTCTTTACCACCACTTCCTGCATTTCAAATGGTCAAGTCTTTGCCGATGAATGAGGTATTGGATGCAAGCAAGGATAAGATGTTTGCTAGTCTTGTTCCTGACAGCAGTGCTAAGGCTCTTTCTAGGTATACTGAAATGGTTGATGAGATAATCAGAACACAAGCTGAAATTTTACAGCAAGGCAGTGAGCTTACCCGTGTTAGGCTCAAGGAAATGGACTTACCTGACTCAATCCTGGCTTTGGAAGGGCATTCCACTCTGCCTACAGCTCTCAAAGAAGATGTGGAAGCAGTGCAAATTAGTGGGGGCCCAGCTGGTTTAGAAGCTGAGCTGCAGCAGCTTAGAGATCTGAGAAGGGTAAACCAGGAATTGCTGGTCCAAACTGAGGAGCTCTTGCAAAAAGAAGCAACAGAAGATGCGCAGTTCAGAACCCAATTTGGAACTCGGTGGACCAGGCCTCAGTCTAGCACCTTAACAAAGAATTTGCAGGATAGGTTAAATAGGTTTGCAGCAAATTTGAAGCAAGCTGCAGAAAGCGATGTCCGGATTGAGCGATCTGTGAGAGATCATTCAGCCCTCATGTCAATTCTTGACCGCCATCCAGTATGTTTTCTTCCTTAAAA
This sequence comes from Panax stipuleanatus, assembly GCA_020205555.1. Taxonomy (NCBI): domain Eukaryota; kingdom Viridiplantae; phylum Streptophyta; class Magnoliopsida; order Apiales; family Araliaceae; genus Panax; species Panax stipuleanatus. Next base: position 6,933,975 of record CM035126.1, read on the forward strand.
CTTGTATTATTTAAGTTCATGTATGTTGTAATCTAGATAAAAGATATTCATCAACTATAAATGAACCAGTGTGTGGCTATGAGTTCAACATCAGATTACATAATGTAATTCTATTAACATTAATTCTGTCCACGGTTAAAAGTTTAAAACATACAATAGTGATTTAAGTTTATTGTATATGCATATATTCAGTTTATCTAATAAATTACATAGTTGTTCTGTAAACATATTGAAGGTGCGGTAATTTGGTATTAACAGGATATAGCACCCCCTTTCACGGGCTCAAGGAATTCTTAATGTCTATTAAGAATCTTTATTAATTGTCTCTATCACAGTGATATTTTACATTGTTGAATGGATCAACCATCAGATACTGATAAAATTATCAGGCTTCTACCTCCTATGCTATCAGTATGTTAAGAGGAAGAAAACTGGGGGCGCAGGAGGGTTGTTATCCTAAACTCTATAACATTATTTACACTGAGTAGCAGTTCTTGCTTGACTTAACATTCTCAATTTCTCATTGGTGTGTGAGCATCAAGGAGACCTCGCTGATAGCTATTCATACCATTGCCATGAAGCTCATGGTTAAGCAAGTATAGCTTGAATTTATCATATTATTTTTATTTTGTTTTTTTAGCTTTTGAAAATAAGAACTACTTCATTCTTCCAGGTTCACCCTCTTCAAGTTGTTAGTCTAGTTATAGAACTTCTAGAACAATGATAAGATTCTGTTAATTTTGTTCTGTCTTATTTTCCCAATGATACTAATTGGAGCGTCATCTTTTTTGTATTTTGTTCCAGATAGAATCTGCTGTCCCGACCCTAGGGAGACCAATCATGTCTCTGGATGCCAATGAAGATGCAATATTAGGGGCCTTGAAACAGAGTTTGGTAATTTAATTTTTGAGGCTACTACCTACGTGAATGTTGTGGTGAACTGGAATTATGGATATTAAGTAATTGGATGTTCTTTATATCCCTCAATCTTAACCACACACATTGTGGGAACTATTTTTTTTATATTTTATCTTGAAGATATAATTTTTATTTTGATGAGAAGACCATGATTTATGCATTACTAACAAAAAAGGACGAGAGCAATTTCTTTTATTTTTAAAAACGAGAAGTGACTTTCAGTTCTTCTTGTCAAGCTCTTTCTCACTCTCACTCTCACTCTCGCTCTCACACTCACACTCACAGAGTTAGGAACAAAACAAAAATATAAGAGAGATCAAATATTTTCTCTTCCTTTCCCTTTCACCCTTACCAAACACACGGCATAAGTTGAAATTGCAGTTAATTTCGTTCTGGTGAAGATGTCAAACGTGAGTTCATAAATATGATTTTATTGGGACAAGTTATCTTCATGATGGGAATGCCATTTTGTATTGCAAAAGAAATAAAGTATTCAAGTATTAGCAAATATTTGAAGTACTTTGAAATGCTCCCAAATCAGAATTCAATATGTATTATTTGATCTAACTTCTATCATTCTATTTTCTTAATTATTTATTACTTGCATAGAGTTTCTTAACTTCTTTCTTCCTTGATTTTCTTTGCAGAGGCAATTGGAGAACTTAGGTGCTCAAAGGGCAGGTCTTGAAGACATGCTTAAAGAGATGAAAAGGAAGGTGTGCTTAATTTGATTATGATTTCTTTAGTTGATTATTGCAAGCTATTGAAAAGAGACCAACATTCTTTTAGAAGTCTGAGGTTGCTGCTATACTCCTTTAGAATGAATTTTATCCATGTTACGCTGAAAACTTAGTTTTAGACTCACCGTGTTTGTATAATGTATAGATATGTGTATTCACTTGCCTGCAACAGAAAAGGGCAATATATGAGCTATCGTGTTTGCCTGTGACAATTAACCTTTGGCTATATCTTGACTTTCTGTTCTTGTGATGTGGTGATGGTGCAATGCATCTTAGTAAATTTCATTTCTGTATAGTTAAATCTAGTACTTTTGAGTGCTATATGTCACATCCGGCACTAACTTGGTTGATTTGACCAGGACGATATACTGCCAAAGCTGATGACATCCCCTGGCTCTTATGAGGATCTCTTCAGAAAGGAGATATCAAAGTATGATCACATTTGTGAGGAAATTGCACAAAATATTGAGGCACAGGAACGGTTGTTGCTGCAAATTCAGGTCTGCATTCTTTACGTTCTGTTTTTTGATTTTATTTTCCTGTAGTTTCAGTGTTGTTTTGTCTTTTTATGTTGATATAGTTGAGAAGTAGTTGGTCATCTGCTTTGGGATCAAGTTGCACTTTAATATCAAATTATGCAACTTGAATACAAAATTTCCGGAGCGAGCAAATTAAAGTTTTTTATCTTCCATATGGTTGTTATTTGAGATTGAGCAAAGACTTGGACTGGAATGAACGGATGCTTGGAGATTTGAAGATGCATTATGAGCAAGCATCCAAACATTTTGTATTTTGTGAAAACAAAACAAGAATCACTTCCTAGTTGAACAAGCAAGTCGAAGAGTATAAATTGATAAATCCAAAAGAAGAAAACCACAAGCTATTGATGCCATGCTTAAAGACATTAAGAGGCAAATCTTCAAAAACTTACTGCAGAAATTACCAAAGATATCCACCTATTGACATAATTGTACTTAGTTATGAAGAGGTTGTGGAAAGGCAATTACCCAATGACATTCACAAGTCAAGCATTGGCGAGGCCAACAAATTACTGGGCGTTGAGCATGTTGATTTTATCTTTTCAGCTAGTTCATGGCCTTCAGCCTACTAGCTTGAAGTTGGTTATTTTGTCCTTTATAAGGCTGAAGGTTGTGCTCATAGAGATGAAATGTGGGATGACTGACTACCCTTTCCTTATTAAATGCAGTTACCTTAGAGTTGGGGTTTTATTTTTTCCTATATAAATTAATGTTATCATCATTGGAGTTCATAGAGGATGATATACTGATTGATTTGAGATTCCCTTTGTGCCATTGTGGCTTTAGATTGTTATTTTTATCCTATATTTCCATCCTTTCTTCCTTTAATCCCTTTTCTAATCCTCTGAGCCATTGTCCTGCATCAATCTTCGTTCTTGAAATAATTTTTTAGTGAGGGAGGGGAGGGGGATAGATGAGGTTTCAATGGGGCTCAGTTAGATACTCCAAGTTCACTATTAAATCTAAACGCTCATGTAATGCGGTGGAAGTTGTTATATTGTTTTGTTGCATTGGCTAGTGAATTGGGTTCGCAAAATTGAAGTAAGTTCGTTCTTGTACAATTCACATTCTAGCAGTTGCATCAATAGAATTCTTTGTTATAATTGAATCAATTTTGAGAATAAACCTTAAAATGTTATTTATCCAAAAAAGATAAATAAGTTTACTTGTCCCAGAGTCGGAAAATACAACTTCAATTTGTTTTTGTTTTGTAAATCCTTTTAGGGTTTCGAAACTGTGCTTTGCTGAAGAACTTTTGTTTTTCTTCCTTAATTAATTATTATAATTATTTTTAATCTTGCAGGCTCAAAACAATGAATTTGCTGCTGTCTTCAACATTGAAGATTATAAAGGTAGCCATTTTTAAACTTGCATGCTGTTCTGTCACTGATTACTTGATTCTACATAAAATTTTCACCGTTCTTGCTTAAGTTCTCATTATCCTTATTACTAAATTTCTAATTAGTGGGTTGGAAACTGAGCTATCTTTCCAATGTAGTCTTGATTTTTCTCTGTTATTCTTCATGAATTGAATTCTGCAGGTGAAACTTGATCCAATTTTCCATTAATGGTTAGGGTTGGCACATACTCTCATCTAGAAAATCTTTTGAAGAGTCTTCAAACAAAAAAAGGTTTCCTTACGGTACACCACCATAGATAGTTCTTATAGGTAAATTTTACGATTTTTTCCCCATGAAAGTCCAATGAATTGATCTGGCTGTTCAGTTCACAAGTGTAGCTGCTATCTGCCTGTAGTTGTACACAATGTGTTATCTCAACCAGTTTTCAGTTTGATCTCATGTTTGTGCTCTCAGATATAAACTGCCCAATTAGATGCATAAACACTACATTAAGTATGGTAATTTTTTGTATATTTTAAACCATTTGTTAATACTTTCTAGAAGTACTTTCTTAAAAAACCAGCAGAAAGCAAAAGTACTTTGGAATACATCATCAAATGCAACCTAAATATTTATAATTTTGTTTTTTCTATTTAGCTTAATTATGTCTTTTCCCGGTGGTTGTTACTACCAGTTACTGATAAAATAAGTTTAGAGCTTCTCCAGGTTTATTACCAAGTACTTAATAGTTAATACTTTCTTAAAGGTTTAATTTATGATTTGTAATTTTAGCCATCATGCCTGCCCAATCAATATGAAAAGTTCTACTCTTTTAACAGTGTCTTCTATTTTGTAGCATCTCGTGAGAAGTGCTATAAGCAGATTGAAGCTGCCATTGCGAAATATCGGGAAATTAAAGAGAATATTAATGAAGGACTGAAGTTTTATGTTACTCTTCAGGTATGAGATATTCATCTTTATTTCTCGCACGGATGCAATCACTTAAAGACGTGTTCATCTATATTTTTCCCTGTTACTTGTTATTACTCCTTGAGATCTCGTCGTCTTTACTTGTGTGCATGTGATCATCAGATCCTAATAAATCTTCTTGGTTCTCTCTTTTATCTTTGCCTCAAGAATTTGCTATGGCCTTTGTTACAGGATGCCATCACAAATGTAAAACAGCAGTGCAGTGATTTTGTGATGACTAGAAACATACAATGCCGAGAAATGATTGAAGATGTTCAGAGACAAATGGCAGGTCTCAGTTTTCAGGATGGTAAGAATACAGGCGCTTACAATTACCCTTCAGTAGGACAGCCGAATCAACCTCAAAGAACCTCTTCTCAACAGCAGACAGACACCGTTAATATTCCCCAGCAGCCTCTTCCTCAATCACAACCTTACTATCTACACCCTCAGCAGCACCCACCTCCTCAGCAGCCCACAGTGTCTGGGTATTCTCAGCCCCCGCCGCCATATGGGACTCAACAGCAGCCACCTCCTTACCATTTGCCAGCAGCAGGTCCTCCGTACCCACCTTCACACAACCAGCAGCAGCCAGGGGCTGCACACGAGTATGGACAACCTGCTTACCCGGGGTGGCGGGGTCCATACTACAATGCTCCCGGTCAGCAACCGGGATCTATTCCTAGGCCTCCTTATACTGTTCCATCTCCATACCCTCCTCCGCACCAGGGTGGCTACTATAGACAATAGTACTACGTTAATATTCAATAAAGTTTGACTGATTACATCTGTTTATTGATATCCCTTGTTTTTACATTCCGAGTTGAATGGATCGAATTTAGGTAGATCTCCACACAAAAAAAAATTATAAATGGCTGTCCAGTTTTCAGTGTGATAAGTTGTATGCGAGTTGCTTGGGTTGTGGTTGACTGAACTTGTAAGTAGAGCGCGATTACTTCTTTAGCTATAGCATTTGTAAACTCATCGAGTCCATTTGTTTGTTATATGTTTTCATCGGTCCATGTTTGTTATAGAACAGGGTGAGCATCGAATTTATCCTACAGAAAAAATGGAATTTAATTATCTAATTATAGTAAAATTAATTGAAAAGATGAAAATGAAAGTAATATATATTTAATGTTTAGGAGTAATGGAAGAAAGAAGTTGGTAATTAATTCTCCTTAAAACTCTTCAAAAGAGAGTTAAGTAGGAGCAAAAGAACTTCTTTAAAAAAAATTAAAAAAGAATGTAAGGAGTACTTTTTAGATAGATTGTTGTACTTGTGACTTGTGACTTATGATTGTTTTAACTTAGATTATTAATTTTAAATTTAAGATTTTGTAATGTTTTGAAAAAGTTAAAACATGACTCTTTTATGTTAATTTATTATAGTAATAATTTGTATGTAGTTTATAATTATTCACAATGTGAATTAGTTGCATTGACTTTAAAAAATTAAAATGATGTTATTTAAAATTGTATGGAGATTAACTAAATGATAAAATAAAATTGAAGTCGAACTATTAAAAAAGATTATATGTATATATAAGATCTTTATTTTGTCCATTGTCAAGAAGATTGAAAAAGAAGAATAAAGAAATTAAGGAAAGTTATGTTACAAAATATCGTCAAAATTCATCCTATTTCATTTCATTCGATTTAAATGAGTCTTTAACAAACCAAATTACATCTCTTTTAAAATAAAAAACAAAAGAAGATATATCAAATGGGAGGGATGAAAAAGTAGTAATCGAGTAATATAGACAAAAAGAGGACTACGTACAAAAGAAATGCTTTTTTTAGCCAACGGCAATCCAATTGATGACAATAATGGCTCCCCCCCCCCCCCCTAGGTCGTGTATTCCGTTTCAAGTGTTTGTCTTCGCTCGTCACCTTTTTCCTTATTTTCTCACTGCCATGTATTACATATATATATATATATATATATATATATGTATATGTCGTTTCATGTGACAGATTGATCTAAAAATCAAATGGAGAGATCCAGAGTAGTAGTATTAATGCTCATGATCATCATCTCTCTCCGTGTTTGCGTTTTAGTTCCAGCAGTAATTGCACACAACGTTCCGGCTGTATTTATATTCGGAGATTCACTTTTTGATGCGGGAAACAATCACTACACAAAGAACTGCACTGCTCAAGCTGATTTTCCACCCTATGGTTCTTCTTTCTTTCACCACCCTACTGGAAGATTCACTAATGGCAGAACTGTTGCCGACTTCATTTGTACGTATAATATATATGCTATACATATATATATATATATATTCACTTTTCACGTAGTTAGTTTTGGACAATCTATTTGAACAATTTTATAAAAATTAGTTGCATTAATATAGCTAGAGCAATTGTAACTATGTAGCTATACAAATGTAACTCATTTATATAAAATTGGTTAAAATCAACTGTTTGAAATCATGATCCTCTTTGTCTATGCATGTCATAGATAAGTAAGTCCACGAATCGTAGAGTACTACTTATATATATAATATGAAATTTGTGCATGGATCACAAATTAAACTGTAGCTCAATTTCTTGGCATACCATTTCAAAAACCATTCCTTGAGGCACAGCTTGAAGTGATCAATGGAAGTCGCAAGGAGTATCCCTCCAATGGCATCAACTTTGCTAGTGCTGGTAGCGGTGTTTTGAGAGCAACCAATCAGGAATTTGTAAGCAAAGCTAATTCCTTTCATTAATTTTATTTATTTTCTTTTGACTTATAATTAATGAACAGTTTAATTGAATGGAGAATCTATGTATATATGCTTTTCCGTTTTGAAAGGAAAAGAATAGTGCTTAAAAGACATAAATATATGGAATAAAGGAGTAGTAAGCCTGCTAGTTGGTGAATGGTGATGACAATTGCAGAAGAAAAAAGCTTACCCAAAAAAAAGTACAAAAAAGAAAAAAAGAAAAAGGGTAGAATGGTGAACTCCCTAATTAAGTATAGATTACTTGCTAGATCAAATTCATTGGTGATTCTGATTATTATTTTTGCAGCCAGTTTTTTTTTAAAAATGTTTGTGTTTGGTAATTAAAAATTACTTGACTAGTAAGAAGTGCAAAAATGTTTGGTGTAAAAAAATTGTTAGTCACTTATTTCAAGTGTAAATTATTAAAAAATATATATATTTTGAGAAGTAAAGATGAGTAATGAATGAAATTAACTTATTTAACATTACTCTACGCAATTGCCGATGAAACTAACAAACAAAGAAATTGTTCTTTTGCGTGAACGCAAACAAGTAAAGAAAAGTAGTTGGCAAAAGTTTTAATCAAGTTACCTGAAAATAATTACTGCTATTCATATATTGCATAAGTTAAGCATATAGATAGCAAATATATGGATAATATAAAGGAGTATAAGTGGGTTGAACAATTTCTCAGTCAAAATTTGCTTATGTTTTTCTCAATTCGACTCGGCCAGCTTCAAACCTGACCTTATTCTTAGAGAAAGGGGCAACAAGCAACGGTTTTCGGTGCAAATTTTATAACTAGTAGTACTTTTTAGGTAATTTATGATATAAATAATTGGATTGACATACACTAAATTAATTCATGTCAATAATTTTTTTTTTGCTTTATAATTCATGTCAATATTAAATTTAAAAATATTTAAAATTGACTTTTAAATGGTCAATAATAATTTTATAATTTAAAACGGAGATAATAATATGCATGAATATTTCTGCTTACCATACTTTTGCTATTGACAACTAATTTCTTCAATCATATATAAGAATCAAACCACGCAGATATGCTTTCGTTTTAGTTAGACATATCCATCATTGATGCAACAAGCATGTGTAAACTTCGGCATTCTTGTTTTCCATGCCCAACAAAAAGCTTATCCATATATATAGGTATAGTAGTGATGCTTATGTAAGAGACCAACTTTTATGATGAACAGTCAGTACTTAACTACTTATCTACACCCTTTGCCTTTAATTTGCTTCAATTTTACGCATAAGCTATTCTAATGTTTCAAACAAGAAAAATTGCTGATCTGACAAAACTCAAATTGATAATATTTCTTTTAAAAATTATATATATGATGCCCAAAAAATATAAATTATAATTAATGTATGATTTGCAGGGGGTGACACCAATCCAGGACCAGCTTCAACAATTCCAAACCCTAGTGGAGCAAAACCACACAGACAAAAAACTAGTGCAACAGTCTCTCTTCTTCCTGGAATCGGGTTCAAACGACATATTCAACTACTTTCTCGCATTCGATCCGCCGGCACCGGCCCCGGATGTTTATGTCCAAGCCATGTTGACAGAAGTTGGACATTATGCGGACCAAATTTACAAGCTAGGAGCTCGGCGCATTGCCCTTTTTTCACTAGGCCCTGCCGGTTGTGTTCCGGCAAGGACCCTTTTGCCCGGTGCACCGGTTGATAAATGTTACGGGAAGATGAATAGAATGGTGAAGAATTACAATAGGGGATTGGAAGACCTGGCCAAAGATTTACCAATTAAGTACCCTGGATCAGTTGGTGTTTATGGTTCAGTATATAGCATTTTCCAGCTACTTCGGACCATTCCAACACGCTATGGTAATTTATTGTCTCTTTAAATGAGTCCCAAAATAGTACCCTCTCTTAATTCCTTCACAAATGAAAGTCTTGTTTAACTTTTATTTCAGACTTTGAACACAATTGTTTTGGGACGGAGGGAGTACCGAGTACGTGTGTTTTTCTTGTTTTTTCATGATTTAACTATATATGGGCGTTGCACATGCATGCATGCATGCAGGTCTATCCAATGTAACTGATGCATGTTGTGGCGATGGAACTCTGGGAGGAATGTTGCAATGTGGGCATGAAGGTTATAAGATGTGTCCAAACCCTAATGAGTACTTATTTTGGGACTATTTCCATCCAACGGAGCATGCATATAAACTCATGTCCAAGGCCTTATGGGGTGGTAAGCGACATATCCGACCCATGAACTTGAAGACTCTAGCCAACCTCAACATCATCACTTGACTGATCAGTAGCTAATAATTATAATAATAATAATATTCTGAGTAATAAATGTGTTACTCTTATTAATTACTATTACTTAGAGGATTTTCTTATATTGAATGAATAATTTCATATAGTCAATTTATATTCGTTACGAGTTGCATGTTTACTAAAGGCCCTGATACGTGTGTTTACTAATTTTATGCTTGTTTTTCTTGGGACTAAAGTAGCTTTATGTTTTTTTTTGGGATTAAAGTAGCTTCTTTCTTTTCTTTTCTTTTCTTTTTTCTTTTTTTTTTTGGTTTGTAGGGTGGGAGGGGCTGTAATTTTTTCTTATGGGTTTCTAAATGTATACTCAATTGAAGGTCCTATATATTATAAAGATCGACAATATATTAAAATTTTAAATAATTAAACTCTTATCTCAATTTGAATAATAATAATAATAATAATAATATATCACATGAAAGGAGCTAAGTTTATCATTTTTAGTCTATTTTAGAAAGAACTTTCATTTTGATTTATGAGAGAGAGAGAGAGAGAGAGAGAGAGAGAGAGAAAATGTACGTATATATGATTTATTTGTAATCGGCTCAAGTAATTCTAGCTTTTTTACTCATGCATGCACTTGGTAGCTTATATATGTTCGAGATGGGGAAGAAAAATCAAATTAGGCGCGCGGACACCACAAAAAAATAAAAATAGAATGTTTCAAATCTCAGAACATATATATATATATATATATATATATATATATAGGGGTTGCTGGAAGCAATCACTTTATCCCACTCCTTGTAGGAGTTTTTGACTCAATTTATCCCCCAAATACAGTCGGCTCCATTATAATAATGATTCTCAAACCTCATATAAAAGGATTGCTCCCAGCAACCGGTTGCTGTGGATGCAACCTCATATATATATATATATATATCACGAACATACTCGAGACTTCTACGCGGATATATACCCGGAGGAGAGAGACCTTCCCTAGCTTCCATTGGCTATTAACTAACCCCTTGTACTTGTATAAAAGTAATTAATTGATACTCTTCGTTCTTTAATATAAGTCGTTTTAGAGTTGTGCAGAAGTATTAATGAAATGATTGTATAGCATTAAATATAATATTAATCATCTATATTGTCTTTGTATTGGAAAAAAAGTATTATTTATTGGGCAAAAAATAATAAGAAAACCAAAATTGTATTTATTACTTGAGGTAATATTGAAAATTAAGTAATTAATGCTTACTTGAATTTCTCAAATGATTTATATTAAAAAATAAAAATAATTCTCTAATATGACTTATATTAAAGAACAGAATGAGTACATTAAAACAATAATCTCTCTCGTTTAAAAATGAGTTTTACTTTTTTCTTATACATATTTTAATATAATTGATGTTCCTGTTAATTAACGCGTGAAAGGCGTGGACAACATGTGCCAAATACTGGGGGTATGAATGTTGGAAAATAACTTTTAATAACTTTAGAAAATAATGTTAGTATGAATTTCCACCCTTGTATTAGAATATGAAATTTTTGAGTAATTACTCGTGCTGTGATGGCATAGAGATTTTAACTACTCCCTCCTTCCCTTAATTTATAACGTTTTAAAAAAATATTTTTGTCTTTTAATATAAGACGTTTAATAATTTCAAGTAAGTATTAATTGTTTAGTTTTTAATATTACTCAAAGTAATAAATATAATTTTGCTTCTCTCACTATTTTTGACCCAATAAATAACTCTTTTTTTCCTAATATAAGGGCAATATAGACAATTGATATTATATTTAATGCAATAAAATCATTTTTTTTAAATTTATACACAACTCTAAACGACTTATATTAAGGGACGGAGGAAGTATCAAACTAATGATCAATTAATTCACGCACAGACTTCCATCAGTTCACCTATCGATATCCCTTCAGATTTTCTTTTTCTCCTTTTAATTTTTTTAAAAGTTTTCCTTAATCAAAAATCAACTATTCCTTGAGGGACCCCAGCTGGTAACATAAAAAAAATGAGATTGGAATTAAATTGATAAGAGGAATATTAAAACAATCTCAGACATTCCTGGTCCACCATAAACAGAGTCAACGGTTGTTGAACAATCTCTTAAATAACACTATTTGAGGGATCCCTCAACTGACGGGGACTATATATATATATACATATATATATATTACAATCTACTAGGAGTAATTTATAATCAACACGTACGTTGTCTAAATATATAGAAAAGAAACTGTGCACCAACCACTCTTTAAGTAATACGGTTATACTCCTCGATCGATCGTCCAAAAAAAATCTCATAAATAAAATTCACATGTTGGTAGGATTTATTTTCGTTTCACATATATATCATTAAACAACTAAATGATGACCGATAACAAAATCATGATGATAAAATGATTAGATTTACATTTCTATTTTTAAATGTATAAATTATTTCTAAATTTGTGAAGTGTTTAATTTTATTAATTGTTATCACATAACAATTAAATTGTTGCATGTGATTGTTGCGTTAATTTTATTTATACAAACTTGAAAAGAAATATTTAGTTTTTCCTTAAACAAATATATAAAAAAATAAAATAAACATCGATAATTCTAACTCTTTTAAACGGAGAAGCTAGTAATTCATTATAATATATATATAGTACTTTTGTTTTAGTATTATTTAATTATTACTACTCCTTAATAAGGCAATTACGGTGGACAAATTAAGAGTAATGCTACTATTACATAAAGTAGCTCACATAAAGTCGGATGACACTCCCTGATTTGTTATTGAGTCAAGTGAACTTGACCCCTTGCTGCCTGCCTTGCTGATAGATGATGTGGTTGATATGCTCCCATAGCTATTTCAGAATCCCTGGCACCATCCATTGATCTTTGGTTGATCTTTGGTTGATTTGTTATTGAGTCAAGTGAGATATGTCAACAACAAATTAAGAAGTACTACCCGATTTTATGTGAGCTTTATGTGAGTTAATTTATGTGATAGTAACATTATTTACAAATTAATTGGTGCATGGTAAATGAGAATGGACAGCAAGTTTAAAGTCTCTTTCGTGCCTAGTAGTTAAAGTAGTTAAAAAGAACAAACCCTCACTTATGACATGATCAATTCAGTGAGTTTGACTATTCACGAGTCACGGCTCTTATATGTATTAGGCTTAGACTTACAAATATGACCCACACGCATTAACACCCGTGTGAAATACCAGGAATAAACAAACAAACATGCATGCCTTCCCCTTCCTACTAACTTCCTTAATCTCTGTTCTCTTCCCTTCCCTCACGCGTAATATTATTATTGTTAAAACCTCTACTTCTATATATACATACATATATATATATATATAACCACCTTATCATCATCATCATCATATCTTTGCGTCTACATATATATTTCTTGTATACCTAATATCTCCTACCTAGCTCTCAATATATATAACTTCTTCAATTCTACCTTTTCTTTTCAGTTCATTCCGTAACATTCTCAACCATCTTTAATTCTCTCTCTAAAAAAAATAACCATGGGAAACTATGTTTCTTCATGCACTCTTATCTCTCCAACTATCAAAACCTCCAAAGCAGCTCGGGTTATATTCCCCGGCGGGGAAATCCGCCAGTTTCGCGAGCCGGTCAAGGCGGCTGAGCTCATGCTCGAGTCTCCCAACTTCTTTGTGGTCAACTCCAGGTCTTTGACTATTGGTAAAAGATTTTCACCCCTCTCGGCTGATGAAGATTTGGAGTTCGGTAATGTTTATATTATGTTCCCGATGCGGAGGGTCAATTCTATGGTCACCGGAGGCGATATGGCCTTGCTTTTTATGGCGGCTAATTCTGCGCCTAAGCGGATTTCCGGTTATAACAAGGTGGGAGTGTCGCCGGAAAGTGAGGTTGGAGGGTCGAGATTGAATTTGGACGAGGTGGAGGGGTTTTCAACGGCAGAGTTCAAGTATAGGTTAGCTGTTTCTAGGTCAAAAAAGCCCTTGTTGGACACTATTACAGAAGAGCCAATTAGTTCTAGATAGGGAGTTTTATTATTGTTTTTTCAAGGGTAGAATAGGGAATTTGGGTAGTTGTTATCTCTCCAATTTCTTTAGTAAAGAGAATTCTACTACGTACGATTAGTTTTAGACAGCTTGTGATATGTAATCAACTAGTTGCTGCGTGTATATATTATACTATATACTAGTCAACCAAAGAAAAGATAATGAAAAAGAATTAAATAATTTGATCAAGTTTGATGTACTAAAATACTCGTGTGGTAACGCGGAATGCAAAAAAAAAAAGAAAAAGTGTGGTTCTGAAAAGAATCCATAAAAAAGATGAAATTTGCCACAAGTTTGCACGCATGCAGATGGTTGTGGTTCATGGTCAATTATGGACCACTTCGATCGATTGACTTAGCTAATTAATATATATATATATATAGTTTTATGATCCATCTATAAAATTAGTTAACTTGTGTATTCAATTTCAGTATTCATAAACAGAAATACAATATTAATCAACAAGTTTTGGCACTGTACGTAGCTGCGTGCCATTATGTATGAAAATTGATATTTTCATATTATTTTTTTGATATTTTCGCTCATACGTAGAGTCCACATATTAGTTGATGTGTCTAATTTTTATTGACTAATATATGATTCATACGTGAGAAAATATCAAAATATAATGTGAAAATATCAATTATCTTTAATTATTGGTTCATTCCAAAGTTTTGTGGTCACATCACCAATTATATATAGGTTTCTCGCGCGTCGAATATGTATATATATTATGAATTCCAAATGTTTTAAAATTTTAGTTTACTATGTTTCATTAATTATTAAAATGCGAAGGAAAAAAAAACATGCATCTACCGACAGATTAAATTCTGTATAGTATCAACTTAATGCTGCTTATTAGGATGGCCATTTTGTTTTTCTTTTTTTAAAACAATTACGAAGATCTCCCCTCTTGAAGTGATGGGCTAGAGTTCAACCTACAGAATAATGATTAATCTTGGAAACTAGTCGACTAACTTTAATATATAGGAAGGACTTGAGAAAACCTGGTAGTATTTGTTAAACAGTTGTGGAACTTATACTATTTTTATTCTTTCGATTTGTTATTTGCCAGTCAAGGAGCAATTAAGCTTCAAACACGCTACTCACTCAAGCTATTTATTTTAGAAGGCCATTTGACAATTTAAACAGCAAATTCTCAAGAAAATTACTAAAACTCTTTTTAAATGTCAAGCCAAATGAATTCCCCCGCATTCCATCAGTACATAAACAAAACAATTCACAAGACATTTTATAAAAAATAATAGCACGAGGTGTCACACGCAATACGTGTGTAAATTATAAGAGATAAAATTGAAATATTATAAAATAGCACATAAAATCTAAATAAAGTTAAAAAAAATTGTAGATTTCACACGTTACTTTTTAGCCTAAAGATCATGTCAACACTCATTAATTTGAGGTCTTTAATTATCCCTTCCAAAACGCCGACGTAGAACACACTTCATTTTATATTCATCATCATTTCTATAAAGCCCACAAAACCCAGTTTTGCCTGGAGTTTGATTAGAGAGCCCAGCCCATACACATCTAAGTTAATATAGAGGTGATACACCACCCAACATGCACAACTTGCTTGGCAGGCCCAGACTTGTTTTCTCATGTGAAATTATCTGATATTATTATAATTAAATGATTTAGATATTGATTATGTAATTCTTTTGTACTAATACCGATCTCTCTCAAAAACGGATGGGGTTAAAAACAAAACACTCCGATTATGTTATTATTAGCATGATATATATTTAACATCTTAAACTTTTAAATTATAAATTAATTGTTTAAACTTTTAGATGAATTAATTATTTAACATGGTATCAGAATTTTGAGTATACGAAGTTTTGAGTTTAAATTTTTAGATGAATCGATTGCTTAACAAAATTATAATATAGATAAGAGGTTAAAACTAACCAGCATAAGTGCCTATAAATAATTTGTGGGGTTAGCTAAGATTGGCTTCATCATATTGATCGTGTTTCACGTGAACCTGATTATTATTGGAATGTGCGATCGATTATGTGTTACTTTGAAAATGATTCCATTAATTCTATCAGCTTAATTTCTCTGCAGCTCCATGCACAATATGTAATAGATGATCGATCGATCATGTGTCCTTGTGGAATGAAATGACAAGTTTCTTTAACCTTTGTCATTACTTATCTATCGTTTACCTTGAATTAGAAATTCCAGACCATCAAGCTAGTCTAATCTGCAGAAGAAAATTTTCTCTTTAATTGTTGTTGAGATTAACTCTTATTTCAGTAAAAATCTGATCAATGACCGCTACAACAGGGTCGTAGGAGGCAGCAATATCCCTGGAAGACAAGCGTCATGTGTGTTTGGGTTTGTAAATTTATTAGCAGTCCGGTCTTAAATTTGACTGTTAATTTTGAGGGTTTGAATTCATATTATAGCTAGTTGTTAGGGATTTTTGTTACTATATAAATATAGTTAATTTGAGGCACATACATAAATAAAGGAAATTGATATTTACACTTGTGTTTCTCTCACTTAGAGGTGAGACCCGTTCACTATTCATGTGAGAGATCCATATGAAATTTTTTTTATGTAAAAATATGAATTTTCCATAATAAATCATACAAGCTAGCTAAAATTCGACGAATTTGAGATTATCTTATGTCATTTTCTTTCCGCTTTTCGAGATTATTTGCAATATTCGATCTTAAACAATTGTTATCTTTAAAGATGATATAAAATATATAATACTAGCATATATAGTATTTTCCTTCATCCAAACAAAATAACTTCTTCAATATTTCAGAGATAGAATAATTTAGCTAATTATATATATATATATATATATATATATATATATATATATATATATATATATATATATATATATATATGGGGTTGAATCAACACTAACCGGTTGCTGGAAGCAACTATTTTATCTTACTTTTTGTAGGAGCTTTTGACTCAATTTATCCCCCAAGTACAGTCGTCTCATTATAATAATGATTTTCAAACTCCATATAAAGTGGTTGCTCCCAGCAACCGGTTGCTGTGGATGCAACCCCTATATATATATATATATATAAAAGCTGCAGTTTTATGCATAGAAACGAACGAGAAATGAAACAAGAAAGATGGAAAGAGAGCCAGTGAGGAAGACAAGGCCAAGTGCACAGCTGATTAAGCCTACAACTTCTATCGAATTCGATAGGATAGCATTGATATTGTGTTTTTTATCAATATATCCAGATTTATAAGTCCAACCATTATCCAGCCTGCAACTTGTGTTGGATCTCTCCTTCCTCCGCAAAGCTTCTATTCTCTCCCCAAGAACTCTCAAGTTGGCATCCACAATATTTGTCGGGCTGATTGGCACTTCTGTCCCTCGAAGTTGTCACTCACTTTCAAAATTGTCCTTAAAGTACCATTTTCGTCAATTAGGTCCTTAAAGTGGTATTTTATTGGCGTTTCTGTTCCTTCAACCCATTTTAACCTAAACCCGACCCATTTTGACCAAATTTAACACAACCCGACCCAGTTTGACCCAACCCAAATTTTTAATATTTTAAAATATAATAATATTTTTAAAATAAGTTTAAAATAATAATTATATTTAACATTTTAAAAAATAATATTTAATTATTGAAAATATATTATTATTATTAAAATAAAAATTATTTTAATATTTTAAAATAAAATAATTATTTAAAAAATAGTTATTTTTAATATTTAAAAATAAAATATTAGTTTTTAAAAAAAATAAAAATAAAAATTATATTTAATATTCTAAAATAAATATTTTTAATATTTTTATATTTTAAAAGTAAAAAAGATTTTTGTAAATATTATTTTTAAAAATAATATTTAATTTTAAAATATTAAAAATAATATTTATTTTAGAATATTAAATATAATAATTATTTTATAATATTAAATATAATATTTATTTTAGAATATTAAAAATAATAATTATTTTAGAAAATTAAAATAATAATTATTTTATTTTTTTTGAATAAATATTATATTTATATTTATATTTATTTTAATTTTTTAATATTTACTTTTAATATTATAAAATAATTATTATTATTAATATTCAAAAATAAATATTTTTAATAATTATTGTTTCTGAAGGAAAAATAATATTTAATATTCTGGAATACTTATTAAAAAATTAAAATTATTATTATTAATAATAATAATTATTAAGATTATATAAAATTTTAAAATAATAATTATTAAGCTTATTTTAATTTTTAAAATAATAATTATTAAGATTATTTTTATTTTTAAATAATAATTACTAAGATTATTTTATTTTTTTTAATAATTATTAAATCATAATTTTTAATTTTTTTAATAATTATTTTAGAATATTAAATATTATTTTTCCTTATATAGCAATAATTATTAAAATTATTTATTTTAAAATATTAAAAGTAATATTTATTTTAGAATATTAAAAGTAAATATTAAAAAATTAAAATAAATATAAATATAATAATTATAAAAAAACTAAAATAATTATTATATTTAATATTCTAAAATAAATATTATTTTTAATATTCTAAAATAAATATTATATTTAATATTCTAAAATAATTATTATTTTTAATATTCTAAAATAAATATTATTTTTAATATTTTAAAAGTAAATATTATTTAAAAAAATAATATTTACAAAAATATTTTTTACTTTTAAAATATTAAAAATAAAAATTATTTAAAAAATAATTATTTTAGAATATTAAATATAATTATTAACTTTTTTATAAAAAAAACTAATATTTTATTTTTAAATATTAAAAATAACTATTTTTAAAATAATTATTTTATTTTAAAATATTAAAATAATTATTAATTTAATAATAATAATTTATTTTAAATAATTAAATATTATTTTTTTAAAATGTTAAATATAATTATTATTTTAAACTTATTTAAAAAATACGATTATATTTTAAAATATTAAAATTTTAGGTTGGGTCAAACTGGGTCGGGTTGGGTTAAATTTTGTCAAATTCGGTCGGATTTAGGTTTAAATGGGTTGAAGGAACATAAACGTCAATAAAATGCCACTTTAAGGACCTAACTGACGAAAATGGTACTTTAAGGGACGACTTTGAAAGTGGATGACAACTTAGAGGGACAGAAGTGCCAATCAACCATATTTGTCTGGTTTCCTACATATAATTCCAACCAAGGGGTCAGAATCATGTTAGATAGTATTTCAAGTCAAAATTTAATTTACATGTATTAGTTATGATCGATCTTTGCAAGTTTCTAATATTAATTAATTTTACATTAGGATTTTCTTTGAAAACTAAAGTGAAACAAGTGAAAGTGTACCTGATGACTATGATTTTCTTGTTTTCTCTTTATATATCTGGGAAATTAATGTTCCCCATGGATATTTATAAAGGTTTTAACTTTTAAATTTAATGTCATATATATATATATATATATATATATATATATATATATATGTTGGTAATTTGATTAGAATAACAAATTAAGGAGAAGTATATATAACCTTCGTCTCGGAAGCTTTGGGATATGACCATGTTGAAGAGAGTATTTTCTTATCTTATGCTTGCAAAATGGTTTGCTTAAACTGCAGAAAGAAGGTAGAGAGGAAGCCATAGGATTAGAATTGATGATATGCTGGATCTTTTTAGCTTTCAACTCTGATGGATTTATAGTGAAGTACCAGAGGAACTTTAATTAACTTAATAAATATATTTATAAAGAATTTAATTTACAATAAAAAATTATTTGGCTACTTTTCATTTTAATTTCATTTATGGCCTTATTAACTAAGATATAATAAGATTCCCAAAATATAGAAAGTGTTCTTAGTAAAGAAAATATGAAAATAGAAGAAGCAGAATTAAAACTTTTAACATAACTTTGAGTTTTCAAATGAACGGGAAAAGAGAAGAAAATGAGGGAAAGTTTGTTTTATGTCTAATTTTTTTATTACTAAAATGTTGTGTTTGGTTGGTGGGAATGGAATGGAATGGGCTGGGCTGGGAATGAATGAGCTGGGAATGAAATGACTTAAAACATGTTTGGTTAGTCAATTGGAATGACCATTCCATTCCTTTATCCCAAATCTAAAAGCTATTTTTTATTCATTTCTAAATAGGTGGATTTATCTCATTCCTAGGCTAACCTCTTTCCTTTATTCTCTTCTCTATCCCCCGGCCCCGCCCCGCCCCGCCCCGCCCCGCCCCGCCCCGCCCCGCCCAGCCCAGCCCACCCAAGCATACCCACTCCACCCCACCCCACCCCACCCCCACCCCACCCCACTCCACCCCACGCCTCACCCCTACTCAAAAAAAATTACAAATTATATATACACACCCCACCCCGCCCCCAACCCCACCCCGCCCCCTACCCCACCTCCCCCCACCCCCACCCCACCCCCACCCACCCTACCCAACCACACCCACCCCCACTCAAAAAAATCTATTTACTGATTATATATACACACCCCACCCACCCCCCCCCCCTCCCAAAACCCCACCCTCACTCAAATTTTTTTTTACTGATTATATATACACACCCCACCCCCACCCCGTCCCATCCACCTTACCCCACTCCACCCCCACCCCACTACCTCACCCATTCCCCAACCCACTCAAAAAAAATACTGATTATATATACACACCCCACCCCAACCTCACCCCGCCCCCTACCCCACCTCCCACCCCCACCACCCCACCCACCCACCCAGCCCCACTTAAAAAAAAATTATTTACTGATTATATATACACACCCCACCCCAACCCAACCCCACCCCGCCCACCTTACCCCACCCCTACCACCCACCCCCCACCCTCACTCAAAAAAAATATTTACTGATTATATACACACCCCACCCCACCGCGCCCTGCCCCGCCCCGCCCACCTTAACCCACTCCACCCCCACCCCACCCCACCCCACTGCCACTAAAAAAAATATTTACTGATTATATATACACACCCCACCCCGCCTACCCCCCCGCACCCCCCACCCACCCCACTCACCTCCCAACCCACTCAAAAAAAAATTACTGATTATATATACACAACCCACCCCGCCCTGCCCCCACCCACCCCCACTCAAAAAAAAATTATTTACTAATTATATATACACACCCCACCCCAACCCCGCCCACCCTACGCCACCTCCCCCCACCCTCACTTAAAAAAAAATATTTACTAATTATATATACACACCCCAACCCAACCCAACCCCATCCCGCCCACCCTACCCCCCCCCCCCCACTCAAAAAAAATTAGTTACTGATTATACATACACACCCCCCCAACCCCATTCCCACCTCGCCCACCCTACCCCCACCCACCCCACTCACCCACCCACCCCCCTGCACCCCCACTAAAAAAAATTATTTATGTGACTAGGACTATTTAATCCTAAGATTAATAGCATTGAGATCAAAATCCTTGCAAACAAACATAGCCCTAAAGTAGAATGGTAATTTTATTGCCGAAAGAATGAATGAACAACCAAACATAAAAATGAGAATGACCATTCCATTCACATTCCCATTCCATTCCTTAAGTCATTTCATTCCATGCATGTCAAGAAATGGGAACCAAACATAGCATAAGTTTCTTAATGAACTAGAAAAAGAAAAGAGACAAAAGCTTAGGCACATTTTTGCCAAAAAAATTTGGTTCAAAAATAGAGGGATTTGCACGAAAAAGTAAATCATACAAGCAAATTTTGTGTAATCCTTATAATATCCTCTATGTTACAATTTAATATAACCTAATTATTAGAAAGAAACAAAATAATAATTTAAATGTAAATATTTTGTTTATAAACTCAGCGCAGAACATGCATGCAAGAAAATTTACATTTTTTTAATCATTTATTTATTTTACTATCTTAATTTAAGTTTTATACGTACTCTTTTCTTTTCCGTCCGAATTTGCAAAAGTGGATAAGATGATATATATGGGGATACAGGCAACCTGCATGCATGGATGAACAACAGTAACCATCCCTGACACGAATTCATATAATCTTACTGAAAAGCACATATGCATGTAATGTAAGACATGATCATATGGTCATTAGAGTATCATACTATTATATACATGCATGTACAACATGTATGTAACTATATATATATATATAGAAACATGTTCATATATATGATCAGTTTTGCTAGCTTGATAATACATGATCAGCAATATTGAGGTGGGATAAATAGTCGAATATATGATCATATTGTAAAGCAGCCACATTCTGTAAAAACAAGTGGCATAATTCAAATCATTCTAGTCTCTAGATCCATTTCAAAACATAAGAATATATGATCAATCTAACATTTTAAAGTTATTTTAATATATTTGTAAAATTTATAATTATAATATAAATAAATATAATATGGAAAAGGATCCATGGCCATGTGTGGCCACATGAAACCAATTTACCACATTATGCTTCATGATTATCATTAATTATTATAATAAGGGAATTAAGAAAAGCTATTAGTAGTCCAGATGTTAACTGCATGCTTAGATAAAGGTGGCGGAAATTAATGATCATCCATTAGTGTCATGTAATTTTGGCTTTATTCACATATTAAATCATGAGTTACGAACAAGTGTACCAACCTAGTGCACTTTTCATTAGTTAGGCAGATTATATAAAAGCGGATTGGGATATTGTGAAAATGATCAACAATCAATTATAAGCTTTATTAGTACCAGTAATTAAGTCTGCGGCCACTTATGACAGTACTCCCACTAAATTAGATATAGACTTGTAACAGTTAAGTTAGGGTAAAGTTAAAAGTAACACTACGTGCTACCATCATTTGCAATCATGCAACTACAAGAGCTTGAAATGATATTATCTTATTTGTTAATAGAATTTCGCCTTTAGGGCACATGCTAAGCACACAGTTCAAGGAATTATTCTCTTGAATTGTGTGCATATTTCTTTGAACTTGATATAAATACAAAAATCAAAGGAATATACACACAGTTCAAGAGAATGTTCTCTTGAGCTGTGTGCTTAGCATGTGCCCTTAGGGCACATGTTAAGAGAACCCTTTATTAATTACTAATAATATATATTTTTATATATTAATGACGTCACTGAGTTAATAACTGTTCGACTACTAGTTGAAACAATGATCCATCTACCTGGTATCTTTTTCAGGTTCGATGACTGATCCGTGTTTGAAAAATCTTCCGTAACGGAATTTTTATAAATGATAAAATCCCACTTGTCATTGTATACCATAAGATAAGATAGGTTGATCTCTGAAATTCTAAAATTTTACCGAGTATTGAATACTGAAAATTTACGAATTTTTCTTTCTTTTCCATTTTGTTTAGTTTACCTCCATAGCTTTCAATTTGATATACTTCAGAAAAACATAAACACATAATACATAATCAGGCGTCACAATTACATATTTTACTTGTTGGATAGTCAAAAATCAATTTAATGTCTAGTCCTATTTGACCCGGTTTAATTAATTTGATTAAAAACCGGTAGAACCAGTTCACCATATTCAGGTATAATTTGACTTCATTAAAAAAATTAAAATACTTTTAAATACAAATTAAAATACTTGTAAACACAATTAAGCCCAAACAATGTTGACTTTAAAGATATAAATTAAATTTATACCAAGTAATGTTTAACAAAAAATAACAAATTAAAAACAAACAAAAAATATTAATCAATACCATATACGTAACATAATACAGTTTATATATGAATCAATCTTCTCTTTCCCAAAGAAATTTTTTTTATCATATTTAAATTTTAAAATTTTATAAATTAATAAGAATATATAACAAATGAAGTATTTATTTAAATTATAATTTAAAAAACAAAGGGAAAAAAAAAGAAGCAACCCTTAATAATTTTGAAATTTCATAAAAATAATAATTAAAGTTTGAAAATTAATTATTACTTTTAGAAAATAATGTTTTAAATTCAAAAATTGAGTGAAAATTCATAAAATATATATTTAATAAAAATTAAGCAAAATAATTAAGATATAAAAAACAAAATAGCTAAGAAAGATAATATTGTGATCTAGAAGAAAGATAAGGCATTTCCGGAATGACTTGTTTCAAATGACTTATAAGTTCAAATATAGGTTGATTTATAAGTTATTTTAAGTTGTGACTTATAAGTAAAAGTATTCGGCATCAATTTGACTTATTAATCAAACTTTAAGTTAAAATAAGTTATGAAGGTGTTCGGTTCATAATGATTTATAAGTTAAAATAAATGTAAAGATTACTAAAAAGGACAATAATAAAAAGAGGGGCAAAATAAGCGGGACAAAATAGACATTACATTCGGTCAAACGAACTTTTAAAAACTCAACTTATAAGTAGAAAAATAAGTCATTCTCAAACAATGACAGAGCCAGAGATTTTAAGCCGGGGGGTTCAGCGAGCGGGCGTCGGTGCGGCAATCAGCAGTGGCGACTGACGGCGGCAGCAGCGACGACTTTCTTCTCTCTTCTCCTCCTCTGTTTCTACCAGACCCTCCAATATACAGACATTCTCTGTTATTTATTTCGTTTCACAAATAGAAAAATATTGAAAAGATCAAACACATCCATTACTCTTTTTAAAAATAGTATAAAAATAATTATTTTTGTAATGATGAGTATAAATTATCATCATATTTTAATATAGTGTGGTTAATGTTAACCTAACAATTTATTCACTTGAGATAGATATAGAACAAAAATACATATTTAATATTGATAAATTTTATAAATAAAGTTCTTTTTGTGAAACGAAGTAATTTTTATTTTTAAATAACAGAAATACTCCTTTCGTTTTTAAAAAAAATAAATTCTATCACTTAGTTATATTCATGTATATAATGTCATTATTAATGAATGAACACCTTATTATTTTAAAAAGTATACACATATATAAAATGAAAAGTAGTTAGTGTTTGCAAAATTTATAAATGGGACTCTCTTTTTTTCTCTTGCAAAATAAATAGATAATTGAATAAAGTTTGTTAGACGACTTGTCTCCAAAAGTGTCAAAAAGAATCAAAAAATCTAGTTAAACTATTAGTACTTCTTCCTTTTTAAATTAGAGATTTATTTTTTTGACCATTTTAAAATTGCAAACGGATAAAATTTATTAATATGTCAGTATTTATATTATGTGTAGGCTACTTAATTATAAAGTTATATATTTTTTTAATTTCTTCTTCTTCTTCTTCTTCCTTCTTCTTTCCAGCACACGCAGAATCAGTGGTGAAGCCATGTATAAATTGTGGGGTCAGTTGACCCCACTCAATTTTATTTTTTTTTGCTTTATAATGTAAGGTAAATTTTAGAAATTTTAAGTATTATATATAAATTGACCCCACTAAAATTTTATAAATTTTCTATTATATGGGTTCAAATTGAAAATTTATAACTTTGTCAATTAAATTTTAATCACATATGACTCATATCCTCTCAATATATGCATATCTCTCTATAATATTTTAAACTAAATAATAATCTAATTTATATTATTTTTATAAATAAATAATGAATTACTTATTTATAAACAGTTGTGATTAAAAAAGTCTATTATGAGTCAATATAGTGTATATATACCATATATTATTACTTATTATATTTTCATTGTAATATAGTGTATATATATGTGACCTGAAAGTATAAAGTATTAAAAAAAATTGGCTCGGGGGCGTTGCCCTCGAACCCCGCCAAATTATTTGTAGCTTAGTATAATTTTGACTCCACAACCAAAACATCCTGGCTTCGCCACTGCGCAGAGCTCCCCGGACCCTTCGTCATTATCGGATTTCAGACTGGACCCACCCACGTACCTTTTCCCGAACAAGTGAATAGTACATATGACTTATAAGTTTATTTGACCAGCTTATAAGTCATTCTTGAACAGGCTCAAAGAAGCTAAGAAAACTCACCCAAACGAGATGAGATGAGATTGTTGAGGCTAATCTATCCTTGCCCTTGAATTAGAAGTCAAGAATAAGAACCTGCTTTCGATCAGGATAAATACAAAAAATAAAAATAAAATTACCTACTCCCGGAACCCCCGCGCCAACCCCCCGCGCCCCCTCGCCCTCCCAAAAAAATTGAAAAAAGAAAAACTTTGCATCGACCTCACTTTAATCTTGAATTCTTGTTTTCTTTTCAATGAGAAAAAAATGCATTTCAAGATGCCTTTACATTACTATTTACTACTCCCACAATTCCTTTTTGATTGACTTTTTAGGTGAAAATATAAAGATTAAAAAATATTATCAATTTTTATTTGATTGATCAATTTAGTTATACAAATCTCAATATTACTCTTAATATTATTCTTCTGAAATTCATTAAAAAGACAAAAAAAAATAAATTAATATTTAATATAAAAAGTTAATTAATTTATTAATATTTTTTTTGAAATTTGCGAATGATAAGTATAAATGAGAAAATTTTCACTATCTAAGAAACAAATAAAAAGGAATAGAGAGTATCAACAAATAAATAAGTTGTGACAAATATGTGAAAATATTCATTCAGTATTTAATAGTATAAAGGGTTGTTTATTTACTTTTGAATGAATTTGAATAAGTTTGAATTTGAACGGAATAAGTCGTTTAGACAGTTTGTTTAATAATTTTTAAATTCTGAATGCGTCTGAATGTGTCTAAACAATTCATTCAAAAATTTGTGACTAAATGAGTATGAAATAGTGTTGAATGATATTTTTACTTACATTCTCTCATAGACAATTAAAATTTACATTCAATATCTATTTTGTTTACTATTAATGTAAACAAAGTTTGTTATGTACAATTTTTTTTGATTTTTATTTAACAAAAAATTAGATAACCAATTTAATAAATATTGTTGTAGTTTTTGTTTTGATTTTATGTACTATAAAATGTTATTAATATTTTTAAATATTTTATTCCTAAAATTATAAATTTTTAACAGTATACTTCATCTAAGATTGTTCAAAAATTTATATTTTTTAAATAATATTGTTTATTTATAGTTATATAATAAATTTGTTCATAATAACCAAAAATAATAAAATTTATTATTAAAATAAAATAATAAAAATATTTAAATATTTTTAATAAATAATTATCAAACACATGACTGTATTCAAATTTTTTACCCTCTTCTTTCACTTCATTCAAAACTTTTCTTACAGTTTTATTGAATATGCCTAAGCCTTAAAAGAAAATCGTGCGTCGGTCAGTTCCAAGAAGACATGCAACCATGGAATACATACCACATGGCAGTAAAACGATGAATACTTTCGCTGAGATGGCAATTACGTGGCCAGGAATATTAATTACACCCTTATCCGTATATATCTACCTAGTGGTGGACTGGTGGAGTAATTAATTAATCTGTGCGTCTCTTCAGAATATCTATACATGCATAGAAAAACGAGCGAGTTAAAATTAAAGAAGTTTAGGAGGTGCAGTGATCATCAATTCATTATCGATATTCGATACAGAGCTTATCCATTGGCCTTTATAAATACTGATCGACCATGTTAATTCTTATGGATCATCATCTTTTAAAGAAATTTTAGTGCTTGGCCGGTCGGTAGTATCTACTATTAAGCATCTTGTAAATGACGGGTGGCAAAGGTGGAGGTGGTGGTGGTGGAAAAGGCGCTGGTGGCGGAGGAAAAGGAGGAGGCGGAGGTGGGAGCAGCTCCTCTAAAGGTGGTGGCGGTGGAGGACCAGCTAAAGGAGGTGGTGGAAGTAGCTCTTCTAAAGGGAGCGGCGGCGGTGGAGGAGGCTCGGGAACGATGAAGGCTCCAGGAGGAGATGGCTCATACATTTCGAGGTCCGGTTTTGAAAGTAACCCTCAGGGCTACTTTTCGGGTTTGCATGAATCTGGAAAGACTAAATAAATCCTAGATTAACTAGCTGGATCTGGGTGAACGTACGTATTTATCTCTTACAACTTGTAAACGTCTACTCGTATGGAGTACCTTAATTTGGTGTTTTTTTTGCTAAGTTCCCTACTTTGTTTGTGTAGGCTTTTATTTTGCTTTGTTTTCATGGTTTTTTTTCTTTCTTAATTTTATGGGTGGAGGTTGTGTGTTATGTGTGTGTGCATATATATATATATATATAAAATTATAAATAAAACAGTGTGTATTTATATATTTTCAACCAATATTGTTTTTCTTTTATAATCGGGACGGTGCGTGGATAGTTAGGAATTGGGGCAGTTTAATGAATCGTACCGTGCAAGGGCTTAATTATAACTAAAGTTTAATATGTTATATATATAATTTTCTTATTATATAAGAATAAATTTTTAAAAAATTATTCTCTTTTTTTAAAAAAAAAATTGTGTGCAGATTGTTATTGAAGGGAGTAGTATACTAGTAAATTAATATAATACATAATAATTAATTGATGCGTTTAGTCGTAATAAAAATTTACTTATTTTTGTCAATATAACTTTTCTGGATATAAATTTATTTTCTTTTCCGAATTAATAAACTTTTAAAATAATTATGTAACTGAATAATAAACTCGGACTCTGATAAAGAAGTATGTTAAAAGAGGAAAGAGCAACATAGTATTAATTTCTAGAAAAAGGAAATGTGAGAATACACGATCCGGAAAGAGAAGTAGAAATAATACATGGATTCGTCTACAAAGTTGTCCGGCCACTGGCCGCAACACACATTTGACCATAAGGTGGTCAGGAAGCAACGAGCATTTACCGTGCTAACTACACTAGGGGGGTTGGTACTTTATACAAATGGGTCCTTTGAGACATACCCAGTTGCTGAAACAGCTGGGTGGTTCTCTACAGTATTAACATTGTATGAACAGCATTTGACAGTACTTCACATGTCCATCTCATCAAATATTTCACCATCTTCCTCGTAACATATCCCATCCATGGGAAAACCCTCAGCTACTAAGTTGCTGTTAAGCATATAATTTATCAAGTCAGAGTCGGCTGGTCCGTGAGAAAACCACATTTATTATAGAAATTGTCAGAAAGATCACCTTATACAGCTAAAACAGAAACACACGACGCGCTTGAGCTTTCTATTATAGAAGAAGAAATTGAACGCCCATCTGGAAATTTACAAACATGTCTGTCACAATGGTAGTCACATGTCTAGCAAGTTAAGTGATGATAACAAAAACCTTACATGGCCCCTCTCTCTAGAAATGGATCTGCATCAGAGTCGGGATTGTAACTGTAGATTTCGCATTCTGCTAGTTTCACAACCTGAATGACTAAATGTCAATGAACTGACCCTCCACATTTATCAGTACTAATTTTCATTCCCAGTAAGCTCACCTCATCTAAAGCCTTGTACAAGGTATCCAACAAGGAACTGCCCTCATTTTCCTGAGCCCAGTCCTGCAACAACAACATAAAAAGAAACCTAATAAAGTCTCTAATAAACTCGGGAGTCAGCATACCGAATCTGATCACATTTCTTGATTTTGTTATGTGATGAATCTTTTATCATTTATCTGTAGAAACTAAGTACCATGGTTATCAAATTCTGCATTCACTACTAAATCATATTGAAAAGAATGCTCCATCATAACTTTTAAGTGGTTTATCCAATAAACAAGTGGAGAACCGAAAAATGGAACTATACTGGCATTCAATCTAGTTCTAGAGTTCTTATTTACGTTGCAGAGAGAGAAAATTGGCAATTCACTTAGAACAGCATTAGGCTGCGTATCAAACAAATAAGTCAATACCTTGGATGCATCAAACATGTATGCATCAAAAATCTGCTTAAAACTGTCCCAGGTTTCCTCTGTGAAAAACTGGTGAGCTTTCACTGCACTAATAAACCGCAAAAGATTTTCGCAATGTTGCGTCGTGAGTAAAGAAAATATATGTCCTCATAAATAAATCAGCAGCACAATAGGTAGAAGTACTAAGATTTCAGTACTTAACATGCCAACACAAATCTATTTTGGGAAATGGAGAGACTTGAACTCTCAGCTCCTAAAAGAGCAACAGTCCTCTAAACTGTCTGTCAAACCTTTTGACAACACTCCCAATGTGATTAGGGGAGAGTTATATAGCGGGTTGCCATGTTGCCAGGAAATTCACAATGACATTACCCATAACCCCCCTTCTAAGCTCTGTAAAGTATGGTTACCTGAAGTCATAGTCCGGATACATGTGATAGAGTGTAAGAATGAGATATATCAACATCTTCCGGCTGCAAAAAGACATAAATAAAAGAAAGTTGAAAACCATAAAAGGATAAGATACACTTTGTAGGCTAATTTTAGTTACATTAATGACCTTGATCTACAAGACAGATATTCAGCTGGTGAGGAAGAGTCACTATCCGAGGATTTTCCAAGATAATCAAGAATCTGGATCAAAAAAATATATGGAATACCAAAAATTAAAATATTAATATGTCAACATAAATAACAAATCCAGTAATTTTTAGAAACTATTTGTAACTGAAGGAATGACAATAGAAACTCCACCAGTAAAATTGTAGAGTATTGCTCCATTAAGAAAACCAAAGCTACAAACCACAACAATGGGAAAGAATTTATTGAAACACCCGGCATGAAATTAACTTTTATATGTTGTATTTTTGTTCTTTGGAAAACTGCACACAAATGACGAGATAAAACAATTACTTCAAAATATAGTTACCTCATTCTCCAAACTGAAGGATAGCTTCTTATCTGTTCCAGTATGTTTGCCTAGCAAACAGAAAGTAAAGCAAATTCCATGTCCTTAAATTCCGAATAGAGAATTTATAGTATATCAGATAGACCACAAATCCTACTTACAAGAGTAAGCTTCAAGGCATCCTTTGATAGTACGCTCTCCGAAATTCACATGACTTAGAAAATCATTTATACTATAATACATAGCAAATCAATACTTATTACCAATTTACATAGCAAAAAGGACTAAATCATAGCTATTTCATTACAGAACAATTTTGATGATTACCGGTCAAGCGGAGTGTATTCCAAGTACTTCATTATGGGTATTAAATAGAAAAGGCTTCAATGTGGCTGGAGGTGTTTGCACGAAAGATGTATCTGGAGTTACTGCACCAAAACATAAACACCGTAAACGTTCAAGACTCAAGTTGTTGCATGGTTCAATAGCCAAAACAAATATTGCCTATTTGTCTCAGATTGGCAAACTTTAGCATACCAGCAGAGTTTATTGCACATTGCTGGAGTAATTCAAATTTTTTTTTTACTTTCATTAAAACATCCCATCAATATAATTGATATAACTTATTCCTATTTTATTTTTATTTTTAATAGTATAACACATTCCTAGCTAGATTCCCCAAACAAAAACATCACTCTCCACTAAAGGCACAAATAATTAAATAACCTCAAAATCCATCCTTTTGGTGCCATTAACTTAAAATATATATATATATATATATATATATATATACATGGCCAACTTTTCAAAAATGTGATTGAAACAGTTAAATTCACTTTCTTTTAAAAGTATAAAAAACAGTTAGATTAACATAATTCTTTTGAATAGTGTTCAATTGTAAACAGAAATGTGATTATTAAATTCTGCTGCGGTGTTTGTTGCTTCCTCAAAAAATCCCAAGGCATCTCCGAATCAGAAAATTATCAGGGAATCATCAAGATAAACAATACAGAAAAAGCTTACAGTTAGAACACTCTAGAAAGAACAGTGCATGTTTCCACTCAGAATAGGACGTCGACAAATAACCTGTATTGCTCCATTGCTAAAAGTGTTATTACCGCAAGCTTTAATTCCAAACAGAAACACAATTTAGCTAAAAATTAACAAATAGTTGAGGCAAGGGGCAGCTGAGCAACAAATTGTAACAATCAACCAAACCTATCATAGTCGTCACGTACGACTGGGCTAACATATATTCTGCTTTTCTATTGTTTTTACTTAACCATGTCAAACATGAACTAATATCCATATATTTATTTAAATGTTAAAATGATAAGAGAAATAATGAATTTTCTTAAATCATAATTCAACTTAATATTTCGGCGTTATAAATTCGCCTGCACATTGCAGAAAATCTAAATACAACCAAATTCAGAGATTCACGTCCAAAAAAATGCTCAAATTCCATAGTATGACAAGAAGGTAAATTTTATATCTGAATAGATGAACTATCTCCAATCCAAACTTCTAAATGATTGCTTTTTGAACCCTAACATTTTCAGAACATCAGAAACAAGAAGAAAAGGTGAAATGCTCTCAGATCTACATATTTGTGCGTATCAAATAGATTACTCATTACTGAACCAATCTTAGTAACAGAACATTAAAGAAGTTTACCTGATCAGAAAATATACATGATGAAGTTTAAATTGAAAAGGAAGAGTACCTCGGGAGAAATGAGTTGCAGCGCTTTAGTAATTTGGTGTTCTTGACTTAAACCGGTCTTCTCTTTCTTCTATAAACATTTCGGATAAGTATAAGCTCTAATAAAAATAAGATAAAGAATAATGCTATTATAACATAAAACAAGTAATATAAAAATCACGTACAGTTAAGTGGTAGTATGTAATTTCTTATTGAATTAAGTAAGTTATGTTAATAATAAATTATATACTATCACGTCAGCAGTATGTGAACGTTATGTGATTATTTTATGTGATAGTAGCATGACTCTAAGATAAATAGCTCTAAAATTCGAATATCCGTTTTGTCTGTTCTGTCAGATGTTATGCCTGTGGTTATGTCAGCGGTTAAAAATTATGGGGACATAGAAATTAGACTATGAAAATTGAATATTTTTATTTATTTTATTTTATTTTTTTTGTGACTCTTAAAAAATGTGTAGTATTTATTCTAACTGGAATTTTTATAAAAAAAAATATTTTAGGTGTAATTTGGATACATATACAAGAACAGTGTTATACAGACTGTACAACACTGCTCTGGTATATTTATTCAAATTACACCTAAAATATTTTTTTTTGTAAAAATTTCAATTGAAATAAATACTATACATTTTTTAAGAGTCACAACAAAAACCAAAAATCAAAAAAAATAAATTTGGAAAATGTCCAATTTCCATGTCCAATTTTTATGTTTGCCAAGACTTATTGAAAAATTAAACTAGAAGCCTTATAAGAAAGACGTAGGCCACATAATCCAATCTTCAATGAGAAGAACGCCTATACATAAATCCCTAGAGAATCCTGATAAGAGCCCAGCCCAAAACACTTCCAAAATACTCCATTTTGTAGTGACAGGCTAGAGAGTATTTGGTAGCATGTAACAAAAGTACTTCCAAGTTCTTTAAAAAAAATTAATAAAATCATTGAGGATAAATGCCTACTTTGGAATTCATTAAGAGCGATAAATGTATGTTGAATTACAATTACAAAATTTATTAATTAATACAAGAGATTGATAAAAATTATAGGGGTCTTTCATTTATTACACATCTCTCTAAAAAAGTTATCACTAATATTTATCTACCTAAACTTTTACGGTATATATCATTTTTAATTCATTAATAACATAGCACAACTACTTAGTATAGCTTGTTAGTTTAACAGTAATAATATGATACTAAAAGAGAATTAATATTTTCACAAGTAAAATTTAATATTTTCACAAACTTTGTGTGTGATTCAGTTATTATTTATGTGTGTTATGAAACTATCATTTTTGCTTGTGAAAATATCAATTATCGACTAAAATTATGAATTTAAACTTGAAAACTTTGAAATTTTATATTATCAAACTCTTTTTGTGGAACTATTTGTTTTTTGTCGACAAATGTGACACTTTTTGTAGAGCATATAGACTACATTTTTATTTTTATTTTTATTTTTTAATATCAATGTTTGCATGCGCAAGTGAATTTGGAAATTAAGGAGTATATATATTATGATTAGACATAGAAGTGAAGGAACATATTTGGAAAGGAAAAAACAAGGAAACTTATAAGCATCAACCTCAGTACACTGGCAAAAGAAATTTTGATTTAATTAGTTATATCTAATTAATGGAGTATATTATATTAGATCATCAAATCACCTACTCAACTCCATTAATTATGCATGGATCATCACCTATCTTTTGTTAATTATTATATTGTTTACTTGCTTTGTTGAGGAATTATAATAATTAAACTAAATTGAACCAATGCATAATCATTATGATCTAATTTATCTACTTTGACCCCCCCCCCCCCCCCAAATCATTTTATATGCAAAACTGAAAAATGGTTGTTCAACTACACCTTAGTCCTTACTTAGCTAATTAGCTTGCTTAATTAATATTTATATCTGTCCCCTCTTACCAATATTAAATGAAAAAACTACATCAACTTAAGTACTGTACTTATACGAATTAATTATTTATTTTATTAATATATTTCGAGGTAATTTTCCTTGCATCATGCATGAAGCCAAAATTCAAAAAGAAGATGAAAAAATAATTCAATGAGAGAAGGATGAATTTGACTACTTGATGCAAACTAGACTGCTAGAGATACCTTCTTGATTGGGCGTTTGGGAAGATCACCAACCAAACCAATGAAACATAATATACTGATAATATTTGTTTGACTTTTCATAATTTTCTTGTCAGCCAAACATGTAGGAGTTCTAAGTAAGTAGAAAAAACTCCAAATACGACCTCCAAAATTAGCTAGCTAGCTAGCTAGCCACCTATATATATATATATATTTGGCTAAATTGCCACCTATATATTTACTTAAACCAATTGATACACGTAATTAGTAAAATAAAGTTTTCTGGAAGAGTCAACAAAGTCCTGCTCTCTCTATATCTCTAACACAGTTTAGATAATAAGATAAGGCGAAAAAGAAGGGAAATTTAATAATTTATATATATAGATATAGCTTCAGAGATGATTCAAACGGATTATACATTATACACGTGTATGAATTTTAATTGAGATTTTGACATGCATGATTTTAGTTGAGACTTTGGCAGAGCAATGCTACTATCACATAAAAATTACTCACGTATATATATTGTGGATTTTCCCTTTATGTGCGAGACTTGTAATATATATATGTGTGTGTATGTGCGAGTTATGTGATAGAATTTATATGATATATAGTCGCATTATTTTATACGAATTCAACTATATAATTTAAAGTACTTTAAAAAAGCCAGATCACATTTTATTTAGTAATATATATATATATATATATATATATATATATATATATATATATATATATATATATATATATATATATATAAGTAGAATTATATATAAGTAGAATTTATTTGTTAGTATATGATGATTATACATCGGGAGGTCAAGCTTTTTCAGTCTATAGTATGGATAGATAGATAGATGTGCACAACTAATTTTGGACGAGAGCTTATTCAGTATATTGGTAGTTTTCATTAATTTATTTAAAAAATAAAAATAAACCTTTTATATGTTACTGTTTGATCAACTGTCTGCACTCACAATCAAAGGGCAGTTATACTCGTAAAGTATGATATAATTATTCAAAGTAGACTTCCAATCAAAGGGCAGTTGTACTCCATTGTATAAGTAAGAAACTATATATCGTTATTCATTATTCTCATATATATTTACTACTTCATGTATCTCTAATTTTAAAACCAAATGAATAATATACAGTGTATTAATAGTACTATCTGTTAATTTAAAATATTTAGTAGTAGTCTTCATAATTGCATACTCCTCCTTCCGTTTTTTAATATAAGTTGTTTTAGAGTTATGCACAAGTATTAAGAAAATGATTGTAAAATATTAAATATAATATCAATTGTCTATATTGGCATTGTATTGAAAAAAGAGAGTGTTATTTATTGGACAGATAATAGTGAGAGAACTAAAATTATATTTAATACTTTGGTTAATATCGAAAATTAAGCAATTAATGCTTACTTGAAATTCTCAAACGACTTATATTAGGGAACAAAAATATTTTTATAAAACGACATATATTAAGGAACGGAGGGAGTAGTATTTAACTACACTCTCTCCCTCACTTCTCAAATAATAATTTTTCTTTGTTTTTTGACTAGTTCGAAATCTTGTAAAATTAAGTGTTAT
The DNA here is from genome assembly GCA_020205555.1 of Panax stipuleanatus. NCBI lineage: Eukaryota > Viridiplantae > Streptophyta > Magnoliopsida > Apiales > Araliaceae > Panax > Panax stipuleanatus. The sequence goes on from CM035126.1 coordinate 6,969,623, forward strand.
AAATATATATATTTTTTTCATAAACGTAGGTAGTATGTATTTACAAAAATAACACCGACTTTCTAGTGTGTTTCTAAAACCGAAAGTAGTGGGAACAATCTTTATCGCCAATTCATACTAATGAATATTCTTTGCTGGGTATTAAACGTTGAAATAATTTATTTAATGGTAATAAAAATGCGAGAACTCCTATTTAGAAAGTGGACTTATTAAATGGTGGTAAGTTGTAGTAGTATAATGATGAGTTAGTTCTAACAAGATTAAGAATTAATGGAAGCTACTTTATTTACTGGAAGTGAAGGGAGAATAGAGAGAGCAACGATTGGCGGAAGTTAAGAAATGGAATCCAGGTAGTCGTGAGTGGCTTTGCCGTTAAATTCTCCTGTCTGAGATCTAATCTCTTGAGTTTATCATGTACATCCCCAAAATATATATATATATATACAAACGAGTTCTAGGCAGAAATTGTTGTAGTGACATTCTAAGCGATTTATTTTTTTATTTTTTTTAATAACTCTCAAAAAATGTATAGTATTTATTCCAATGAGAATTTTTACACAAAACAGTATTTTAGGTGTAATTTGAATACATACAAGAAACATGATCTGTACACTGTTTTATATCTAAAATACTGTTTTATGTAATAATTTCAGTTGGAATAAATACTATATATTTTTTGGGAGTTACTAAATAAATAAAAAACCAAAACAAAAAAAAAGTTATACATCTCTTAAAACTACTCGTTATTTTGGAAATTCTTTTAAAAAATAAGTGGAGTTGCGAATGACATTTTTATAAATAAAAAGAAAACAAGTGGGACCATTCTCTTTTAATACTCACGAATTTCCAAAATGACGTAGTTTTAAGAGAAGTATGTTATTTAAAAAAAATATTATTTAAAAAATATGCTTTTAATCCGTCCTCTATATATATATATTATGTGTATATATATAATTTTATATATGCTTCTATAAAAGTTACGTCATAAAATTAGCTCAATTTAAATTCCCAGGTAGTAAATCCAAGTAGTATATATAAAGTTTTACCTTAAAATATCATTTTAGATGGTTAATTATTAATTATTTTCACATATATATATATATATATATATTTACATATGAAAAATAATACATAATAATTAAAGTTGAATAAAAAAACTCTATCCATCGTCTAATATATCTTGCAGTCGCAAGTCTAAGGTGCTGTTTGTTTATATCTGATTGTCTCTTAATGGACTGCCTCTTATTCGCTAAGAGGCATGATACTGTTTGTTTTTTTTTGTTACCTCTGAATGCCTCTTAATCGGTAAGACAGAAAATAAAATCTTAATAATTAAGAGATACCTCTTAATGAAATTTTTTTGATAATTTTTTTATATATAAATATATTTAACAATATTATTCACTCATTTTTATTAAATTGAATATTTAAAATTATTAAATAAAAATTTACCCTTTAAAATAGTAAAATAGTGTCATTAAGAGACAACTTATTTTTTAGTTATCAAACAATTTTTTAGATTCAGACCTCATAACCATTCAGATGATCTAAATTATTAAGACATCATAATCATTCAGATCTTAATCGCCAGATTTATCAAACACAAAGTCTAATAAAATATGGAATGACCGATATAAAATGGGTCCGCGGTATCATTTTGAAAGACGTTCCAAATTATCATGAGAATGGCATTATTTAATGCAAATAGTGAGTTTTCTTAGGAATAGAATTAATCGAGCGTATAAAACTAACGAGGATTAGGGAGCCAGACTTGTGCATAGTGTTGTTTTTAGGGTGCGTTTTGTTTCCTTTTGAAGGATATTTATATGCAAATTCAGTGCTGAGAATAGCCACACTCAATCTCTTGCTTCATTCGAAAACACAGAAGGAAGAAGAATAAGAAAGAAAAACCCACTTATGAGATAGAGAGATAGGTTTCGTAGCTTGAAAATATCCGATCCCCTTCTTGTAAGTCTTTATTTGCTTCTTTTATCTCCCTACATCACTTTCTTCTGTTAAATTCTCCTTCTGTGACGATCTTAGTTTGCATATAGGCTCGAATTGATTAAAAGTTCATTTTTCGCCATCTGGGTCTGTATCATTTCCTCTCTTTCTTTCCTTGTATATCTTTACTGGATACTACTTTTTTAGCTTTAGAATTTTCCTGGAGGTGTTATTTTGAACTGGGTATTTGCCATTTTCCTTTGATTGTTGGGATTCTGGTTTACTTGGAAGTTTTTCAGTAAACAGATTTTTGTTATTTGGTAAAAAGAAAAAGTACCCCACTTTAATAAGTTTATTCCTCCCTTTTCCCTCCTTTATTTCGAACATTTTGTTTGTTTTATTGCTTTGATCTGGTTTCTGGGTGAAGCTAGAGTTGTACTTTTGATTTGTATGATATTTTCAGCTCATTGTTCTTCTCCTGGAAGAGGTTTTCTTATTGTGTGGTTTGGAAAAAAAAAATACCAGCTATTCAATTCTATTTGAATTGATCTTGTTTTTGTTTAAGGTAATTTTTATTTTCAGCTTTCATCTGTCTGTCAGACTTTTTTGTTCTCCAATTTCATAATATACTAAAGCTCCACATCCCCAACTTTCCTATAGTGACCGCTGATTTGCATGATAGGTTTTACCTTATTATAGAAGTTCCCCGTCTGCATATCCATAGTACACAAACGTGTTACTATACTGTATTTATTGTTATTACTTTGGTTTGTGTATTGCTTATTTTACTTGGCACTGGGTTTGGATTTTCAGTTGTTGTGGTGAACGGGTAATAGTGCTAGTTGGCTTGCTCGAGTATAGTCAACTTACTTTTAGGTGTTGTTATTTGAGGATGGGGGATCACTTTGTGTTGCTGGTTGATCGTTTGCTTACTGAATCCACTTTGGAGGCTGCAATTGAAAGCAGGAACCCGTCAAAACAATCAATACCCCCAGAGAATGATGATGTGATGATTGATTGCTCTTCTCATTTAGAGTCTGAAACTGGTTTATCTCCTAGGAAAGTAGTCGAATGCAGGATATGTCAGGATGAGGATTTTGATTCAAAAATGGAGACACCTTGCTCATGCTGTGGCAGCTTGAAGGTTAGTTACAAATCAATTACTGTATTGCCTTTTCCATTTAGAAAAAGTTTATAGTTGTATAATTGTGTTTTGAAGTCCCACATATCATGATGTTTCTGTATAGTCCCAGAATTAGTTATTTGTGCTTACAATGCATCTCTCCGCAGTCCTGCTTTGCATCAAAATATGTTTACTAGAACTCAAGGTTGAGTTAGTCCTATAATTTTTTTCGTACTTGGTCCGTAGAAACTCTGAAAAAATTTACATTTTGTCTTGAGCTGTTATCTAATGCATCATTGACCATCTTCTAGCTCTAATTATCCTAATTGACTGATTGTTGAGGTGGAGTTCAGTATTATGTGGCTTCTCTATGTTTCTTGGACAAAGTGTAGATAAATACTAATAACATTTGTGTGGAAAGATCAGGGCCTTGTTTTTTATGATGATTCTTGTATAATATATGTATCTGTGTCTATATTGATTATGACCCCCCCCCCCACCCGCCGCGCACGCTCGCCCTTGTTTATGTCTATATTTTTATCCAATTCGTTAATCTACTTGTGACTCCTCAAGAATCATGATTTTGTGACTTGCACATGCTCATGGCTATTTGTTTTTTGTAGTACGCTCATCGCAGATGTGTACAAAGGTGGTGTAATGAGAAGGGTAACACTATGTGTGAGATATGCCACCAGGTGCGTCTCTTTTAGTCTCTTAATGTTGCTGTGCTAGTATCACCTTATCTATTATTTCTTCCTGTTTATATTTACTCTATTTGACCCTGTAACCTATCAGTTCGTAAAAAATTTCAATGTTGAATATGCATGATATTTCAGCAATTCAAGCCAAATTATACGGCACCACCTCCCCTATTTCGACTTGGCAGTATTCCAATGAACTTGAGGTACTTTCATTTGTGGTTTTTTTTTTGAACACCATAAATATTTTTCCTCTTATCATAAATGCATCTTATCTGTAATCACACAAATTCTGTCACTATAACACTTGAAGAATACTCACTTTGCTGTCTGTGTCAGAGGAAACTGGGAGATTGCCAGACGGGACTTGAATAATCCTCGCTTTATAGCAATGGTTTCTACTGATCGTAATTTCCTTGGTCCTACCTATGATGAATATGCAGATTCCACTTCAAGAAGCTTGATGTGCTGTCGTTCAGTAGCTGCAATTGTAAAATTTCTCTCTTTCTCTCATTCTAAACCTCAACATATCAATGAAAAACTCCAGGTTCATAAATCACTGATTTTCTGAAATTATAGTATTCTAATCAGTAATTGGTAAGATCACTGCAAAACTTTTAAGCGGAAAGTTATCAATGACCCGAGGAAATGTAAAGTTGGCAAGTTCAGATTCACACGGTCAATCTAATTTAATATATAGGAGGGATTTATCCAGTCGGTGGAAATCAAATTGGAGTATGATGTTTTGAATTGAATTAAGATCTACGGTGCAACTCAAAATATGTATCTGAGGGCAATTGTCCACTGCTAGCATTTCAGTGGAAATTTTCTCTCAAGTTGTTTCTCCTTTTCTGTGCAGTTCATGGTTCTATTAATTTTAAGACACACTCTTCCCGTCATCATTGGTGGATCAGATGGTTACTCTTTCCCATTGTTCTTGGTGAGATAAAGTAGTTCAAAAAGTTAGCAAAGACAGTTGAGCTACTCTTTTAGAATATTAACCTTTTGTCAATTTTGTGTTCTCAGTTATTACTCCTACGAACTTCAGGGATTATTGTGCCAATCTACATTATACTCAGAGCTGTGACTGCTGTACACCATCGCCGACGACAACAGGTATTCTAACTTCACCATTTTAACAGACATTTGCTTTAATGCCTGTTGGCAGACCGACCTTAGAACAAAATTATTATTTATAACTAGCTAAATTTTAGTTGGCCCGATTTCCTTGATTTCATATGTACTGGACTTAAGTTCACACTAGTCTTGTAGGCTCTGCTTATAAAAACATAACAAAATTACAATAAATCTGGACCGAGAATGTTGTGGGTTTATCAACAGGCCATTACTGTAACATGTTTAATTAATATCCTCTTTGAGTGATCTTTTGCAGGTCACCCTCGATGAAGAAGCTGAGGTCGGGCCGATAACTTTGCAGCATCAACCTCCTCACATTGATCATCTTCAGTGACTGGTTATTGTTGCTGCTGCAAAGAAAAGTAATCTCAAAGTGAATTTCCGTGGAAAGTTGGCTCAGAATTCAGTTACACTATTAAGGCTGTGTGAAAGTGGTGCTCCAACTTCGATCGAAATGGTCGTCAAGTTGTGGTTGTAATTATTACAGATTTACGAACAAATAGATGATCCTATATAGATCTGGTATAACACGCACCCTTCAAGTTTATATATATATAATGTTTATATACGCCGACACCTTCAAAAAAATCTATGCAGTGTCGGTAAATATCCTACTTGAGTTGTAAATATAACAAGTTTACAGAACCATACAGAGGAAGCAGGCAATGGAATATCTTAGTTATATATAAAGCTAAGCTAAGATGATTCCCTTTGTATTTATTATTCTCTCTGGTTTTACTGCATTCTTATTATAAGAATTACTTTATTGTAAAAATTAAAAAGACCAACATATCAACATATAAATCATTTCCCATACACACACAAATTACCGACCTCCAGCAAAGCAAATGGGACATACACACAAATATTTGTATATTTGTATAGCAATATAATTTGGCCGGTAGCTATTTTTGCAAAGTCCCACTAACATGCTGATGAATAACATTTCTTATATTTAGAGTAATGTTAAAGACAAACTTTTTCATAAATATTTTATAAACTATTGATGTGGCATATTCTATCTCAGCATATTGATCAAACAAATTGCTTCGATTAGTCTTCGGCCCCACATAAAAAAAACTGAGATGGAATATGTCACATTAACAGTTTGTAAAATATTTGTAGAATAATTTGTGTCTGTAACATTATTTTTACATTGATCATGGTAATAACAATAAGCCGGACCCAACACAAGGCAATCAAATATTATAGTCTCACTCGTCAAGAAAACATTGATTTCATTTACTGTCAACAGACGCAACACAAACCAAAATTTGATGGCAAAGAAAACAAATAGCAAGTGTGAGGGGACTGTATTCCAAAACTATATTAAACCTGTACACTCTAAATTAATATCAGAATACAATAGCTATAAATAGTACAGAAAGGGCGTCAAACGTAAAAGGCTGCCATGCAGTTCCCTATTCAGGGACTGATTTTCACTTGCTTCTCCACACCTAAAATGATTGTGACAAAAAGGTCGTTCCTCTAAACAATCTCAGCTCCAGCTTCTCCTTGGCCTGAAATGTTTGCGGAAGAAAAAACATATAAGAATACCATTCTACGCCGACCTTTTACAAACTCCAACACCCCCCCTTCTTTAATTTTTCTTATTTCAACTATTTTCCCTCCCGCTCTAATTTTTTTTTTGCTTTCTTCCCTCAAGTAATTGTTTTGCTCTTCTAATCTATTTTGAAAGAGCTTATAAACTTCCTAACAATCATATGTTCTTTAAAGAGTGTAGTTGATGTTTATACTTTCGATTCTTTTGCTGTGAACGCCAGAAGCAAGCGAGTGCCCCAAATGCACAGCTCGCTACAGCAATTGCCAATGCAGCCCCCAGAGGCACCACAAGTGCACTTGATGCAGCCAAATCTTCAGCAAGTGCCGTATGGGTCCCAGCATCGCCAAGAAGGTCCTTGTCCTTGTACAGTGTCACAAGTGTCTTCCCATAATAGCTAACCAAGAATTTGAAGACCTCATCATGGTCCCAATCAATCTGGCTGTTTTCATCCCTCTTCTGGTTCTGAGAAAGATAGCAAGAAGGACAAAGCTGTTTTGCAGGCCAAATACTCTTTGGAAACTTAGGATCACCGGTTCCTAGAGAGGCTTCTTCTTTCATTACTCTCTCATTGACTTTGTTATGTGCAGTCCACAACCAAAGGACAAAATCACGGGTTCTGTTGAAAGGTCTAGAAACACTGCAAAGTATTTTAATAGTCAGAACATTTGACCTTGAAGAATAAGAAGACAACTTGCAGTTGCTCATTTACCTCGAACACATCTCATAGAAATGTTGGCGACACTCCTCACAGATGAAGAAATTGTGAATAAAATCACATACAGCTGCAAATGCCATGTGGCTCTCTCCGTCTTCAATCCTCACAGAAAGTGAATGTAGTAAGACCCACAACCCACAACTGCAAAAAGGAAGAAAGCAGTTAAGAGTGAACTGCTGGTCCAATAAACACACAATCTGGTACTTCTACAAACTACATCTAATGATGGTAGATATCCATTGTCTGCATCAGATTTTGCAAGTAATTACTTAAGGTTTATGTGGGATGGGAACAGTAGAAGGTAGAAGGGTGCGATACTTGTGTTTGATAAAAACATCCAATCCTATATCACCTCTTCCAAATTAAGAGTTCATGTTTGAAATCAATTTTTTTTTATGAAAATTGTCTTTCCCTGTTTACCATAACTAATAATCAAGATTTAAACTTATTTGAATAATACTCCCTCCATTCCAAAATTAGAGATACATTTATAAAACTTCTAACAATAATTTTATGTTCCAAATGCACCCTTAATATTAGCTAAGAATTTAGTAGCGGTGGTGTAATACTAAAAATGATAGTAAAAAAGGTAAAGAAATTAGAAATATCATGTCCTTTTATAGTTCTAATGTAGAAATGTATCAATAACTTCTAACAATAATTTTATGTTCCAAATGCACCCTTAAATGAAGCATTACCTTGATTTTGAAACTGGGCTCTTCAATGGGACATCACCAAAAAGGAAAGTAGACTTTCAATTTAGGATGAATGGAATACATTTACATAGAATTTCCCTTTCTAGAGTTTTTCTTGACATTTGAAAGTTTTCTTTTGAAACATGCAAACCATCCAATAATTTATACACCCGATCATCATAAATTCAAATGAAGACATGAGAATAAATTGACTAAAGCTAATTTATAGGTATAAGAAAATAAAATTGTATTGTTACCTAAAGCCCCTAGTATCATTCTTGCTGCCACGACAAAACATCTGCAATAAAAAACCCAGAGCAGAAATTTCATCTATACTATATCGAAGTAAATCATATTTAGACTGAAACAAGTAAAAAGGTTTCAAACACATAACTAGTTCTGCATTAAAAACAAAAATGAAACTATTTTCTAGTGTTAATAACAATGGAGTGTTACTTGATGTGTGAAAGGAAGGGGTGGAATTTTATGGAAATACATAGAAGTACATGCTCTCCTAATTAAAATTTTCTGATGAAGATAATATTGCTAAATTGCAATTGTGATTTTCAAATATGCAAATTAATTTAGAACGGATGAAATAGACCTTTGGGTGACAAAACCAAAACAGAGGCATCTATAACTTTTTAGTGGAATGTACACGATATACCCCCCCCCCTCCCTCCCTCTTTTTAGTGGAATCTATAACAGCACAAAGCACTAGACAATCTCTATATCCATCGCCTATACTGAAAAACTTGTTCATATTCGCTAATATAATATACCAATACAGAGCTGTAACAAGACACAATTTCTATAATATTTTTTCGCAAAACAATGAGTTTCGTATACCCACCCAATATCCACGAGGAACTTCTTTTCCACAAATTTGGAAATTACTAATGTCCTTTCCACTACCAATAACACACTCTTGTCTCTCGGCTAACAACATATCTGATGGGCACAAATCATCGAAGTTTACAAGTATATTAGCACTTCCCTTCCGGCACCTGATACAAAAATCCAGAGCCAAACAATTAAGGAAGCGCAGAGTTGCAAATTTATTATGGACACAAAAAGTGTTGGCACTAACCTCCTAGAAGGGTGATGAGCCACCATAAGTTGAAGGAATTTTATAATTGATGCTCGAGTCTCAGATTTGATCATCTGTAACTTAAGAAAGCTGAAACCCTAAGACAACTGAAACAACAATAATGAGCAAAAAGAAACGGATGTTCACCTTGTGTTTCAAGATTATGTCAAAGGCGGTGGACGTTGCTTCCTCAACATCATATATAGCTCGCGCAATCTTTTTCAATGCAGACAATAAAAAAGTTAATATCCTAAAAGAAGAGCCATATAATTTGGAAGAAAAGAAAAAAGAAAAAGAAAAGACATGAAGCAAATTATAAATTCACAAGGACCTGTCCAGGGTCCGAGACATTTGAGTGAACATGCTCATTTTCATATCTCTCATCATCCAAGCTGTATGAGCTATAATGAAGAAACAAAACAATCAACAATAATAAAAGCTAGCTGCTGTATAAAGTATTGCATAAGACATCTATATATATATATATATATATATATATATACACACACACACACATTTACAGATATTGATGTACAATCACAGAGATGAGGATATAGAAAAATAATTATTTAAAAAAATAAAAATAACAACTCAAACTTTTGCTGCCACTGTTGGTGGTAGGTAGACTAGTAAGAAAAAGTGACAACATTCCCCCCCCCCCCCCCCAAACAAAAAAAAAGAAAGAAAAAAACACGTAAAGAGGATGACAAATTTACACGCTCCGGTTGCTCCCAAAGATAGTAGTACTGGCAGCTCAGTATCTGCCAGGTGATATAACTATCTAAAAAGGTTCGCTTTGCTTAGTGTTTGTATTTAGTGGTTATCTTCTGATACAATAAAAACATGTTTCCACTCTCCAGTATGTATACTAAAACACCTCAATATTATATGTAGCCTCTTTGGTTGTAACTTTCCATAGTTTCAACAGTTTGATACCCATATTGACATCTTTTATTGTGACATAAGTTATATATTAAAAATAAAAGTCAAAATTACCATTTAATATCTCAGGATAATATATTTAAGACTATTCGGGGACATATTTATAGATCTTTTCACTGTCTCAGGAACATTTAATACAAAATCCATGGTCCCATAATTCCAATATTTGTGTCTCTTATAAAACCCATTCATTAAATGCATTTTATTTGCAGAAAGTTGGTAGAACACGCAAAATGCAAATCCTTGAATTCCTGTGAAGCACAAAGGACTAAATATTTACTTTTGGGACTCTTTAAAATAATGAAAGTTTTGAGAGTTTTCTTTTCACCATTAACCAACAAATTCAGTGACACGCAAGAATTAAAACTTACATGAACAAGGGAGAGGAGTAAATGATTTACTTAAAGTTCAACCTGACTCAATTCTGAGGGAATATATACATTAGAAATGAATAGGCTAAAAGCAATGGGTGAAGATGTTTTACCTGTCCATTTGCTTATTGATCCAATTGAGCAACCGATCAGCTGTCCTTCCATCATCAATAGAAATTATATCAATTTTCTCCCTTTTAGATTCCGAACTACTGGAGACAAATTTAGAGGGTGGACCCCAAAAAAGCATGGGGTAATGACCCACAGAGAACCTATCGCAAAGATTGGTATTAATCTGTGCTGCCAAACATGTGAAAAGGGGAGGACTGATCACTAAGCTATATTTTCATAAGGAGGATCAATACAATGTAGAAGTTACAAGTAAATAGGAAGATTATAAATACTAGAAAAGAGGGAGCAACCGATTCTATAATTTAATAAATTAATGAACACGGATACGAGTGAAAAATAGAAGGATCCCTCCCTCGGTATGTTTTATCATTTTATGGGATTGGAAAAGGGAATGAGTGATAATACACTATTAAGAATAAACAAAAGAATTTAAAAATGAAAAAATAGGTTCCATATTAGGGGTATAATCTGATACCACAACAAATAGTATAAAGATTATATAAAACAAGTCAGACTTCATCATTATGTCTATGTAAGTTTCAAGCAATCAGCAATTTCCAACAGCAGTTGTTGGTGGTGCTGGCTACAGTTGAAAAGAAAAATTGTAAGCTCAGAAAATCACAACCACTTTTAAACCTCATAATACACAACAATATAGTGGGATTAATAACTTTTTAATTTCCAGCTTAATCAAGATCTTTTAACTGTCTTCCCAGAGGAAATAAATCAAGCAACCAAATCTCTCCTGTAAATGATGATAAATTCATCATTATTGGAGTCTTGATTCAGCTCCAAGCAGTATAATTGCTTGTCAACTCCCTTAGTTCGATAAGTTGTTACAGAGTTTATTTGGAGCACACATTTGCATCAGGTCATCATTTTAAAGACAATACTGAAACATTTATATTCTTCTGATCAGAATGTATATTTAGTTAGGTATGCCTAATTATTGTTGGTATGAGTAAGAAAACAGAAACTACAGAGACAACCAACTAAATGATATACATCAAGGTTATTTTGGAGTATATGTATTTCAATATCTTGGATTCACCTATCTAAAAAAACTGACTTGGGATAAAAAAAAGATATCTAAACCTTCTAGCTTTTATGTCTCTTCTCCTAATGGTTAGAGAAAATGTAAAAACAAAGTTTTTCATAAAGAGCAAGTGATATTAGAAATATGACTGTATAAGCATTCTCTAAAGGAAAATCAAGAAAGCATAGCAGCAATACCTTTTCTGCACAGTCTACCCTCGTCATCAATATTAGCCCTGGATGAACAGCGTTAGCTCCATTGAAAAGTCTTGCAACCTTTTCATAGTGGGGCTGCAAAATTGTTAAAAGAGCAATAAGAAATCAAATAAACATTGTAAGGCATAAATATACAAAATGAGCATATACATACCTTATAATTCCTGCAAGCCGGGCACCTGCAAGACCATTAATAGCGTGTAAAGAACTTCATAAAGAGAAGGATTGTAACATATAATTAGGAATATAAAATACCTATATTACATCAGAACTTGATTGACAACGATGGACAGCATGGTTTCTATTTCCCAACTCTTTCAATTTATGGAAACACAAATTTATTGTTATACTGCTGCGGCTGTTGCCTGCGTGGATAATGATGTGTAATCATGCTCTTGTTTCTTTTGACTTTTTTTCTTCTACCCTCTTTTTCTCGTTTTTTCCTGATGTGTGTCATCAATAGTTAATTTGGTCTTGTAAGACCAAATGTTTGGAATAACCTTCAGTCACTGAAGGACAAAAGTCAGTGTTCTAAAAAATCTCGCCTAGGTTCGCCTAGGCGCTAGGCCACTCTGGCGCCCCGCCTAGGCGCTAGGCCACCCTGGCCACCTCACCTAGGCCCAAGGCGGCAAAAAAATCCCACCAGAAAATTAGGCGGGACTTAGGCGGAGAGATTTTTTTTATTTTAGTAACTACCCAAACCAGATATTTATTTTTCTAATGATTTACCATATTCATAATGCAAGTTGTAGCATATCAAATCACAACAAGAAGTGAACACGATCAAATCAAAATAAATAATTTTATTATAGTTGTAATTTTTTGAACTTGTACCAACTTCAAATTATATAAATGATGATACATTAGTAATATTTAGTTTAATTAAATATAATTGTTAAATTTATGTTTAGTTTCTTAAATCTTAATATTAAATTGAATTCTTGAAATTTTAAATTTTATTATTTAATAGCAATCTTGTTTATGAATAAAACTAATACGTTAAAGATATGTTTGAACTTTGAACAATTGCATATTTGTGTTTGAACTTTGACATTTGCAATATGGATATGTGTTTGAACTTTAAACAAAGGCCTTTATTATCTTTATTATAGATTGTTTTGCTTTATATTATTGTTTTGTTTGGATAAATGTAAGATAAAATATTAAAATTGGCTTAAAATAAAAAATATCGCCTACGCCCCCTAGGCGCTAGTCCCCCCCGCCTTTTAGAACATTGACAAAAGCAAGCACATTGCCTTCGGGAAGGCTTGCGGAGTACTGCATCAAAAAGTTTATTTTACTTTCTACTTTTGAAATTATCGTGATTAATGATGCTAAATCAAGTGGTTAGATGCTCCCAATGCTTGTATAGTGCTTGTTAGAACCAGTGACTTTCTTCATTGGCTTCAAAGTCGAGTATAAATAGAACAGAAAAACTTTCTTCATTGTGTTAATAGATTTCTAGAAGGTGAAAGTCTCATCCAACTTCCAATGTGGATTTGTTGTTTGGATTGGACGGCAGACCTTGAAAAGATTTAAAAATTGATGATTTTCATAAAAAGGGCCAGACTTTCTAAATTGGTTTTGCATCAGGAGAGATGCGGGAAATTTACTCACCTGCAAACCTGTGAAGTTACAAGGGCACCACCTCTAGTCGGACTATCTCTGACGATGAATCTTTACAATTAACTAGATGAAGGAAGCAGTTTCCTGTTTCATTCTTGGCAGACAGCTTTCTTGGAAATATATAAACCACCCAGCAGGGGAGGGCTCGACTAGAACCTTTTGCTTTGGGAGGGGGGCATGTAATATGGGTACTAGTAAAAATGTAAAAGAAATTGGGGGAGGCAAACTGTATAATTCAAAGGGCTCATACGTGAATTATACACACACGTGCGCATATATAAAATATATCATCCTATTCAAGAGAAGATCCGAACTGGTGTGAATTGCACTTTTGGCAAGTGATAAATCCTGCTTATATAAAATGCAGCCTCAATTCAGCTAATTCATGCCAAAAGCATTATTCTTTTTTGATATCTTCCTTTCCGATTTCTTTTTTGGTTTTTAGGTTCAAACTATAGTTTATGGATAAGTCTACGTCTCTCTTTCCATGTATTGCAGGAAGTTAACCCCCAATCCATATGGATGGCAATTTTGTGCAACACATCCTCTTTCAATTGACGTGAACAACACCTATTAATGTTGCATGCTGTGAACCAGCTTTCAGAATTAACATGCATCCAATTCATAATGTCATGTCACGCCTAAAGGTACCACATGGGCAAACACAAAATTATCATGCACCAACCCAATTATATAGAAGTTAAGCTGAAAAATGTAAGTAACTAGGTACCCTCCAACCAAGACGTACCCTAAATATTACCCAGAAGGTAGCCAGTAGATTAATAGAGCACCTCAGCAACAAGGGTAGGGTGCTAGATTATTGACGAGCAAGAGATGCTTTTTATTTTTTACAATGCACCACCCCAAATTATAAAATTCCCTTTTTACAATGCAAAATTTTCTATCCTCAGCCAATGCTTTTGGAATTTAACTTTCTCTTCGCTAACAAAGCTGTGTAAGAGGAAATCCTGTCCATTCTACAACTGTTTTTTGGGATAGCTTTTAGTCTCACAAATCTCAACCAATTACATTTTTTTTAATGAATAGATTTTATTAAATGAAAAAGGAGAGAATACAAGCATGGGGGAAGGAGTCCACCCACCCTTTAATAAGTGGAAATAAAAGAAATCACTCAAAAGAGAACAGTTCTCCAATCTCTACATAGATCAAACACAGAAATTGCTACCATTTTCTTATCCAAAGCATGAAAACTCCTCAAAGTTGTATAATTGTATAATTTAAAAATAACTGTCTCGTCGCCCAAGTATTACCGTTTATTGATCACACTCACATTGTTGGTGCAGTTTAATTCTATAGACCACTCAATAACCCACATTTTATAATTTATAAATTTTATACCCCAGTACTTACAAGTTTAACTTAAGAAACCTACCATATTAACATACTTTCATCCCTGTTCTAAATACAATAATTCCAAGTTCTCTATCCAACATATATAACCAATAACTTAAATGTTCACAAATGAGAGTAATTGATCGAGTCACAGTTAAGATCTCAATTAATATACGAAAACAAAAACCAAATAATAACCCAAAATGAGTAAGAATTATATACCAGTGAGCAAAGAATTCAACAATGGCGTAAGCAGCTGGTGTTTCCCTGAGAAGTGCATCGAAATTTGTGGAGTTCAAATCAACTGCAAAATCAGATTGCTCGCCGTGCTTGTTATTAATAGCACGAAGGACTGATCGAGATCCAACGGAAACCGATGATGCTTCGAAGATCAAAAGCAGCAGAACGAGAAGCATAAGGAACGAATACATCGGACAAGCTTGAAATAAAGGTTGAATCTTTTACGGAGATTTGTGAGTCTCGTTTGGTTTGGGAAAAGATTTGAAGCCCTTTCTTTTATTGTGGAGTTTCGGGGGTTTCGAAAGAGGTTACGGTTTTGGGGATTTTAATTTACCGGCGGGGAAAGGTGCGTATTACGCATCCCGCGCTCTTTAGAAGGGTAGGACGAGTCAGCTACCTAACCACCTTGACTTTTCAGTACACCTGTAAAAAGGGCTGATGACATGTCAACCGTCCGTATGGGCCCTTGACTAGAATTTTTTATAGTCTAAAGTCTAAAATTGTTATAAGAAAAATAAAAAAAGTGGGGAGAAAGAAAAAAATTTAAACTAATTGTCGTATTAAAATTATATTTATAATCTGAATTCGGTAATTTCACATTACATTGTGGATTTTTTTGAGGGGAAAGCGTAGCATATTGAAGTTGATATTTCTGGCACATAATATTTTGGTTTACAATTTCAGTTCAATTGTTCCACACTCCAACAATAGCATAGCATACTGTAAATAAATACACGGAGTTACAAAATTATTTGAATTTATTTCGCAATTATAGTTTTAAATGTATATACATATATATTTCAAAAAATCTCATTGCCGTTAGTTAGTTATTTGGAATCCTATTTTTGCATACATATCACAATGCTTAAATTATTTATACGAATGTTGAAGACAATAAATCTTATTATTAATTTTCAGAGTAAACAAAATAATATAAAAATATTTTAAATTGATTATTCCTTTCGGGACGGTTTGCATAGACCACTATTTTTAAGTGAATAATATAGTTAAATCAAGTTTTTAAGTGAACAATTCAAAAGGCAATTCATCGATGTAAAAATGTTGCATCGATTAATCATACGTCCATACATAACGTAACGTACTGTAGTTGGACCTTTAACTCCTGAAGTTCAATAGTAGCCATTCGATATGGGATTTTAGAAATGAATTTTGTACCGGACTCAAGGTCAATAAAGAATTCAACTTCACGTTATGGGGGTAGACCGGAAAGTTCTTCGAAAAATACATCAAGAAACTCATTAACAACAGAAATATTATTCAAATCTGACGTATTCTGGTTTAGATTAGTGACATGAACTAAGAAAACTTAACATCCGTTTTTCAATAAACGAATAGCTTTGTGACTTGAAATGACATTGACAGATTTTAGTGGTTTGGTGGTTTAAATTCGCACAACAGGTTGGTTAGAAATATAAAAACTAACAACCTTACGAAAATAATCAATTTTGGCATGGTAAGTGGTTAACCAGTCAATTCTTAAAATCACGTCAAATACAAGTATTTTCAAAGATATAAGATCAACAAGTAAGGTAAGGGTACCAATCTGAATCAAACAAGATTTGTAAACTGTAGATGTAACGAAAATTTCACCCAACGGAGTTTCAACAGATAAGTCAAAGTCTAATTTCTCAGGAGTAAAGTTCAAACGTTGAGCACAAGCAGGTGAAATAAAAGAATGAGTAGCACTAGTATCTAACAAAGTGTAAACTTCGCAAGAGTTTATGATTAGCTTACCCGTGATCACCTCGTTCGAGTTCCTCGCGTTTTGGGCAGTCACGACAAACGCTCTTTCAAAAACCACCGACTTTGACTTGTCTGGAACCGCCTTTGGAATCACCACCCCAGTTGGACTTGGTTTCGCTACAGGACAATCTCGAGCTATATGTCATTCCTTTCCACAGTTATAGCATGTCTTGAATTGTTGTAGACAGTTTGGGCTGATGTATCCCTCTTTCCAGCATTTATAGCATACGACCGGTGGTCGTTCTCCTCCCCTAGAAACAGTTGATGCTGGTGCTGCTGTCGACGTCTTCACGTTCTCATTGTTGTACCTTCTCTTTTTGAAATCTCCCCCCGACTCACTTCTTCTACTATCATGGCCACGATTACCACCAGAGTGGTTACCGCTTCTGTCATGATACTTTCCTCCCCTCTGGTTGTCATTGCTCCTATGACTGTTGCCACCGGTATGACCCTGTTTGTGGTCCCTTGGTTGAACATATTCATTATATTGTTCTAATAACTGAGCTCTATTTACTACATCTGAATATAAAAAAAATTTGTGAGAAATGAGGTATTGACGTATTTCGGGTTTCAAACCTCTAAGAAACATCCGCGTTATACGTTCCTCATTCTCCACCAAATGAGGTGCAAACCTGGACAACTTTGCGAACTTAGCCTCGTACTGGGACACGGTCAAGTTGTTTTGTTCTAGTATGATAAACTCTACCTCCTTCATATGACGAATACTTTCAGGAAAGTACTTGTCATTGAACAGTTTCTGGAACGGTTCCCAAGATATCTTGAGTGCGGCAGGCTGGATACGCTTCACAGACTCCCACCAATAATCTGCCTCTCCTATGCCACACTTCCACACTGCTTAAACTATTTATACGAATCATTTAAATTTTAAATGTTGAAGACAATAAATTTTATTATTAATTTTCAGAGTAAAAAAAATAATACAAAAATATTTTAAATTGATTATGCCTTTCGGGACGGTTTGCATAGACCACTATTTTTAAGTAAATAATATAGTTAAATCAAATTTTTAAGTGAACAATTCAAAAGGCAATTCATCGATATAGAAATGTTGCATCGATTAATCATACGTCCATACATAACGTAACTCCCTCTGTCTGGAAAACTACTTTTTCCATATTAAGGGAGTATATTTTTTGACATTGCATATCACTGCAGAAGATTGGAAACACAACTTATAGATCTGTGTCAACAAAATAGCTATTGAGGAAAAGAAAAATTAATAACTCACTTGTTAAGGATCACAAAAACTCCACAAAGAATGAACGTAACTGCTACAAGTAACCATCCACTAATAATGAATCTGCATCAATATGATTGGTCGAGTAAGAAAATTGAAGAGGGTACAGCAACAAACTCAATTGGTTTGCTGTTAGAATGAAAATTAACAACTGAACAATCACAAAGAAAACTGCATGTTGATGCCCAAGGATAGACAGAACTGCAATCAAATATACAATAAACAAAACGAGTAACCAATACAAAGAGATGGTCAGTGCGATTAAATAATACATACTGAGACCCAGAATGGATACAAGAAGCCTCACAACTGCAACAGTAATCAACGCTAATCTCCTGCAACATACACATATAAAACATCGAGATGTTAATGGATACTCCATACTAGACTTCAAAGACTCTTGTTATTTTGACAGAATTTTCGTTTGTTTTCTCCCAAAGTGTTTCTGATGCTGTATTTATGTCAGCATTCAACTTGTCAATGTCATCTTTGACATCTAAAGGTAGAACAACTTGGACTACGTGTACCGTCTTTGCAAATGACAGAAACCCACTGACATTTCTCGGTGTCTGAACAGTGTGTAGTCTGACTGGTTTACTACATAATTCAGAGTATGCAGTGCTTCACCGTGAAATTCATCCTGTCCAACTGAAAGAAGTATACATCCAATCCTGTGTGACAAAAGGATTAGTTGTATTGTTAGCCTGAGGCTATGAAACAAATCGAGAGAGTAAGTGATAGAACATGTTAATATTTATGACAGTGGAAACTACAAGAAGAACGGAACACAGATGAAATGATGAATTAGCAAATGTAATAAAGACGAGTGAAAGAGAATACAACTTACAGCCCAATAATGCTTATTAGCAATTTCCCATCCACCTCTACACCGTCTAAAGCTGGAAAGAATGTCCGGCCTGCTTGTCCTCTTCTCCGCCAAAACAAGTGTGCTGACAAGTGCCTCACTCCCTGGGCCAGGGGCCTCTGCAGCCGCACTCAAGATTTCATCTTTCCACCTCCCTAAATCCTCTTCGCCTACACCATTTCCAAAACCAACTCAAATTTTACAACAACAGATTCAAATCATTAACTGAAAACATATCCTCGAATACCAGTCAAAGAGAGAAGACGGTTCAGGGTGCCGAAATCAAAATTTTACTAACATTTTAAGAATCAACATTTACACGGCCCCCATAAACCAGATTCTGTATGTGTTTCCAAGGTGACTGACAAGCACATAAAATCAGAATAGTAAGTCGATTCCTTATTTTTAAAGAAAATGGGGAAAATTCCACACTGGCCAAAATTCAACAAACATTGCAACAGAAACTGATCCAAATCTTAAATCAACAAACCCAATTCACAAAAACCAAAAACAAGAAAACCCATTACTCTGTTGTCATAGAAAAAACATTGAAAACTAAGATTTTAAATTTGCAATGAACGTCACATACCTAAGATGAACTTGAGCGAATCTTTGTGGGGGGCTGAAGGGGAGCTAAAATGGAGCTGATAGAATTCGAAAGAAGAATGAAAAAGAGAACCAAGTGAAGGATGAAGAAGGTACTAGTCTTCTTCATCTTCACCAGCTGATGCAATATCTCACTGCATCAATTCCCGCAAATAATGGGTTCCCTTTTCGAGGGAGAGAGGCAACAGTCATATATACTCATATTTATATCTTATTATTCCGTTCTTTTCTTCTCACGAGAGCGTGTTTCACTTCATATACATCAAGTAGTACAGTACATGTATACGTTGTTTTGACCAATCGACATGCAGAAAGATCACCTTCCGCCTGCTTTATCTACTCCCATGCATTCCTTCCGCTTACCGACCGGAAATTGTTAAACATATCACATCATATTTACTGCATCTTATCCACATCAGATTTGAATTAACGTGTTCAAATTTTAGGTTACAAGCTGTAATTCATTCTTTATCAAACGTTTTAAGCAAGGGGAATTTATAAAATTAAAAAGAAACTCTTAAACTAAAACATCCCAAAGAAGACATGAAATAGTACAATAGAATTATTCAATACTCGTGTAATCAACTTATTCCAATTCTTATATGCATTAATAATTACTTCACAACAATGCACCAAAGTAGAGCATTTATTAATGAAGTGCTCCTCCGGGCCTCACCTCTTCTCACAAGGTAATGTGCATACAACAAATTTAAGGTACCTGCTGCTTTAAGTAATTTAGTTCGTAATATCCGAAAAAGAACATCATTTAAATACTTGAAGAGTTACATATGTTCTACAAATAAAAATGTTTATTTTTTGTGCTAGATTTTCTACGAAGCAACTGCAAATATTGGTTCCTTAAATAATGATCCACTTAATGGGTTACTTTGTAGCTACTGGCTCCAAAACCACTCGAGACAATGTCTAAAAGTGGTTCATACTTCATAGTATCCAACCTTCAGATTGGGCGCTCAAGCCTAACCCAGATTAAGCCCAACAAGAAAGTAATCTAACCAGTCGATGAAGCTGAAGGAATGAAGGTATATTAAGAGAAACATGATCCAACTCGTATCATAATGACATAGTTGTCAAGTACTTGGACCATAATATCTGTATATTATTATTCATAAATTTATCAAAAACAGAATCGACACCTAGATTTTTATGTTTAAATAATAATAATAAAAAAGACACTCGTTTGAAAAATAGAATAAAATTGCACTAGGCTCTAAGCTCTTGCTGTCTTGCATTCCTATCTGGAATTTGCCAGTTTGCGCTATGCAAGTTCAAGCAGGCTCCGACAACAACAGTCACACAGATATATCTAGAGCAAGTTATACCCGTTTCTCATATAAAGCAACTTGATTATAACAAGAGTGACGAGAAAAGCCAAGATTAATGGAGTATGCTTTGTTCTGCATATGAACTAAATCCGCAAACACTCGCATATTGGGAGGCATCTCAAATTCTTGAATGTAATTCTGCTGCATAGCATACAAAGGATTCTATCTATTTATCTATCCCTATAAATATAAATATATATTAACTTTGATAGGTCATATTTTATATCTCTTGTCTATTGTATATTTCATGGAATTTCAATGAAATCTTGTCCTCCTATTTAAAATTAAGGTTTTAAGCTAAATGATAAATGATTTGGAAAAACAATGCGGTTTGAATCGACTCTATGAAGAAAACAATGCCCGAAGGTATTGTCTTCAGAACCCTAGAAGTTACATTGTTCACCCTAGTAGCAAGTTAAATATGGCTAGTATATCCTAGGGTACCACTCCAAATTGGTGCTCCAAGGACAAAAAAATGACTTGAATAAATAACATTATATACTCGATTCAACCCAGTGTTTGCTAACAGCAATCTGGAAAATCATCCATGAACCTAACATAGAGTATGTTAGTCCTCATCCTAAAGTCCTTACTCTGAGACAACTCCTTAAGAATCTAATGACTTTCAAATTACACTATTTTGACCATTAACTCTTTTCTGGGCGCATAAACTGCATATTTAGGAGGCTACGATCCTTGCATTTTCGCTGGCACATTGTAACATCTTATAGAAACAATTACAGAAGATGTGGAGACTCAAAATGACAAACTGCTTGACAGAAGATTTACATGAAACTTAACTACACTAACCAATTTAACCTCAAATCTTATAAAACCTTTGCCTTACAATGGCACCAAACCTGCTTGACAGAATACTGCATAAGCCATATAATAGACAAGAAAATGAAAAAAAGGTGAAAATTCAGAATAAAATTTATTAAATGATTCTAACGGAGACAAATTGACTAGAATTAAAGGAATATTATTAATTATCCTTGAGACATGCAAAATTTGAGGCAAATTGAATCCCAACAATCCTATCCATTGATGCAAGAACACCAAGATATCTTATTATTACATTCATAACTAATCATAACTCCCCCAATTCCATCAATCTTTCCCTACCCCCTACATATTCTAAAATGTTAGCTACGCAAGTTATCAGTAAAGCTGCCTCCTTGCTTGGTTGAACTACTTATTCTTCACGGTAACACCGAGCTCACCTGCCACAATCAATGTGGTGGCCATATCAAGAAACATTCCATGCTCAACAACACCTGCAAGCCTCAAAATTTCATCACTTGCAGCCTTCAAATCCCCAATATCTTTCTTGAAATACAAATCAATAATATAATTCCCATTATCAGTCACAAAAGGTTCGCCATTTTGGCTAAACTTCCTAAGCTTGGCAACACAACCCGCTTCCCCAAACATCAACTCAAGCCTTTGAGCAGTAAATTTCCAACAAAAAGGCACAATCTCAACTGGCATAGCCAACCCACTCCCCCCTAAATGCTTAACCAACTTTGTTTCATCAACAATCACCACAAATTTCTTGCAAGCACCCTCCACCATTTTTTCCCTCAACAGGGACCCCCCTCTCCCCTTCACCAAATTTAAATACGGGTCGACCTCGTCCGCCCCGTCTATCGCAAGATCAATAACCGGGTACGTATCAAGATCCGATAACGGGATTCCCACTGAAACTGCTTGCTCATGGGTCTTCTTTGAGGTGGGTATTCCAATTATGTTATTGAGCTTGCCTTGGTGCAAAAGTTCGCCGATTCGGGCCACGGCGTGGCAGGCAGTGGACCCCGTTCCCAAACCTAAAACCATACCCGATTCGACGAATTCGACGGCTTTGTAGGCTGCGATTTTCTTTAATTCGTCTTGGGTCAGAATAACCGGAGATGATGGAGATACCATTAGAGAAGAATCGACTTTTGGATTGTCAGACCCAATAAAATGAGGGTAAGCAAGAGCCATTCTAGAAAGAAAAAAAATTGTATTTTATGGTAAAAAAAAATTCAAATAATATATAGATTCTAGATTAGGAGGAATGAGGAAGGGAAAAAAAAGATAAGGGTTTTGAGGTGTGAAGAGAAAGGAGATGGGTTGAAAGGGGATATATGAGGAGAGAAAGGAGGAGGGACAAATCAAAAAGGAGAAGCTTTTTGGGGGAAAGAAAAGATTTGGAGAGAGAGAGTAATGACAAAAGATTATCTCAAATCTAAAGACAGAATTGTGTGGTGAGAGGTGGTGGGATGAGAATGTGGACGGGAGAGAGACGGTGATCGTAGGGTTTGAGAGGGGGTTTTGTTTGTTTGGCTGCTTAACATTTTTTTAGTTTGGTGTTTGGCATTTTATTTATAGAGGATGGATAGATAGGCCGAGAGGGCCGGGTTACTGGGAAACTACAGATGGCGGAGGGGAGAGAGAGAGGCTGTATTTGTGCGGTGTGGTGAGTGAATTAGAATACCTATGTGGACGGGACCTATTACTCCTCTTACAAAAAAATAATATTATTATAAAAAACATCTCACAAAAAAAATGAGGTGTTACTCTACTTTCGAAAAATTATATGATCTTTATATAATTATAGGAATTTCTTAATATATGTCCTTAGAACACATGTTAAATACACAGTTTAAGAGAATATTTTTTTGAATTATGTGTTTATTCTTTTGAACTTGGTGTAAATACAGAAATCAAGAAAATATGCACACAGTTCAAGAGAACATTCTCTTGAACTGTGTGCTTAGCATATGCCCTTAGGACACATGTTAAGAAGATTATATGCATAAATTACAACCTTTTTAATATATATATATATATATACACACACACACACTTATATTATGGACAATTGAGTTCGTGTTATTGCTTATTTTTCATTATTCTTAGTTTGTATTAATAAAATTAATTAATTTCATTTTATTACAATAATAACCTCTCCTAGAGTTTGGGCTGATGACGACATAATATCTAACAAATGATATTCTTATAGGGTAAAAAAGGAAATTGAAGGACATGGAAGATAGTTGCGTGAACTATCATATAAAAATGAAGCTACTTTGTGTAATTAAATACATTTTCTATTATGTTATTTACAAAATAATACTTCATAATTTTTTAAAATTTTGTTATCATAAAAGACACTTCACGCGTGCGGTGTCCCTTCTTATATTAGTTAAAATTTTTAAATTAGAATTTATATGACAGGGCATTTACTATGTTTAGGGCTTAAACTTGTATGAAAATTATACTCCATTGATTATCTCTGAGTGGTTAGCATAAATTTAATTTTGTTCAATTAATCAATACAGTGTCGATACGCAAGTTGAGAGATGATCTTTCTCTGCGTGTTAGTACTATATATATCAATTAACCAACTTACATAAAACCGATTTCCTTTCATCATGAAAGCCCGTATCCTACACAGGTAAGGGGGGGAGGGGGGGAGGGGGGTGGGGTGTCTAGTCTAGGAGAGCAGATCCTCTGTCCCCATTTTTTCTGTCCCCTTGTGTCCTCCCACTTAAATGTTAACACATGTCCTCATATTTAACACTAAATAACTTTAAAATTAAATTTAAAAAAGAAAACAAATGTCAACATTTAAGTAGAAAAACACAAAGAGACAGAAGATCTGCTCTCCTAGTCTAGGGGCAGGCCATATGAAAGGAATCAATGAGCTCCATAACTTACTAGTATAATCCAATCAAAGTGGCAAACAAGGCATGGTCCTTGCTTTCATTGATTACTAATCTCCGCATATTCCCAACTCACTCAACTTACTTTATTTATTTATTGTTTCAGCATTACACCATTCATTATTTAAATTTCAATGCAGTCTTTTTGTTTTGATGCGATAGCAACGTATGAGGTGTAGCCACCATTGACTATTCTCTCTTTTCCATTTTTTATTCACGGACCATCATCTACTTCTGAAATACTTCCTCCATTTACAAACAGACTGTCTAATTTATAAAATTTGTGAATATTAAAACATATTTTTATTTTATATATATTTTTAAAAATATTAATTATTAATTTAATAATAGGGTATACTAATAAAATTATTATAATAAACTTTAAATACATAAACTCATTTAAATTCATGATAGTTTTATTTGAAAATTTTGTGTTCTATACAAGCAAAACATGAGTTATAAAATACATGTCATCCCAACCAGTAAAATCTAATATATAAAGTCGGAAACAGTTTTTTAAAGTTTTTTAGTTTTTTCTTAAAATGTCCTTCGATTTTTAATATAATTCTTATATTGTTATTTTATCTTTCTATTTAGACCTTCAACTCGTATACTATTTTATTTTACCTTACATAATTTATACTTGTGTCACCATATACTAGTAATAAATAAAGAGAAAAATACATGTGCCGACAAATATTTGAACATGTTAGATTACAACCAACGTGAAAAATGTAAACGATAAGATAGAATAAATTAAACTGGATTCTTTTTAATTACTACATATCTTATATATGCACATACATCGCAACAATCATAATTCGGTTAAAATCTTTCGCAATATAATAATAAAAAATAATATACATATCGACAAATATTTGACGGAGTTAGATTCCAACCAACGTGAAAATGCTTGCGACTATATAAAATAAATTAAAATAAAACACGTCTTAATTTCTACCTATCTCGTGTATGCACAGACGTTGCAATCATATAAAAAGTTTTACAATGTATATCATGACGCATAAATAAAATAACCGATGGAGTAGTATACAGGACAGGTTTGACCGAAATTCACGTTCAAAGAAAGAAAAGATTATACGGGTGATTAGCAACCATATGAAATCCACATGACATGTTTTATAAAATTGTTATATATAGTAGTTTTTGACCAAATACGACTCATTTGGCCCTCCAGATTGAAAAGTTATACTCTTCATATCCGACTCTTTCATTCCTAGACGACTACTCAAGGACCAACTAGATTCCAACCCCACCAGTCTTTTTTTCCTCCCTCCTTTTAGGAAAGGAGTACTATTTCCAAGTTTTTGATATTTTCACATAGTTCACTCGGTGGGACTCACTTCCTTCTCATATATATGGGAGAAGACCACGTACATGTAAAAATATCAGTTTTCTCCTTTTATAACCTTAACAATTTTACAAAATCATTTCCACAGCAAAAAAGAGATTTGACTCTACACATTATGTTCTTAAGCATATTAAAGTTTTTCACAAATACTTCCAAGTCAAAATAAATGTTTAGTACTTGCTAAGCTAAATGGAAAAGTTTAGTACGTGGTCTATGTAGCAAAACTACAACTATAGGATAGCAAAGAAGAACCGATTTTTAAAACTTAAAATCATGGTTTCATAAAATATTCACTGTACGAATTGAAATAAGAAATGCATGCATTGGTAATAAGTCAGAAATGACACTGATGAAGGAAAAATGAAGTAAACAGCTCTCTGAGAAGCTTGGTCACCTGCATTCCAAATAAACTAACACAATAGCGGATGATGAATTTGATCTAAGTTGACTTGGATTTATCTAAAGATTTGGGTTGCTACGAACAACCACATGAGAATATGAATCCAAGATAAAGCTTGATATTTGCCCAAAATATAAGCATACACAGAAAGATCACATTGATAAGCTTGTGTAGGAAAAATGTTTTGCTCTTTGTCTTCAATAAGGAAATAAACAATCATAAGTCTAACGATTTTAACCCACATAATACCATCTCCATAACGGGTACCTAACCTTTTAAGTAGTGTTGGGCACATATAAGGTGAACTCAGACTCCTTAAACAATGTGGCACTTTGCACTCCTCTCAAGTTATGTGCCGAAATGATAAACAGGAAACAACATATTTTAAAGGTAGATATTGTAAAGCAACTAATAACGGTGTCTACAATAGTTTCAAAATGAACAGATTGATAGTAGGAGTAACGTTACTAGACACAAGCTTTATACTACCACCATTCCATAATAATAGTCTTTTTAGCTTCATGCACATGAATTAAGAAAGTTATTTAATACTATCATTTAATAATTAAAATTTGTATGAAATTCCATCACTACCCTTTTATGGAAAGTTGGAAATTATTAATACAAGGGAGAAAATTTCTTGAGACAATGAGAGAAGTTAAGGGTGATATAGGAAAATAAATAATTTGTTCTCCTAGAAAGTTGTAAATGACAAATAAATTGGAACAATTTTTTCTTCTAAAAAGATAGTTATTATGGAACCGAGGGAGTAGTATTTTGTAGCTTCTGGTTGTTCTTTACATATATGCTAAATTTGATGCACTGCATCTAACTTCCATTGCGAGCATTATATTCCTCTCTTGAGGGTACTAGGATGGCAGTTCAATGAGGAGATTGATTAACCGATGGAGACTGAACCAACAATGACCAATATACATAATATGCACAATTACCAAGAGAGCAACTCTTCATATACTACACACATGGAAATGGAATATCACCAAGTAATTTTATTAATCTTAATCATGATGTATCAGTACCTTTGTGTTTGCCAATCAAAAAAAAAACTTGTGTTAGATGGCACATGTAGCTTTATCTTTCCATTTCCTACCCCTCACCTCCATTGCATAAAGATTACCACTTAAGATCAATGTTCTAAAAGGCACTAGGCGGGCGGCCGGGAGGGGCCTAGGGCCTAGGCGAGGCTTAGGCGGGACCTAGACGGATTTTTTTATTTTAAGCCAATTTTAATATTTTATCTTACATTTATTCATTCAAAACAATAATATAAAGCAAAACAATCTATAATAAAGATAATAAAGACCTTTGCTTAAAGTTCAAACATATATCCATATTGTTAATGTCAAAGTTCAAACACAAACATGCAATTGGTCAAAGTTCAAACATATCTTTAACGTATTATTTGTATTCATAAACAAAATTGCTACTAAATAATAAAATTTAAAATTTCAAGAATTCAATTCAATATTAAAATTTAAGAAACTAAACATAAATTTAAGAATTATATTGAATTAAAATAAATATTACAAATGTATCATCATTTATATAATTTAAAATTGGTACAAGTTCAAAAAATTACAACTACAATAAAATTATTAATTTTGACTTGATCTTGTTCACTTCTTGTTGTGATTTGATATGCTACAACCTCCATTATGAATGTGATAAATCATTAGAATATATCAAGATCTGGTTTGAGTAGTTATTAAAATAAAAAAAATCTCTCCACCTAGGTCTCACCTACTTTTCTCGAGGGATTTTCTTGTCGCTTTGGGCTTAGGTGAGGCGCCAAGGGGGGCCTAGCGCCTAGGCGAGGTGCCAGGGGGGTCTAGCGCCTAGACAGGACCTAGGCAGACCTAAGTGGGAATTTTTAGAATACTGCTTAAGATGCTTCCAAACTTTTGTGTTAGATGGCACGTGTAGTTTTATCTTTCCATTTCCTACCCCTCACCTCCATTGCTTAAAGATTACCACTTAAGATGCTTCCAATTTGCACCATTTCAAAATCATCCCTAACACGGTCCTTGAATGCCTAGATGTCACCCGTACTCACCACTGATCAAGTTTTAACAAATAAGCCTACATTGAGCAGAGTTTCTTTTTTTGGGAATCCCGAGAACAGTTGTGGTTTGATATCAAAAGTTATATAGTTAGCAAAGTTGCCTCTAGAACTATTGATTGGATAAATGTCTCTAAAATTATTCACTAGCAATTGAGATACACGGGGATGGTAAATTGCCTCTCATTAAGTCTAAATATTTTGCTTTTACTTTTTGTCTACCTCCTTTTCCCATATACTGATATTTATCATAGTGGTCATTGCTCAATTTTTTTAAGCTCCGGTAACTGTATTGGTTACTGGTACATGTTAAGTAAACATTATAAATATGATAATCTCAGTTTCTTCATTCCCCCGTCAATAGTAATTTGAAAATCTTAATTTACACTTATTAGCAAAAAACAGTCAATCGTGAGATAAGCTAAGGAGTTAGTAAGATGATCTTGCAGAAAGTCCAAATATTACTTGTATGTCACAAAGCTCTTGCAAGAGAAAAAGAAGATTGCAAAGAAGAAAAGTACCTAGAGCTAATTTAACAATCAATCTTATTCAAGTCATATACTATAATGAACAAGGAGACAACACTAATTTCAGTGAACTTACGTGTTTCTGAATTACTCAGTAGACCTTGAGGAGGATGTGATTCAGATGCACTTCAAACAGATGGGAGCAGTTTAAAGTAGACGACAATGTACAGGGATAGGGAAAATACTGCGAACAAATGTTGCCAGAAAAGAAGGGCTGAAGACTCGCAAACTGCATAACTCCTCAACCTGGCAATTGCTCCCAATAAAATGGCACTTGGTGTTGTGTACTGCAACAATAGAACAAATCTGTACATCTGATCTCCATCAACAAGTAAATGTAGCTTATCAGCCAATGCCACTACTCCAATCCCCAGCAAAGGAAGTATTAGTAGCCTTGCTACAATAATTCCAATAGTGGTTCGAAGTCCGAGTTTAGAATCATTTGGACCTTCAGCAAGCATACCTCCTAGAATCAGCATGACTGAGGGCACCATTGCACCAGCCAAGATCTCAAAACTGTCTGTGATGAAAGATAGTGGAGCATCAGCCCCAAAGACAAAACCTTTGATCTGAGGTACCAAGCCAACGATGATGGCTAACAGAGAAGCAATTGTTGGGGGTTGAAAAAATTGCCGTATGGGAGTCTGCTCAGCAACAATTCTTATCTTCCTGACCATTCTAGGCTCAGCCAAACACCTTACGGACTTGGGACTGTCCATGTTTCCTTCCTCTGTGTAGTCTAGGGAAGGAACAGTGGTTTGTGAAACATTTGAGATGCTTTTAAAAATCTTAGCAATAAAGGGTGTTTTAGAATGTTCAGTTTCTTTATCCTCAATCCCTGGCCATTCAGCTTCAACAAGAATAGGTCTAATTGAAGGACCTTGCTGCTGTTGCTCAACTGCAACATGTTGTTGGTGCTCCCCAATCTCAACGCCTTCCTCAAAAATCTCATAATACTCCATTGGAGGCTCCATCATGTGATAAACAAGGGTATAAACAAGAATAACTGCAACCCATTGGGCAAAGGAGACATAAGCCACACCCGTCCGGTGACAATCAGGTCCAAAAGGATTATTGGCAGTATGACAAACAGAACCAACAATCGCTAACAGGAGATTTCCAGTATTGCCAAATGCAGTCATGATAATGGTGAATCTGAAGAATTCTGGAGGTGGGCGACATGCAATAACTACTAAGATCCCCAAGAGGAAACCGATCATGGTACTGATCAACACATTAACTGGGATAAACCACCAACGGGTGATATTCTCGAGTGAAATGGATTGACCCAAGTGGATAAAGATAAGGCAGGGCAAAAATAGAACGAACACAAGTTTGCTGAGCAGCTTGAATGTGGCCTTCGGAATGATTTGAGTTCTAGGGTGCGCAAGAACTAGTCCTATAAGGGTTAGAGACAAAAGTTTCAGCAATGGCACCATGCCGCTTAGTAGATCTTGCTCTCTATTTATGATGTCATAATATAATTCACCCAAAAACCGATGCATCTTTTTCTATACAACTTGAATATCAAGATCTATAACTTGTTTCTGCAATAATGAGGGGGAAATCCAAAAATTACGGGAAATCCAAACAAAAGTAAGGTGCGTTTAAAACCAAAACAAAGTTTCTAAACCCAATTTGATCTGTATAATAACGTAGGGGTAATGGCCACAATAAATTACTCAAAACAAAACCAAATTAATGCTAATACAGTAAAGGTATTATCTGCAAATGTAACAAAATACTTCACGATAGATTATATCTGAATTTAAACAGATGAACAGGCAAAATGAGGTTTAGCAAATAACATAAACACCACAAATGTAACAAAATTACAAAGGATGAACAGATAAATCACAAAAAATGGAGCCAAATCAACAAGAACCTAAATGGGTACAACGAATAATTACATCAAAGAAAACCCACAATAACAAAAGCTGTGAATGGGCACGCTTCAATAAAGAATCACATGGAACTATAATGACATAAAGAAACTAACAAACAAAACTTTCCAAAAAACAAGACTGTACCTGATAAAGAGACGGAAAGTAAGAGCTATGAGGGATTGAGGGTGCACAAAAGGCCCGCAGACAAAAAACTGATATGACTTGGCCCGCAAAATCCTGGCCTTGAGCCTGGTTTAGCACGACGTCTGATCTAATTTTTATCTAATTATTTATAATTTTTGAATTATAAAGTTATAATTATTTATTAATATGGTGTAAAATTTTACTTATTCATCATTATAAGTTGTAATATATTAATTTTAATTAATATATTAATAAAATTTAAAATTTTAATTATTTATTATAAATATATTTAATTAATATACATCTTTAATGAATAAAACTAGTTAGTAAATATTAATAATAAGTTAGTTGATTATGAACAGTAATATTTATTTATTTATTAATAAGGTGTAAAATTTTACTTATTCATCATTATAAGTTGTAATATATTAATTTTAATTAATATATTAATAAAATTTAAAATTTTAATTACTTATTGTAAATATATTTAATTAATATACATCTTTAATGAATAAAACTAGTTAGTAAATATTAATAATAAGTTAGTTGATTATGAACAGTAATATTTAATATTAAAATTTTATTAATATTCCTTGTTACTTTTAAAATTAATTAATACATTAATAAATTAGCTTTTAATGTTAAATATTAATAATAAGTTAGTTATAGTAAATACTCAAATTCTTAATTAATTAGGATATGTTAAATCATTAGGGGATTTATGATTTTAGTTATTTTGTTGTAACAATTTAAAGAACAACTACATGAAGCAATTAGAAAACTAATCGGAAATAATACTTGACATATAAATGTTTAATGACCATAAAGAAAAAAAATGTGTGTATTTAACTTTACAAAATATATGTCCAATCGATCGTATTACTCAAAAATAAAATAAAAAATTGAAGCTAACTTTACCTTAAAATTTTAAAAATGTAATTTAGAGTCACGACTTAAGTTAACTGTCGGACTTGACCTGATCAAAGACTTAAGAGGGCTTAGAACAAATCAGACTAGCTCAACCTAAACCTAAACCTAAACCTAAACCTAATGTGCATTATATACCTTGTCTTTTTCTTTACTCTTTTGGTGGGATCGCGACATTGTAATCAGCAGAAAAGAGAGGGACAAAAAGAAGTCAAGTGAAACGTGATTCTGATTACTACAAATAAACAATGGTGATGCATATCAGCGGTTTTAATTTCAAAGTGGACCAAATTTTCAATCCAGGCAGTTGGGCTTCAATCAAACTAACAAACAAAAATATATTTCGGTCCCGACTCAATCAATTATGGCGAAAATAAAGTAGATAGTTTTGGACTGATCTTCAAATTAGAAACTATACGTCACTGCCGTTTGACCCATGCCAGCCCAATCTCACTAGTCCAGATTCTTTTTTGGGCTGGATAAAAGTTACTGCTGAAAGTGTTTTTGGGCTCAACGCTTGAATATTTGCCCCCCAAAATAGGGTTATTTACACTTCCTAGTACATTTTTAAAAAAAAATTACAACAAAAGTGCATCCAAAAAATATTTACAAAATTAATACATTTTTAATATTTTATTTACAAAATTAGTGCATTTGGTATTCCTTTAATTTAGTCGGGTGTTTCACTGGATTGCTGATGTGGCAAATCAGTTCTGCAATGGTAACTTTTCCCTATTGGTTGCCTAATCTGTGACAATTTGAATTACATGTCTTTCCCCTTTGTCATTTCTCTCTCTTTTTTACTGAAGGCATCTTTAGTTGGAAACCCTTATTTTCTAATTTGGGAACTTGGAAACCAAATTTCTATTTTTGATTTATGCCGGAGTTCTTTTCGTTCCTGTCGGCGTTGATCTCCCGTTGTCTGCTCTGTTTTTGCCGGTGCTCGTGTCTGCACTCGTCGTCGGTACATTCTTTTGCCTGTTTACGCCGCTCAGTTTTCGAGTTCAGTGCGCCACCGCTCTGTTTCGAAGTTTCCAGACGCTGCTGCTGCTTCCTTTGGTTCGTTTGTGGTCGTTGCCGCTGCTTCGTTTGCTTACTGTTATATTCTAATTTGGTTAATAGGTACTTTTTGACAATATGGAGGTTGATTAAATTGGTTTTTGAAACATGCTAATTGTGTTTTGGTTACTAGTGCTTATATATTTGGATACTACTGATTGGTCTTTGATTCTATTACCAGTAGTTTGACATTGTTTATTTGTTCATAGTGGGTTTTTTGGACTCTTTCATTTAGAGGTAACTAAATGCGTATTAGTGAGTGACAAAACTTCATCATGTTGGTTACTATTTACCTCTTAATTATTTTAACACGTTGAACATATTGAGGAATTCAATTATTACTTATCTAATTTATAATGTTTTCTAAATTTCAATTTGAAAGTATCTAGTTATAGTATGTCGAAGTTCCAATGTATAATATACCTCAATTAGACAGCGCAATAAACATGTGTCCAATTGTCCAATATGTAGTGACCAATAAATCTCATTGAGGTATCCCGAATGATCAATTTTATAGTAATGGTAATGTACGTATGATTATTATTTTTTAACAGAAGGTGCAGATGGTATCCGAAATGCCATGTAAAAGTTCCCATTTATGTAGCTGCTGGTTACTTATAAATAACCTTTTAAAAATAAAATTATTTTGAATATTATGCAGTTGATAGCCAAACCTTCATTCAAAGGTAATCATTTTACTTTTTGTGAGTAACCAAATAGTCATAAAAAAAATTCAATCTCTGCAGCAGAATGTCAGTTTCCAAATCCTTCGATTTTTTCGTGAATGTCGATTTTGGATTTCCTCTTTGTGGGATTCGGCTACTCTGGCTTCTTCTTTTTTGTGATTTTGAATAGACTGATCGATTTCGTGGCTGGATTGTCAGTTTCTCTTCAGTTTGGATGATCGATTTGTTTGGGTTGCTCGATCGTAGAACCTTTGCAAAGAATTGGTAACTGCCGCAGATGACAGTAACTTCTCCTTGATTTCAGCGTTTTTTTATTTCTATGAAACTGAATGATCTGACTTGATTATTGTATTGCACTCTTTTTGTAATTATTTTGTAGATGCACTAATCTTGTAATTACTTTTTAATTATTGTATAGTAGTATAAAAAACCCCTAAAATATTAGCAGATGAACCCAAATAACATACAACAGATAAAATTTTCGAGGCTCTACCCTCTAGTAAACATAATACTTCCTCCGTACCAAAATTAAAATTAGATATATATATACTCATATATTAGAAATAAGTAATTATTTTGTTTCCCTACTTCAATCAATAATAAATGCAAACTTGAGACCCTGCCATTACTTTACTTGTAAAAAATAGATTAAACATTGGGTGTTAGATACATATCGTTAGGGGCGAGCATGGTGCGGTTTGAAGAGGTTTGAAGTTCAAATCGCACACGAAATCGCTTAAGTGCGGTTTGACAAATTCAAAACCGCACATGAAATCACTTGTGATTAGTGTGGTGCAGTTCTAAATCGTGCAGTGCGGTTTCGGTTTCAAAACCAATTGAAACAACAAAATTTTATGCAATTGAAATTAACAATTTAGCATCACACAATTATAAAAGAGATACAAAGGCATCAGAGTTTTTATCTCTCGTTCTACTCGTGATTGCCTAATTTCAATAACTTCAATTCTTTTAACTAGAAAATATATTGAATCCAAATATAATTATATATATATATATATATATAATTTATGAAGTATATATACATATATATGCTCAAGCACTGTGTAGTACAATAATTTTCTACAATTAAAGGATAATTGTATAAGATTTGTATGGTGATGGGGATTATGTAGATTGATACCATCCAAATTCAAAATTATTAGCTTAATTTTCATAGGAGGTTCATTACACATGGTTAAATAAAACATTTATCCTGTAATAGTATTGTATAATTAATTAATTTTCATTGTGCGGTTTGGTTTCTGTTTTATGCGTGCGATTTTGGCTAGTAACCAAATCGAAATCGTAAATTTAATTTTTCAACTCACCTAAAATCACCATATACGCCGGAACCGTTAGTGTAATTTTAATTGATGTAATTTGTATTATTTTTGATGCGATTTCGATTACAAATTAATTCCTTGCGCAACCCTACATATCGCTTATATTTCACTCTATTTGAAATTGTAAAAAGTGAGTGCAAATATGTGTAACAACCCATTTCATTTTGAACGATATATATATATATATATATATATATATATATATATATATATATATATATATATTAATATAATAAATTATAAATAATTTATATTTTAAAATGGAAGACAGTTATTAAAATGAACATGTATGACTTGGAATTTAGTAGGAAGTAGTAAGAAAAGCAAAAAGGTCTAAAAAGCAATGAAAACGAAGTAAACACCAAGTTTCTTTTGGCTGAATGATAAATAATTATTCATTATTTTTGTCTAAAGCAAGAATATTAAGATTTTAATTTAAAATAGCAAAAAAAAAAAAAACGAAGTAAACCAAAGGGAAGAATATGGCAGGTAAAGATGAGTTGACAAATGAAATGAAATGACAAGACAAAGTTACTTAAAAAGTTAGATTTATAAGTACAAAACCCAAATACTATTTACATATTTGTACCAATATTGGTCCCACAACAGTGGTAGGAGTATCTAGCTAGGGCTGAGCATGCAGAATCTGAGTCATGTAGCTAAGCTGGTCAGGCTCCATACCAAACTCAAAATAAATAAATAAAATTCTCTCTCTCCTCGACTATCTATCTATATACTCCTCCTTTAGTTGTTTTAAAGTAATTAATCAGAAATGGCAGTTTCATAGGAACCAAATTGTTGAATACTAACCAACTCAGTTGGGCTAAGGATTAGTATTTAGGAGGCAGCAGCAGCATCACAAGTCATGACTCTCCCTCCCTAGGACCCTAACTAGCTAGTTAGTTAATTAGTTGGAAGAACATCATGATGCATTGAGCTAGGACGTGTGACAAGAAGTTTTCGTGGACAGGTAATAACTATCATATCAAACCCCGTGTTATATATGATTCTTTCGTTTCAAATTAATATAATTAAAAAGTCATTTTAAGTATTTTTAAATTTAAAATTAATAAATTTATTAAATATTTTTATATAAGTTATAATATTTATCATTATATTTTTCTGTTAATTTTAAATTAATTTCTTATATGTATGAATATAATATGTTATATATTGATATTTATTATATTTTTATATGAAATATATGTATAAGCGCAGTTAGTTAGTTAGTTAGTTGGGGATATTATAGAAATTATATTTTATTTCATTCAATTTCAATACAATTTTTAACTAATGTACCAAACAAACGCATGAATGAAGTATATATTGAATTCTGATTCTATTATGATTTGATTTCAGTTTCGATCTTAATAAAATGTAAAGAACATTTTTCATTTACGCAGGCAGTATATATTTAGTTAGTTGGCAAACATAAGCTAGCAAAGGTGTTGGAAATCTTACTTTGGATATGCATGCAGGTGTATGGTGTTTTAGAATCAAATGCCTGCCTTATTGCTGAGATTATAATTGTAATTATATTTTGGGTATATTGTTTTAACGATTGATTGTACGTATCATGTACATTTATAATTTTGTTGTGATCACTCTATTCTTATATACTTTTTGAATTTATTTGCCTGAAAATTGATCATGCATATTATATTATATATATATATATAACAAAACATAAATATTTTTAAATTTCTCGCTCACTCACATAAATCATTTGGGCTGTCTAAAGTTTGGAATAAATCCCACAGTTCTACCTAATATAATACGCACGATTCCACACCGACCCTTTTCTGCTTTCCCTTTATTTTTTTCTGGAAGAGGAAGAGGAAGAGAGGGCCTCTACTTTCTCTCTTTCTTAAAAACAACCAAATTTATGGTCTAATTCTTATTTTCTCACGTCCGATTCTGTAAGTGCAAGATTCACTAGGATCATCCAATGACGACGGCTCTGAAATTTGTAATTTCAGCCGGTGATGTAGTGCCAGAGATATTGGACACCGCTAGTATATATATATATATATATATATATATATATATATATATATGTAATCTTTCGAGGCTGGCTGGGGGTGAAGGGGGGAAGGGGGTGAGTCACACAAGAAGCCAGCTGGATGATTGGATATAAAAGCTGTTGTGTAGTACTGGAATATAAAAAGAAGTGAAAATGTATGTATTGTTCAAAACGCATGCAAAAGTAGTACAGTCCCATGATAGATAGTTGTACTAGCTAGTAGTAGTATATATCTCACTCACTTGCGATGAAACTGTTACATGCCTCAGAACCAAATCTCCCTCTCAGCTCTGCCTCAGATTTTCATGTCTCCGTTTTCCTATCGTCCCCATGTATATATAATATATATATATATATATATATATACTGCTATACTTCCTCTTTCCTTAATAATTCCTTAGCATTCACCGTGTGTGTGTGTGTGTTTTTTTTTTTTTGGCTTTTTGGGCTTTATGTAGTTCCTTTCTATTTCTTCATGCATGCTTGTGAATTGTGATTGCATGCAATGTTCATATATATATATATATATATATATATATATATATATACATCTTTTACAGATAAGATTATAAATGGTGAAATAATTATTTAAGTGGCATGGGCGGGGGTTGAATTGGTGATCTATATTTAAGAGTATATATGTATGTATGTTGAAATGAAGGAGCTTTCTTCAGTCCAGTCCGAGCCAGTTTGAAGGCTGATAACACAACTGCTGACTCGTTGTTTCATGAACTCATCAACAAGTATGGAGATAACGTGATGTGTTTTTGATCGAACGATGCAGGAGATGTGTTCAGCTATTGCTGTCGCGTCTTGGACTGAAGGGAGCTCCCTATACTTCTCCAATACCTGACCTCGCTCGATCTCTTGTTATCTTCAATCTTAATTAATTAATTATATATATATATCATATAATTAATGCTGTAGCTACTTGTTTAGTTTAATTAATTCACTTGCTATGAATGTTGCTTTTCCCTAATTCTTATAGAGTCAACTAGCTTGTGAAGCAAAATAGTATATGTTGTTATTAAAGTACTCATGTCTCTATATATATAAATGCTTTTAATTAACATATATATTTTTAATTCAGTTGCAGGTTAATATTTGCAGTCTATCGGGGGAGACCTCTCTATACCTACCATGATCAGCAAAATGGAGTTTACCGCGCGCAGATGAGAATATATAACACTAGGAAACAAGTGGGAGTGCTTTAATTGTGAAACAACTTTTTGTAGTGCATCGATCTGTATGAAATTATTGTAAATAACAAGGAGTTTGTATATATATTATGTTTGGTATCGAGTTATATATGTACCATTCATCTGTTTACCCTTTCAACTGACTACGAGTAGTTCTGTTAATCGACTAATTTTATTGTTATTTTTTCCATTTAATAACGTCGTTTTACAATATATATGTTTGTGGTAACCAATTAAATCCAAATTTATATTTATATACATAAGAATGGATTTCATTCTTATGTATTATTGCCCTGTGAAAGTGTTGAATCTGTACATAATCCTACAGAAATCACAACCCTAAAAGTACAACCTAATGACATTAAAGATTTGTAATCAAGAGTTGGTAGGTATTTTATGCTTCTAAAGTCTAGGGCTGCAAATGAATTGAGTTGCTTGGAGAACCGAATATTTTACAACCAAGTGCGGATCTAGGATGTGTTCTCAGTTGGAACGGATTTTTTTAAGTCGAAAATTAAAGTGAAGGACCAAGTTGAATTAGGATCCTCTTCATTTCATCTTTTATTTCATTTTTCATTACATGGTCCAGATTTAAAATGTGCGCTCTCTCTCTTGTCAGTATGATGCACATTCCTTTACATTTTAAATCTGGATCATGAAATGGAGAGTAACATGGAGGGTAAAATGGAAAGAATACTAGTCCTAAAACTTAGCGAGTTAGAGAGTGAGAGTTTGAATACATTATACACCAGTGTGTTTAGTTTTTTAAGTGTAGTAGTAGTTTAAATTTTTTTCCCCTCTATAAGTTTAAGTTTATCAAGTTTTATTTTTGTCCTTGTCCCTATATCTATGAAAAAAATTAAAAAAATCCCAACATAGGCAGTGCCTACTCTTCCCTTTTAATAGATTCGCCATTGGTCTCATTACCACTTTGAGTTTCGCTTGGTTTATGTACAAATATGGTTCTTCAATTTTTAGTCTTTTATCTATTTTTTTAAAAAAATCAGTGGCTTATTTTGATATAGAAACAAACATTACAATTGATTTACAGCAACATGTACTTGGTAAAATATCAATTTATATAGCAATGTAAATTATTTAGTCACAAAATTTTAATATGAATTAAAAACCAATAGTTAATTAAATAAATAGAGGTAATATGTATACTATAAAAGTGAGAACTCAATGGATTTAAAAACTAATCATAACAAACATGCATAAATAGTTTAATTTACTTAAAAGATGCAAGTTGCATGACATTAATTTCAAATCACTTTATTGCTATGAATCTTCAACAAGAATTTGTTAACCGACAAATTTTCAGTTGGTTACTTGTAGACGACAACTTTTAATCCACACAATTTATCACGGGGGAAGCCAACTAGCCAAGTTAATTATCGAAAAACTAATCAATTTAAAGGAACCTTTACACTGCCACAATCTTCTTCTTTTCTTAATCCTTTGCTAGACAAAGACCTAAATCCTATGAGAACTAGGAATCCAAATCCTAAAAGGAATTGCAATTATAACTAGTTTCCATAAAGAAATAGAATCTAATAAGGAAATAAAATCTCAGTCCAAAGAAGTCCTAATTCTAATAGTAATATCAATCCAATTCCATGTAGGAATCTCCAAATATTGAGAAAGTCAACTGCTGGTCAAACTCCTCTTCAATTCAACTCCAAATCAACTTGTTTCCATCCTTTTAGCTTTAATTCACCTGAAAATAATAAACATCTCAATAAGTCCATATACACTATAAAATATATAGTAAACTAAATATAAAGGAATAAAAATAAATGAATATTATGTACTTATCAAATTCCCCCACACTTAGCCTTTACACGTCCTCGTGTAAACCAAAAGTTTGATTTCCAAAAACAATTCCATTCAACCATAATGTTAAAAGATTTTAAGATCAAATCATAATTATTAATACTAAACCCACAAAAGCATAATCAATGTTCATCAATTAACTCACGATAACCACCTTGCCATTTCACCAATGAATTTCATTAAGTTAAATTGTAATCACATAAGTCCTCTTCTATGATCCACACACTTACTCAACTTAATTATCATGGAGCAAAAACCGTGCACACCACTCAAAACTCAAAACATATTTTTATGCTTTAATTTTTTACCAGAACCCTTTCATTTTACTATTTGTTTCCGGTGAATGCATTTTATGCTCCGTTTCACCTTCCTCAATCATTCTTTTGTAAATGAGTGCATTTTATGCTCCATCTCACTTATCCGCACGTGTTTATGGGAGAGTGCGTTTTACGCTCCATCTTATCCCACCACATGACTTCTCTTGTGTTTCTTTTTCAACAATTTCACTGGTTTCCAATTTTTCTTATTATTTTTTTTTTCACATGGTCCTGTAAAAAACTTAAGCAGTTCAATAGTTCTAGAGCATGAGATTAGTGCACATAGACAACTCCACAGATAACTTAGCCAACTAAGCATATATCACATGTTCAAGTACTCATGAGACACAAATTCAACTCAAATCAATTACTATGGATCATAACTTAGTTTTTCTCAATCATTAACCAATTAAGCATCAAATAGATTTTAAATTTTTAGCATTGATTCTCATTTGTTGATCTTAACCTTCGAACACATAGGCAAATAGAATCATGGAATCCAATTTTTTTCAAAAATTTTCAAAGGCATCAAGATGGTCCTATTTTCTATCAAAATCAGCAGATCAATATCACTAAAAAAAAAATAAAAAACCTAAATCTCTCCCCCCACACTCAAACCTTACATTGTCCCCAATGTAAGAAAATCATGCAAATAAGAAATAACTACATGCAATTAAAAAAAAATAAAGAACTAAATAGTTAAAGGAT
The DNA here is from genome assembly GCA_020205555.1 of Panax stipuleanatus. NCBI lineage: Eukaryota > Viridiplantae > Streptophyta > Magnoliopsida > Apiales > Araliaceae > Panax > Panax stipuleanatus. Next base: position 7,010,557 of record CM035126.1, read on the forward strand.
AGAAAAATCAAATCTGATTTCTTGGGTTGCCTCCCAAGCAGCTGCTCTTGTTTATTGTCATTGGCTTGACATCTTCCCCTCGTTCTATGTAATTGGAGTTGTGAACTTCAAGTGGATTGGTAACAGTTTCTTCCTTAATTGAGGAACATTGTGTACTTCATGATTTTGCTCCTTTCCAGCCACCAAATCCTCCTTGTATAATTGTATTTGATCAAAATATTCCTGTACTGAATAATTCACAACATCAATAGCAAAAACAGTTTTAACATTACCAAGATACTTTTTAGCCTCATATGCATTGAACTGGAACTTTGCATTGTCTAATTCTATGGTAAAGGTATGATGGTGTGTAGCACTCCTTGTTTCTGTTAGTTGTATTGATGGAGATGAATCCACGTCTTTCTTGTCGAGATCTGCAGAACTTATCAAATCAGTCCCATCTTCCTCTTGTTCCTTCTCCTGATCAAATTCTATATGATTGTCTGTTCCTGAAGTAAGCATTGAATCCTCCTGCTCCTCTTCGTCAAATCCCATTGTACTGAAGTTCTCAACAAACGGAGGAGGTAACTCCCCTAAACCTTGAGATTCTAACCTCCCTATTGTGGTTGCAAGCTGACCAACTTGATCCCTCATACCTTGAACAGAAGTTATTGTCTCCTGCTGGAACTGCTGTGTCTGACTCATGAACTGTAGTGTTTGGCTCATGAATGCCTTGAACATATCCTCCATAGATGTCCCAGAATTGACAGGTACTTCGTAGCTCAAGTCGTGATGATCTCTCCATCCGAAATTGTGAGTTTCTGCCCAAGGATCACATAGATGTGGATTTTGTCTGGAGAATGTCCCCACAGCATTAACTTGATGAACAATTACATCCTCTTGCACTATGGGACAATCATTTGTCACATGCCCTGATTTTGAGCAAATTCCACATACTTTTGCAACCGGCACGTTTCCTGTTGTTAATTGTTTCACCACAGCAGTTAAGTTAGAAATCTGTTGTACCAATTCACTCGTGCTTACCTCACTTACCCTTTGTGGAGCATGATCATTTCTTGTTCCGTATTGTTGTGAGTTAGCAGCCATGTTTGCAATCAAATTTCTTGCATCCTCCAGTGTCTTGTCTACTAATGCTCCTCCACTAGCCGCATCGATCATACTTCTTTCCATTGGTATCAATCCCTCATAGAAGTACTGAATCAAGTGTTGCTCATCAATCCCGTGAGGTGGACAGCTGGAACACAACTTCTTGAACCTTTCCCAATACTCGTAGAGAGTTTCTCCATTGAACTGCCTGATTCCACATATCTTCTTCCTTGTATCAGCAACTCTTGATGCAGGAAAATACCTCTCCAAGAATAGCCTTTGCATATCGGTCCATGATCGTATCGATCCTGAAGGAAGATAGTATAACCAGTCTTTCGCCAAATCTGCTAAGGAGAATGGAAAAAGCCTAAGCTTGATCTGCTCATCTGTCACTCCTTGTGATTCCATTGCGGAACACACCACATGGAACTCCTTTAGATGCGTATATGGATTTTCACCTGTAAGACCACGAAAAATAGGCAAAAAGCAAATTAGTCCATAGTCAAGTTCAAAAGCAACATCTAAGGTAGGATATTCAATACACAAGGATGGTTGATCAAGGTCTGGAATAGCCAGTTCTTTTAAAGTCCGATTGTTGTTCGGCACAGCCATCTTTTTCTTTTTAAGTGTTGGAACAAGAGCTTCTTTTGTATCTGCAGTTTTCTCTATCTCTTGATCAAAATTTGAGTGAGAGGATTGAGTCATAAAACAAAAAGAAAAAAAAATAAAATAATAAAATAAACAAAAACAAAGAATAAACAAAAACAAATAACACTCCCCGGCAACGGCGCCAAAATTTGAGAGCTGTCGTTTACACTCCTAAATTAACCTCACTTTCACTTCACGAATTTAAATAATTAGCACAGTAGTAAGCAAGGATCGATCCCACAGAGAGTGAGTTTGTTTTAGATTTATTCTACTATTTTAACAGAAAATAAAAATGGGGGATTTTTGAAATTGTTTTAAACTAAGAAAAATAGAATTTAAATAAAGAGATTAATCAAATATGTAAAAACTTCAGTTCTGTAGTTCAGTTTCACCAAGCACAGCAATTAATTAATCAAGTTATTATTCTTTACCCTTCAATGAAACTATTAACCCTAGATAACAATAAGCTCTGCTATCCGAAATTCTCCTTAGATATTCACTGTATGAAACAAGCTCTTCACCAGATTCAACTAGCATATAACCTAGAACAAGCTCTCTAGATTTAATATGATAGAAGCATTAAGAAATAGAGAATTAGGCTAATCCAAGCAACAAACACATAAGCTCGATTTGTTTAACTTGTTTTCTGATAATCTTAGCAATACACAAAAGCTTGTCCACAATTAGTATCACTAATTTACTACTTGTGATGAAGACAGATATCAATTACACGTAATACCAATCTTAATCTAGCATATGATAATGATTAAATTAACTCAATTGGCCATATCAAATTAATTAGATCAATTAGCATACAATCAATGAAAACAGATTATCAGAAGAAATTTCATACAAGAAGAAATAAATAATAATACTTAATTAATTAATTACTTGTAACAAGGTTCCACCTCCCTTTAGAACTGAATAAAGAAACTAGCCTGACATGCTCCAAGTCTACACTTCAATGAGGTATGATAGTTGGTAGAAGATTGAATGAAATAAAACCTTGACTATCATCCTCTATTTATAGTGCTAGACAAAGACCTAAATCCTATGAGAACTAGGAATCCAAATCCTAAAAGGAATTGCAATTATAACTAGTTTCCATAAAGAAATAGAATCTAATAAGGAAATAAAATCTCAGTCCAAAGAAGTCCTAATTCTAATAGTAATATCAATCCAATTCCATGTAGGAATCTCCAAATATTGAGAAAGTCAACTGCTGGTCAAACTCCTCTTCAATTCAACTCCAAATCAACTTGTTTCCATCCTTTTAGCTTTAATTCACCTGAAAATAATAAACATCTCAATAAGTTCATATACACTATAAAATATATAGTAAACTAAATATAAAGGAATAAAAATAAATGAATATTATGTACTTATCATCCTTTTAAACAAATTAATAAAAAAAGTGTTTTAAAAAAAGGTCAATCATAAAAATAATTAATGAATAACACAAATAATCTTCAAAACGATGATTGAAGTGAAAAAAATCCCCAAATGTCTAAAATAAATATATCAAAGTTATAAACTACTCCTTCCGTCCCTAAAAAGATGAACAAAATACAATTTGCACACATATTAAGAAAAATAAAAATAGATGAAAGAAAAAAAGTTCTAAAATTATCCTTAGTGGCCCTACAAGATTATATAAAATGATGAATACTTTTATTTTTTTTATATTAATAGTGTGACACCCCCAAATCCGGGTAATTCAATTCCATGGGATTTGGTGTTCACTGTACAAATATCATCTATCTATCTACCCATAATAAATGCAAACCATGCAATAGATATAAATAAATTCTCACTTTATGGGGTTATAACATCGGAATAATAAATACAATCCTAGGTCATACTAATCTTAAATCTCAAAAGCGAAAACGTAAACAAATAATAAGTCTTACACAACTTAACATAAGTCTTAAACATAAACATATTAAATAAACAAGTTTTTATCACTTGTTGACCCTGCCTTTGCCTTTGCTAGTAGAAGGCTCTAATTCAGACCTTTCGTTCTTAACTGCAATATTATTATTACGCAAGGGTGAGCACGATTGCCCACAAGTATAACAATATAACAACAATATAATAACATGCGAGTGAATCAAGGACTTCTGAAATAAAAAACTCAATTTTTGAATCAAGAATGAATAACAAGAATTAAAAGAACTTTTGAAGGTCATAAGACCTTGAACTATGTCCTAGGTTGTAAAGTGTTTATACTTTTAAACCTTTAACAGTCATAAGACTATGGACTCTACTTCTCGTACTTAGGGGGATCAACCCTTAGTACCATACTGTGCACAATATCTTAACGCTAAAGCATCATAAATCCCCTATGGTAGGGTGGTTCATCTTAGTTTGACATTAGAGTCTGCACCAAAGGAAGTTTGATTTGGATAAACTCAATAATAGTTCTGGAATTTAGAACGCTCATCAACTATGGACTAGTCGAATCAATAAGGGTTCATTAGTCTTATAAGGTTTAACAATAAATGATATTTAATTTGAATAACAAATCTCAAGAGTATACAATTTAATAAGTATTGTATAACTGAAGTAATGCTTCAAAAGGGTTATAATATCTCGTATGGAATCTTGAACTTGAATAGTAAGAACAAGAACTTGATTGACATAGAATTATAAGTATCAAACTTGCTGAAGAATAACTTTGAAGTTAGAAAGTTTGCTCAATTTAAAGACTATGAATAAGAACTTGTTTAACAATAAAAAGTCAGGGATAGAATACTTGCCTCGTGCACAAGTTACAAATATAGTTACAATTCAATTCCTCAACGTTCTACACATTACATTATGCATACGATGTCGATTAGTTTCATAACTTCTATGTTCAACTGTTGAACCTTTCATTTAAGTTCAACTTACAACTTGGTTCCTAGTGTTAACTTATTAACCAACCACATAACATGAGTATGAATTCACAATATGCATATCATATAGGTATAATCCTTCAAACAATCATAATTAAGTTTTACAATCACAATATTCAAGTTCACACTTAGTTTATTAACATGAACTTCAAATCATATAATATGTGTTAATAACATGTTATAGAATAGCATTACATGTTCATCAAGTCCTCAAGTATGTTATAGCATAGTATTACCCTTGGCACGACGTTTCGACGTTCATTCGTCGCACGCCCTACTCGTCCCTCTTGCGTATGCTTAACATGCACATGCAATTTGTCTAAAACATCATTGATTAATGTTAAACATCATTATATTTCATAATATTCATGTTTTATAACTTATAACAACATCTTTTATCGTCGAGAGCATTACACTTACGTACGGGCATGTCCGACGCCCTCCGATTGCCTCCGAATACGCATCAGTCACAAAGATGGTCATTTTGACCCCTACTAACGACTTCAAATCAAAAAACTTAAAAAATAAAAATTGTAGGTCTACTCGTTATTTTTCTGAATCATCATGAATCGCCTTAATCGGAGTTTGTATGAAAAATTTATGCTTATTTTACTACAGGAGGTCAAAATAGTCTCGCCTTACACTATTTTCACTCCGGACAGCATACACCCCCGCTGGGGAGGGGGTTTTGGCCTACCAGGACCCGCTGGGGCAGGGCTCCCCGCTGGTGAGACTCTGATTCGCAATTTTTGACAGATCGTAGCCCAATTACTCCAATTAAATACAAATTAAACTAGTACCGTGATTTCTATGAAGTATAAACTTCATAGAAACATCGATTATACAATGTTACTAACATGTTTTTAACATCTTAAATCATGCAATTACTCGAATCAAATCACGTAATTTCACTGTTCTTGAAAGTTTTGAAGAAAAATATGAAATTTAACATCACGGATTCGTTATAACTCCGAATCCATCCGTTCAAAGTTTGTTTTCTTTGTTTTAACATGTATTATCATAATGTACTGTCAAATTTAAGTTAAACAAACAATTCATGGCATACAATTGTTCATAAGGGCCATAAGGCCATATATACAAATTTTATACTCTGTAACTTCAAAAAACCTAATTGAAACATAATTACATGGTGTTGGTCACTGTGATTCATGTATGTATGATATAAAACATGTTATTAACATATAATAACATACACATGATCATATCTTAAGTAAATCATGAAAATCGTTTTTCACAGAGAACTTTTAAAACATGTTAATGGAAAATTCTGAAAACTTTTGAAAAACTTAATTAAAACATATTCACATGGATTTGATTGTTTTACAACATGCATAGATGGTAGAAATCATGTTATAATCATTTAGAATCACATACTTCATCAATCCATGGCTTAATCACAAAATAGACTTTTTACAGAGAACTTGAAAGAGAAAACATAGTACGTGAAATAGAAATTGGGATGAAGAATATACCCTTGCTAACTCTGTTTGATAATGATATAGATTCTATTTCTCAATCTCTCAATTCTCTCTGTGTATTTCTCTCTAAGTTTCTCTCAAACTTTTCTAAGTTTTTTCTTTGATAGAATATAACACTAACATGAATATAATATACATATAGATATATAATATACGTGTGTAGAAAACTGATGCCGTAGTGGTCAGTTAATCCTATTATGGGTTAATTGGCCAACTTCTTCTAATTAAGGCCTTATTTGGCTGGCCACTTACTAACTCATTCCCATTAATTTAATTAAACTCTTATAATATAGTTAAATAATGTCACACCCAATTAATCATATAATCTTATTTAAATTCATTAAATTAAATAGAACAATTCCACATTAAATCAGATAATCACATGATTAAAATTCTCATTTATTAATTATGTCAAATCATTAAATCTCTAATTAATTAATTAATTATTAAAATAATTAGAATAATATTATGCTTATTAAATAATACATTTAATCCAATAAGCTCAATTAAATTCATACTTTGAATATTAAAATTCTCCACATTAATTTAATCAATGTAACACATATAATTAAATTAATCTACCATAATTTCATCAATTAATTATTTAACTCAATATTTAAATCATCAAAAAATATTTATTTTAATTCAATAAATATTTAAATCATATTACAAAATCTTGTTCGTCACAAATAGACCCCACTAAATAACATATGTAGCATGCACTTTATATATTTTATCTCACCTTTTTTAAAACAAAAAAATTATACATTTAGCCATCCTTTATGGGGACGCAGGGCAGTATATTTCATCTAAAATTACTTTATCTCATTGGAACAATAAAATATATTCTCCTCAATTTTAACTTTTTGAAATCATCTTAAAATATTTTAATATAAAATATGTGTCTGATTATCTCCTACCTACTTCTTAAATTTTAAATTTTAAAATTAAGAGTAAAATATATATTTTTTGCATCCTCTAAGTATAACTCTTTCATTAATATGTCCCCTTTAAATTTATTAAATTACATATCTGCCCCTCCCCTATACGTGTAAAAAAATCTCAGCATAGGTGGGTGCCTATGCTGCCCAAGCATAGGTTCGCCCCTGTTTACAACCAAAAAGTATAGTTTAGCAAATTCTTATCGAATGTAATGAAGATAATTTGGACGAAATTACATTCCGTCGATAATAATATATTTTTGACGAAATATTCTCTTAGTCATAATTCTATATTCTCGCCAGCGCACAGTATATTGTTGACAATTAAACTATTTTTGAAGAAATTTTTATCAAAAATAAACTATTTTTAAGGGAATTATTTTCGATAATAATTTCGTCGAAAATAGTTTTAACTTAACCCTATCAATTCATTTTTTTCTCGTGCCTCTTGAAAACTATCCCTCTCATTCTTCATAGCTCCTCTTTCAGATCATTATTAGCTCTGCCGCTTGAACACTAAGGACATTTAATTAGTTGGACACTTCTAAAATAAAATAAAAATAAAAATAAAATAATACAATTTAATAAAGTAAAATAAAAATAAAATAAATAATTTAATAAATAAAATAAATAAAACTTGTAGAATCTTTTGAACTCCTCGTAGATTCTTGCCTGTTGATCATAGTTACAAAACGATATCTGCACAGTTCAACAGAAAGATAGATTGGGCTGGCTGAACGATCTAAAATTTCCACCAGCAGGAAATTAAAGGAGCACACTAAGTTGAGAGCAATAGGTTACGATAAAACTTATAACTGAACACACTCGTCCATGTTGTTTGAGTTTTCATACTGGGTCATTATATAGATACCATGCATAGAGAAAATAATGTATTTGACGATTTAATTTAATAAAACAAAAGACAATGACAATGCACAATTAGATTTGGAGGCACTTGACATAAGAGGGAATTGTGGCTTCGACTTGACAAGTCAAAACCTAAAACTCTATTTTTTCTTACTAAGCAACATGTTGAACACATTTGTAAGTGGATGAATGTGTTGAAACTCCCAGATGATTATGATTCTAACATATCTTGTTGCAGTAAGGTTGAGTAGCTGAAAATTAATGGGTTCAAGAGTCACAATGATGAAGGAGATTTCATAACTCATTTTTCATATTACCGTTAAACCGCAATTACAAATTTGTTTCTCTCACACCTTTCCAACAAGACATAACATTATCCCTTTTTTCTTGCAATTTTTGAAAATGATAGCCTACCTGTTTCTCAGAAAACACGTACATAAATAGAATGCTATTCGATTTTATATTTTCTTCTTAATTAAATTCAATTGCTCTTCTTGTCTTCTGTTTTTGAAAAATATATATAAAAGGTTCGCTCGTACCACAACCGATCGATTATATCGAAAACTTATGCTATGTGATAGGGTACTTAGGGACTCACCCACTAAGAGCATTCACAACAGTTTTTCTAATTAACTTCCTATCCCTAATTTTGAGGAATACATCAACAAATCATTATCCAACAGTGACTCTCTATTTTAATCCCTATATAGGATTTTACTCCCTATTATGAGGGAGTCAAACTACCGTTATCTATATATACAAAATGACATTTCACACCCTCATTTAAGTGGACAAATCATCAATCACACATCTTGACATTTTTTTACTACTTCATTTTCAAATTATAAAATTAATATTAACTTATTTTTAAAAAATTAATTTCAAACATATTTAAATTTAAAATTGATATAAATTTATTTAATTTATGTCAATATAATTATAAATATTATAAAAGTACTATTAATTATAAAATTTATTATTTTCAAAATTTAAATGAATCATATTAAATTTAAATTTAAAAATATCACAAATTAACTTTTTTAAAGTTAATATTGATCTTATGTACATTTGCAAATACAATCCATTCAATACTCACTCCATAAATTACTTCAAATTTAAAATAAAATAAAAATTATTTTACAGTGAAATACAATTGATAAATTATACTCTCTTTTATAAATTATAAGATTATTATTAATTTAATATTTTGACTGTTGGAACTTTCAAATTTTAACTTTTAATTTTTAAATTTTATTATTTAAAGAATCAATATAAAGAACCTGTTGGGTACATATTGAAAAAATTGAATTCCTATTTTGTAGAATGACCTAATAAACTGCAAACTAAGAATAAAAATAAAAAAATTATTGTGAATGCTCTAATTCTCCCTTTCAAGTAAATTGTTGCCTTTCAAGTAAATTGCTGCCTTTTGAATGAAAATCTTGATAAGCGTTCTAATTGTTCCAAGGAAACACAAGGTCTAGTTAAACTACCCGAAGGTCCCAAACCCAATACTATACGTACAAATTAAAGTTGCTTTGGTTTTTGAAAGGGTATTATTATTGTATATATATATATTTTATAAAGTAATAAGAATATACCCAATTACAACAATACACACATTATATATACTAGTTTATGTGGCACATTTTATTAAAAGAGTTGTTTGATAATCAATTTTTATTATATGCTTAAATATACTATTTTACTATTTTACTCTTATATCAATTTATACAAATTTGAGGTGAAAGTATAATAAATATTAAATAATTCATTCAAATAAATCACCAACAATGAATAACTAGTAACATATTTCAAGAACATAAGAATTATTGTAACAATTTTACATAATTAATATAAAATATGATGATCATGGTGGGTGGCAGTGAGTTGTGATGGTGGTTAGTGATGATGGTGGTGGTGAGTTGTAGTGGGTGGTGGTGGTGGTGTAAGAGAAGTGAAGTGAAGAATTAAAAAAAATAAAATTAGAATAGTGAAAATAAAAGAGTAATGAGGAGTTTATCAAATCAGATTACTTCTTTGTGTGAAAAAAATAAATAATGAAACACCATCTTATTATGTTTCCAAATCCATGTAAAAATCTTGTGGTAATTGGTCGTGTGACAAATTAATGTATAGATATTTATTAAAGACACTATCCAAGAACCCAAGTTTAAAAATTTTATGTTGATATATTGCTTTATGCAATTATTTTTTTGAGTAATACACTAGGAGTACTACTATACATACATACAAACTTGCAATATATATATGCTGGTTTTTCAGTTATCAAAAAACTGTTACATTTTTTGTTTTTTTTCTTATTTATGAATGAATTATAATCATGCACCTTCGATAGGCTGACACCAATATTCACACTAGGCCCTTTTTCGTCATTCAGAACACGATCACAATCACTTCCCGCCAAAACCTTCCTTCTCCTCCAAAAAATCAAATTTCCTTATATATCACGGATTACGACAAGCTTCAGAAGAAGGTTTGACAGCATCAATGGCGAAATCGTCGCTTCTTCTCGTAGCTTTCTCTCTCATAATTTTCTCTCTCTTCTCTCTCTCCTACCCTTTACCTTCCGAAACAATCGTCAACGCGGTGGACACTCTGTCGAACTCAGGCTACATAGCCATGTCCCTAACCCTACAACTCACCTCCCAAACCATACTAACTCCTCAACTCCGCTCCGCCACCATATTCTCTCCTTCCGACTCCGCCTTCGCCGATTCCGGTCAGCCTTCTATCTCTCTCCTCCAACTCCACTTCGTTCCTGTCGCCGTCTCCGTCGAAAGCCTCCGATCACTCCCCTACGGTACCAAAATCCCTACCATGTCCCCCGGCCATTCCCTTACAGTCACCTCAAACATTTCCGATTATCAATTCTTACTGAACAACGTCACAATCAGCGGATCGCCGATATACGACGATGGATCCTTGGTTGTTTTCGGAATCAAAAATTTCTTCGATCCGGATTTTACTCTTTTGGATCAAATTCGAACCCCTAGATTTGGATGTGTAGTGTTTAAGGATTATCCGAAATCATCCGGAGCTTTTTCGTTTCACGAAGCTTCTGGAATGCTGAGATCTAGAGGATTTTCTGTGATGGCATCGTTTCTAGATCTGCAATTGCTAGGATTTCTAGGTCGGCCGAAATTGACTGTATTTGCTCCAGTTGATGAAGTTATGGTTGAAAAAGCCGGTGATTTTGTAGAGTACTCCTCGCTCTTCCTGCGGCATGTTATTCCTTGCAAGCTTTCGTGGACCGATCTTGCTAATGTTCATGAGGGAACAGAGCTACATACTTACTTGGAGGGATTTACTCTGAATGTTACCAGATCATATGATATTTTCATGGTGAATGAAGTTGCGATTACGTTTCCAGACATGTATTACAGCGATTGGCTTGTTGTTCACGGCGTTCATGAGATGCTTTCGTTGCCGAGAACTCCAGAGCAAAACGGGCATAAGCTTTCTGAAGATGTCATGGGCCGCAATCAGGAGTCCTCAATTGGGCCAAATCATGGTGAATTTTGAGTTTTAAGATTGGAAATTAGTGAAGAAATACACTGTTTTTACCTTTACTGCATGAAGATGGAGATTTTCTTTTGCAAGTATAGATTGATTCGTCGTAGGGTTGTATAGCTGACTTAGTTCAGTGAAAACACTACTCTAGTATATAAATCTGTATTGCTTTAGAAGATTACCAATGTCTGTATGATTCATCAATCCTCTCCTGTTAGTTTAAAGAGTCAGGAATTTTGATTTCTTTGGTGTGCAATTTATTGGTTTCTTGTAGTTATTGATTGGGGGGAATACTTGGTTACATTCTTCAAGCCCTTTATGAACTATGGGTTATCAACTGTAAATGAAAAGCAAAGAAGATGAGAAAACAAGCCTGCTTGTGACTGAAAATGGAAATTTCTAACTTGTGTTTCAGTTTACATTAACAAGGGTTACTACTGAACCTGAACAGTCATTGTAATTAAGCTAGCATATCTCACTATGTTAACCAACCAATTGAGTTTTCCTTAGATTCTCAAGCTTCTGACTCAAAATCAGAACAGTATGCTCCCTCCCGTCACCACGAAGAGCTTCTTTCAGATTACTAAACATCTGACCTGGAGGCCTAATACCCATATCCAGCATTTCTTGAAAATATTTACAGGCATCATCCAACTTATTCTCATGGCACAAATTATTAATCAATGTTGAAAACATATGCATGACAGGAAGAACGCCCTTCGCTTTCATCTGGTCCCAAACCCTCATTGCCATATCTATCCGCTCGTCATTGCAAAACATCCGCACTATAATCTCGTACGTACTCACTACCGGCTCACAACCTGGCTCACCGCTCATTCTCTGGAAGACGGAGTAAGCCTCTTCTGTCCTTCTTGCCTTTATGAGGTGATAAAGAATAATATCGTAAGTTCGAGCATTTGGACCAACCCCATATTTCTTCATCTCGTCAACTTCACGATAGGCATCGTACATGCGCATTGACCAACAAAAAGCGCCCACGACGGCATTATAAGTGGGTGCCTCTGGGGGAAAACAACTATGTTTTGATAGTTCAAAGAACTTGAGAGCTTCATTCAACCTCTTCTCATTGCCCAATCCATTAATCAAGGTACAGTATATATGGGGAGTTGGCTTAATGTTCTTTGCCTCCATTTCATGAAACATTTCAATCGCTTCATCGTTCCTTTTAGCCTTGCAATAAGCATGGATAATAATTCCACAAGTCACAGCGTCTGGCTGAAACCCATCTTCCTTCATTTCTCTATAAATTTCATCCAATCTCAGCATATTCTGCTCTTGACCCCAGCCTTCCAAGAGAATAGTATACGACTTGATATCGGGCTTAAGTTTTCTGTTTTTCCATTTATCAAACAGCTGCTGTGCTCTCTCCACTTGTCTGGACTTGCTCAAAGTATCAATCAATCTATTATAATCAGACAATTCTGGCTTCAACCCAAATTTCTCCATCCTCTCAAATGCCTCTACAGCTTCTTTAACCTTTCTAGCTCTAGCGTACCGCCTCGAAATCAGCGAAAAAGTGTCTTTATTCAACACCCCTTTTTGTTTCATGTCACTCACCAAATTCCAAATCATCTTAAATTGCTTTATTTTTCCCAGAGCTTCAATTAGAGCATTGTAGCTTTCAGCTGTATGTTTGAATCCATTTTGCTTCTCAGCCCATCTGAAGAAAGATAATGCAAGTACCCCGGCATTGCTAAGCTTCTTCAAGACCTCCACAACTAAAACAGAAGATACATCAACCGCAACAGAATTTAAGGCAGTCTCAATGTTAAAATTTTCGTGGTGATTTAATAGTACTCTACAGAGTTTCTCTGATTCTTGGGCAGTTTTGGGGCTTTTGGGATCTGCGTTTTGGACTTGAGTTTTATCTGAACCGCCATGGATCGTTCTGCAGCTGCAGCTAATTTTGCAACCCAGAGGAAGAGATATTATATGGCGGGGGTTTAGCAGATACCAAGTTGAATTTGAAATCTGGGGAATTGAGCTGTGAGTGAAGTTTTGATGGTTGAAGGGTTTTAGGGCAACAGTTTCAAGAGAGGATTTAGAAGGAGAGCGAAGGAAAGTGGTGTTGGTTTTATGAATTAAAAGGTTCAATTTTTCAAGGGTTCTTGAGAAGCGATTCAGGAACTGAGAAAGACCCATCTATGAGCTAACGAGAATGAATTGAAGGTACATGCGAGAATGAGGTCGCTGGCTCTTGCTGGTTTGGTATGGCGGGAATAAGCACAACTCCTTGGCAATTGCCAGTATCGTTTTATTAGTTATTAGAATAAAACGAAAATTACATAATAGATTATAATATATTTTTTCTAATATTATCTAAAAATAATAGACGTATGAGGTGTAACACATCGCTCAAGATACATGTTTTTAAATTATGTAAAAGTTATTTTGCTCCCTTTTGTATTTATAGCAAACATATTTACCTTGATATAAACCATGACATCTTATTAGGCGTTTATTAAAGTTGGACGAAGGGAGTATATCTTTTTATTTGGTTGTAAGATTACGAGTGTCCGCATTGTAAGATTACCACACCGAATGTGAAACGATGCAAAATCATCACGATTCCAAGCACCCAAAGGTCTCCTTTGATGAGTCCAACATCAGTAATCTTCATGCTAGCATCCCCATCGCTGAATTGTCCAATCCACGCCCAAGAGTTTGTGGTAGCCTCATGAAATGAATTAATTTTAGATGGATTCTTTGGCATAGAAACATAATGAGGTTGCTGTCTAGATTTATATGACGAGGTAAATACTGATTTTGGAAGTGGTTAGCATGAAGTTTATTTTGAGGTAAGTTGGTCAATTGACCAATAGAATACTGACACGCAGGCGAGGCTGTATGTGTGTCAGCATTCTATTAGCCAATTGACCAACTTACCTCAAAATAAACTTCATGCTAACCGGATCCCTTGATTTTGCTATACCAATTTAGTTTACTCTCCCCAAATCGTTTTCTTTATCGGTCCAATTTGACTTTAAGTTGGCGATTTAGAAAAGTGCACATGTTTGATGAAATGACAAAAAAATAATATACATTGGTATTTTATAATGTCTAGAACGTGTATTAATATAACAATCTTTGATTGAATTTTTTTGGGAAAAAATCAATGTCGGTGTATGCGGCATCTTTATGCCAGTAGTGAAACTTTGCAGGGTGGTAAGCGCAGTTGATTTCATATTCGGTTCTCGAAGTAGTACTAACCTTTGTGTTATTAAGAGTGCAATGTTTCCCATTGAATCGAGAATATGCCGTGTTTGGACAATGTTGAGGCAATTAAACAATCTGAGCAATTATGGGGCTCAGATCCTCCTACGTCATCAACCATGTTGTGTCTTTCTCATTGTATGCCTTTTATGATTTACATTCAATATAGGTATATATGGTTTAGCAATGTTCCTCATGCATGTCTGGCCGAAGATAAAGCGGTGAAAATTGGATTTCGATAGACAAAGATAAGTTCAAGTTTCCCGGAGGTGGAACAACAATTCGTACATGGGGCAGATCAATACCTTGATCAGATTTCAAAGGAGGTTTAGCATGCTTTTATTGGTGTAAATGATACATAAATGAGGAAAAACAAAGGAATAAAGTTTGGTACGATCTGAAATCTATTTTTTTTCTTATATATATACTCCACTCATTTTCTTTTGTGCGTGCTCTAATTTTGTGATGCTACTACAAAATTTGCTCTTAATGAGAAGTAGTCAAGTAGATAAAGCTAGATTTTTTCGTTTTAACATCATCAATATTGCTATTCAACTGAATCAACAGGCTAAATAGAAAATTGGCAACTTTTCTCTAACTCTTCATTGCTAACTTTAGTGCTCCCAATATTAAAGATCATTCTAGCTTGAGATACGGTCTATGTTATATTCTATAATGAACCATTATATACAATTGCTATCGTCTATAGGAAAAGATTTGTTCTTTCTGATAATACAGCTCTTGCTATCTTTTCTGATCTCCAAGTTATTGGCTAATTGAATTTTTGAGTAGCTTGAGATCTATAACCATAATTTCTTTTTTACCATATTTCTTAGAATTGAATGAAGCTAAAAAGTTATACAACTATTAAATTATTTGCCCTAACAAACACTTGGTTTCATACTTTCTCCGAGATTTAGTGAGGTTGTTGTGGTAAAAATTTCAGTGTTATTATTAAGGGTGTAAATGAGTCGAACTGAACCGAAATAAGAGTTGCTTGAATTTGATTCGAAAAGTTAAATTTATACTCGGATTCGAATTGCATTTTAAAAACTCTACTCAGATTCGACTCGAATATTCATTACTCGAATTTGATCCGACTCGGATCGAATTATATTTAAACTACTCACAAGTTTCGAATTCGAGTATCTTCGTAATAACTACTTTTATAATGGATATAATTATCAATTGAATTTATTATTTTACTTAAAAATTAATAAATATATTTACTATTACACTTTACAAATATAAAATCACAATTAAAAATAAAAATAAAATAAAATAATAATAATAATAATCAAACAATTATGAATGATAATGCATAGAACTCTAGAATTTTGTTAGTGTTCTTCTCAGCTGTTGACATGTATGCATGCATCCAATACTTAAGTTACTGCTACTAGTTCATAATAATCAAACAATTATGAATGATAAACAATGTTCTTGACCTCCCAATTGAATTTCATTGGAATGATTTAATCCTCCCATCCCATCCCATCACATATGCTACGTTTGGATTGAAGGAATGGAATAGTGGAGGGAATGGAATAGGAGAGGGAATGGAATGATTTTTTAATATTCCATGTACATGTTTGGTTGATGTTAGGAATACATCCAAGAATGAAATTAATTATTAGAAAGTGACCTAAATACCCTCTAAATGTTCAAATTTAACTTAAATTCAATTTATATTTAAAATTTGACTCATATTTTTGTAATTTATTTTTTATAATTCTATCTTTCTTCCTTTTTTCCTACTTATAATTTTTTTCTGACTAATAATTTATTTTATTTCTTTAATATTATTTATTTTAATTTATTAAAACTAAAGATAAGTAATGTAAAATAAAATAGAATTAAACAAAACTAAATCAACTAGTATAACATCCAACTCAATAATATAAAGTGATGATAAATCCAATAACATGCAGCAGAATATAAAGATTACAAGATCATGTGCCCAACATTGAAAATTACATAACTTTTCTGAGAATTTTTACGTATGATAGCAATACCAATTAGCAACACTAGCAAACAAAGGGGTGATCCCAGTAGCATAAAAAACAATTTAGCTCAGCACGGCAGCCCAGAAATTTGGGGAAGTCTAGCAGCAACCACATACATGCAGCAGCAGTAGCGTTACCCAGCATCAACAGTTTCAGCCAACTTCGGCAGCAACCTAGTCCAAAAACCTAGCCCCCTAGCAGCAGCAGTGAGAAGCCCAAACTAGTAGAACGCCCAACCAAAGAGCATGAACAGCAGCTTTGACCTTGGCCAAAGCAACAACACCCCCACTTCATACCGAAACAAATTATCCAGAAAGCATAGCAGACCCAATGCCAAACCAGCCCCTATAATACACAGTAGGTAACACACAACATCACATAACATCTGCAACATCAGCACATAAGAGCAAAGTAGGAATTTGACCAGCAGCTGCATATAAAAAACAATAGCACCAAACAAAATAAAATAAAGCAGCCCTAGATAGCCAAACAAATCCAAAATGGCCCAACAAGAATAGATAAGCAGCCCTGCAGAACCAGAGCAGACATAACATGGCCCCTAGCCACAGACCCCATATCACTACACCTACAACACAACAATAGCAGCTGTCCAGACATAACCCAACACCTCGGTAGAATCATAACAATATCAGCAATAAGGTGATATAGAAGCAGCACATAGTAACATCCAGCCCTGCATTGATTCATCGGCTCTCCAGTCATCCATGACCCAAGACGAGGATTAAATATTTCAATGCTTCGAACCATTGCACTCCCATCAAAACCACCCACAACATATCTGCATTATTACGAATTCCGCATCTTATAATCATGTGTGCTAAGATTTTTTAATAAGAATAAAGAACAGACGAGTAACAATCTCGTTTTCAAAGCCATACTGTAGACCATTCAGAAACATTTTTTACTGGAGAGCTAGACGTCGTGGTCCAGCAAGTGAAAAACTAAAGGAACTGCATTTCCACATGAAGATCACATGTGCTAAAAATTTAAGCTGATCCCACCACCGACTTACTTGTGCTAAAAATTTTAAGCTGAATACAGCTTTCCACAAAAATATAAAGCCAAAAAATGGAAAATTGGGACTGGGGACTGTTGAGTCGGCGAACCGATCAGTAAACACGTGCAAGTATACACGATCTAACAAGTAATACAGTGACAAGTTAAGTATCGAACCCACGAGGAACTACTTCTAAACTAGACCAAGCATCGACTTTATACCTCCTAAGTCAAGTCTGAACAGAATAAATTAAAAATTTTGTAATTAAACTAATTAAAACTTAACTAGCAAAGCAAGGAAATGGATGAAGACAGGTATCTAAGGGTCTTCAAGCTAAGATCATAAGGTCACCCAACACTAGCATTCTGTCGAACACTTGGTGTGCTATGTTTCATCAAATATCCTAACTGTCTCTC
This sequence comes from Panax stipuleanatus, assembly GCA_020205555.1. NCBI lineage: Eukaryota > Viridiplantae > Streptophyta > Magnoliopsida > Apiales > Araliaceae > Panax > Panax stipuleanatus. The sequence goes on from CM035126.1 coordinate 7,028,703, forward strand.
TTTGGTCTAAATGGTCACGACGGATTGTCGACCAAGAACTCACAAATACTCACACACCTCTTCCAAGGTATGTATGAGCATATCCTCTCTAATCCACCCAAAAGAGAATAAAAATAGAGGAACATCCAGTCTAGGGGAATAACCACTCATTCCTAAGCAAATTATCCCTAACAAAGAATTAAGCAAAGGTTCTTGCTAGGTCACACATGGCATATAGGTATATTCTTATCCTGTAGGCAAATCATGCAGTCCATAACAGACAATTCACAAACACATGCCAACATATAATGGTCTCAATCTATGATTCATTTCCAATCCTCATAGAATACCAAACAATCACTAATTTCTTAGCAAATTGCACAAGAAACGTATATATTGAACCAACCCATATGGTGCCAACCAAGGAGATAAAGAAATTCAATTCAAATAGACAAGGGTTCCATTACAATCTTAGAGCCAATATTTAGTTCATAGCTAGTAAACTAAACAAAAGGAGCAACATATACAACATCTATAACAAAATCAAATGAAAGACTAGAGAAGAATAAACTCTGTCAAAGCTTCTTCAATCCCCATCAAATCTTTTCAATTCACCTTTCAAATCTTTGTTGCTATGCCGCTCTTGAGCTCCAAGGAATCCCCATCTATCCCTATTCTATATGTATAAACTAAGCTAAGCTAAAGAAACGAAGAAAGTGAAGGAAATGTATTCCAAGCTTCTTTCTGTTCTAGAGTATTATCTTGAGAGAAACTTAGAATAATGAACAATCTAACTAAGAAGAAGAGAAAAAAAAAGTCTAAGGAGTCTAAAAAAAACTCTCTCAAATGGCAGCCCAAATGATATATATATACATCCACCAGTTGCTAGGTCATTTCCCAAAATATCTTCTAAAATCAGGGGCTGGCGCTGCAGCGCTGGCTTTTTAGCCTTGGGCGGCATTGCAGCGCTAGCTCTAGTCCACCGTCATTAAGTTGCGCTGCGGCGCCAACTTGGTCATGATTGAGGCACTGCGGCGCTGAGTGGCCAGATCTTTTGAAGGCCAATTTTGGCGCTGCGGCGCCATGTTCATGAAGGATAGAAGCGCTGCGGCACTACCTATGCAGGGAAGTTGGGAGGCCTTCTGGCGCTGCGGCGCCAGATTTGTACTGGGAAGCGGCGCTAGGTCTGGAAAAAGGGCCTTTATGGCCCTGAAAATTGAAAATGACCTGAAAACACCTACAAAACATATATTAAGCAAAATAATAACAAAGCCTTATAAAAGCAATATAACGTAATAAGAACAAGCATTTTCTTAAGTAGAAAAGTAATCGATTCGTGGTTATAAATCCCACTTATCAGGGACACCAACTACCTATATATATATATATATATATATATATATATATATATAATAGTAGTAATATTCATACATCTCACTTGCTACCATTATCTTTTCATTTTCAACTTTACTAGTAAAACAAAGGTCCAACCAGTTCCGAATTCAAGAGTGCATTTATGGAAAAACAAAATAAGTAGTAACTATAGTATTAACTGTACTGTACTATACTGTGTGACTGTGTGAGCATAACATAGTCTTATTTGCTGTCAGTGCTGCAAAGTTGCATTAATAAGTAGAGAAAGCTCACAACTCTCTGTATTTCCACACATTCCAACCCTCCTTCCTCATCAGTTCTCTTTGTTTTTTTTCTCTTTCAAACTTCCTTTCCTCCCTCCACATGCATACAAGATTTGGAATAAGAAAAAAAAGAAAGAAGAGTTTTAGACAGAGAAAAAATGGAGACTATCTCAGTCTCCAAGTCGGTCTATTTCTTGACCATATTCGCCTTCTTATTTGCTGCTCAGTTGTAGCGTTACATATTATAAGAAGGCAATCATCATTAAAAGACGTTGTGATCTCAAATGTATCACTGGCCTAACATACTGAATGCTAAAATTTTGTATAAGCATAAATAACATAGCAATAGATTCCATCACATCTCAATCTCAAAACATAAGTATCATACAAAATCTCATTAATCGATACAATAAACATTGAAAGGTACTACTAATAATAAATAACACACTTTTAAACTATAAATTATGACTAGCCGTCCACACATCAAACATCTCAACGACAAGATTTTCTCTAAAGTTTGTCCACACATGGGATGTCTCAACTGTATTAATGTAGTCTTCATCAACTCTAGTTTCCTCATGGTTGACTTATATCTCCTCATCTTCAAACGGATCAATAGCCATTTCTTTCCTTATAAAGTTGTGCATTAGGCAACAAGCAACAATTATTTTATTTTGTGTTCGAATAGGATAAAATGAAGGACCTCTAAGAATTCCCCATCTTTTCTTCAGAAGGCCAAAACAACGCTCTATGACATTTCTAGCCGAGGAGTGCTTCATGTTAAACAATTCTTTGGCAGTCGTAGGTCGATGCCCATCTAACCAATCATTTAAATGATATGTTTGACCTCTAAAAGGTGCAAGAAACCCCTCCCCATTGGTATATCCAGCATCTACAAGGTAGTAGTTACCTTAACCAAATAAAAAAGGATGTTAAAGTTGATTGTATATATATATGTGGTTGTGTGTTTGTTTATGTTTGTTAGTGCGTGTAATTCTATAAATATTAAATTATATTAAGATATTTCTTATTTTTTACCTTGATTTACTTTCAAACCATGATTACGATGCATTGCAGAATAAAATACCCTACCATCTGCCGCGGACCCTTCCCAACCAGGTAAGACGTAGATAAATTGCATTTTCGGATAGCAAACACCTAACACGTTAGTTGTAATCTCATTTTTTCGATTTCGATACCTAGGTTTATCTTCTTCAGGGATATGAACTTTTATGTATGTTCCATCCAAATCCCCTAGACAACCCTAGTAAGAAATACTTATCTTTTTCAAAAGCATAAGGATAAATATATAATTTAAAAAAACTTGTCCTAGTAAGATAATAAATATCCAAGTTAAAGTAATACCTTGAACCATTTTCACTTATCGTTCGTAGAGTTTTCACGTATAAGTTTCGGTTTCATATAAAGCTGGCCTTCCAATCTTATCACGACATTGAGTACGTTGTTGAAGTGTCTACTAATTGTCTCACCGGGTCGACGAAATTGTAACACTATTACACGATTTTTCACATGATGGGCTAGCACATACAAGAAAATGACAACTTGTTCATCTATTTGAAGGAACTTTGTACTACTAAGCTTGCATATGGTATGTAAAATATCACACAATTTGGTAAAACTTGCTCTATCCATTCTGAGATAATTGTGGCATGTAATGTCACTATCATACACTAGCTCCCTCATAAATTTTAGGTCGCTCGAGCAAGAAAGGGTGTACTTTGGTCGAGTAAGTGCTCTCATACGTCAATGTCGTGCCATATATATAACAAATTGCATGAATAAGGTAACCATGACAACTATTTCAGACCAAAAATGAAAAAAACAATTAATCTCTTCATCCTCTTCTGTTTGTCTAATTTACGACGAGCCATGACTACAATTCAATTGAAAAAGTAAGAGCAAACTCAAATAACTCAAAAAAATTATTAATGAGAAGACAATGACACCAAGACTGCAGCTCCAGAAGCAAGCTCATAATAAAAATAGAATAACTCAAAAGTAATTGCTAACTTTGGCAATCAGACAACACAAGCTGTTGAAAGCTTTTAATTTGAACTAGTTTAGATATATGTTCACAAAAAAATTCGACAGACATGTTATTCTGCTAATGGAAAAGAGATGGGATGACTAGCAGCCTATTAAAAACTCTAAAGAAATCAGCATGGATACGACATAATGTAAATGATGTACAAATGGATTTCTTCTAGCATAGCAGAGCAGATGCGTCTGAGATGACATACTTAAATGGCTAATAAAATTAAGTGTATAGCAGAGCATGTATAGAAAAGACAAGGTTACTCAATTTAACATCTATGTATGTAATCTGCTGCTGCCCAACAACATAATTGCAACTGAATTAGTGAAAATTTTCATTGTGTAAATAGATGTGGTTACCAGGAACATGAGAACCAAAATCTCACTAAAGATCGATTTTTCCTGAACTTGATTTGATAAATTAGACATCAAATAGGATCCAGAATAACAATTGATTCTTGTAGGTTCAAAATTTAAGCAATTATTGTTTAACTATTTGAACCCACAGAACTTCTTAACAAAAACAAAAACAAAATCAAAATCAAACAATATACATATATATATATATATATATATATATATATATATGTATCGACTATGAAAAAACATACCAGAAATTAGTGAGATTTGGAAGATATTTGATTCAATTCAAAACTTTTGGACATATTTCAAATTACCTGATGAAAAAAACTACGATTTCAAGCACTAGTATAGATTTGTGATAAAAAAAAATTGATGATTGGAAGGTGTTGATCGATGCCTTTATCTTCTTTCCTCGTCTCCTCTTGTCGTTCTCTCTATCAGCAAATGAAACAATCGATCGAAATCTGACCCATAAATGCTCTATTTCATGGAGGGGGTATATTTGTCAATGGACTCCAAATAAAAGATGGAATGATTTATTCCTGCCTCCCCCTCCAGGAATGAATTTTTGTTTTTACTGTTGAGCACTATTCCAGCCTGAATTACATCGTTCCAACAGAATGGAGAAACCAAACATGATAATTTTTATTCCAACAGAATGATTTATACCATTCCCCCTCTCATTCCACCAAACCAAGCACAGCAATAGAGAAACCCATTGGTTGAAGAATAAGAAACTAACATTACTACTATTCTTTCCTAAACTATGGCAGGGCTATTATGTGAATACAACAGCTTTTATTGCTGGATGGTTCCCTTGTTGAAGAAAGAGCTCATTTCACATAGAAAATACATGAAAAAATTTCAACCACAACCAAAGATCTACTAATCAAAAAATGAACTCCACCAACAACACTCATATAGTGCAGAACCGAGAGGAGGGGGATGATAGGTATACAACATTTTAAACTGGAGTACAAAGGGATGTTCTTCTTATTGATTGAAGACTTTTGGTCCATAAATCTCCGACCTCAAGTCACAATACCGTCAAAACCTATTCACCTTGCCCCTCCCTCAAGTTCAATTTGTTAATATAGCACTGGAGATCTTTTGCCTGGAAGAATTCCCCACAAAAGAATGGGAGTGAAGACCAAAGAATGCATCTTAACAACGTATTTCTAATTGATAACAACTAGATGCTGCAGAACCAAGTAGCCGAGTCCAAGGGAGCGTTCCTCTTTAATTACTCTGCCCTTATATGCACTGATTGGACTGTGACTTCCAGTCATCAAGTAGGTTGCTCATAGACTCTTCAAACTTATTCACATGGAGACTTGGCTTCAAAACATTGACATCACCCCATTGCGAGCATGGATCCATCAACCAGCTTTTCCGGCCAGTGCACCATGCCCCTGGGGTAGCTCTGTTACGGCCACGCTTGAGGATCTTCTTGTCAACCATGTCCAGCACTGCCTCATTTTTTCCGAATTGCCTTGCAAAAGCAGCTCCGCTTTGACCCATCTGCTCATAATCTGAGCTATTCAGAAATAGTGGCTCCATCTTAGGGGGATTGTCCCACATCATAAATCTGAGGTCATTGTTGACAGTTGTGTTTCTAAATTCGGGTGAATTGCATATGACGGAATGGAAATATAATTCTTGGGACAAAACCACATTTGTAGTAAACATCAAAAGGGTTCGTGGAAGGTTATCCCAGCCAAGAATGCAAAATTCAAGAAATGATCTGCTCAAGGTGACCCATGGAGAACCTGAAAAGAACGAAGGAATCAGGTAAAATCACACAAGTCTCTCAACGTGTATCCATCCAAAAATAATATTATACAGAGAAGAAACTTTGCCTGTGAAAACTTTGAAAGCATCGGGCATTTTTCTCTTTTCCGTGGAATGAAAGATTTGAACTCTCCTAGCTAAGTAAAGCCCTGGGTCAACCACAATTGGCAGAACCCTCTGACCTCTGCAACAATATAACATAAATCAAGACTTACTCGAAGCAAAGTTATGTACAACAAAATCATGGACATAACTAGCAAGCCGGGTTTGCCTACTCTTTCCATCCAAGATCACTAGTATGATCAATGAAATTGAGATCTCTTCTAACGGAGGAGAACACATGGGATAAGTCTGAAACAGAGAGAAAAAGCAATTGTTAATTTGCTGTGAGAAGTAGAAATGCAGTTCAGCATAAGGCATCAGACTGCTCTAGCAGCACAAAACAATCTACTATTAACAAAGTGACAGCAATCAGGTTTAGAGTTGCCTTTTCTTTTAAGCTGCCACAATTTTGTGACGACAAAATTGTCACATAAAATTACCCAATAGACCAGAAACAAAACCCACTACTCTTAATTTCTTCCAAATCTTAAAATAAAGAATATTCACACAAATATAGAAAAGCAGTTGGCAGGCCTTATGCCAATCTTATGGAACTAAAACATTGAATATGATTTCTAATTACAAACAATTGGAATTAGAATTGAGCAATACTCGATGCCAATATTATAAGCATATGTAATTGTTAAAGCAAGCATAAGATCTATCTAGTCCACAAAAGGAATGTGCAAAACTTTGTTTCACCGGCATAAATACATAATTTTTTTCTGACAAGAGGAATTAGAAAATAAATTTTCCCTAGTAAGTTTTACTAGAGATAATATTAGGCATGGGTGCCTTTTTTTAAAGAAAGTGCTAAGACCTTGCACATCAAGATAACTACTTTTTATTGACAAGTACATCAAGATAGCTACTTGATTATCTACCATGCGAGTATGCATCAGCGACAACATAAATCAAGTCCTAAAGGGAAACACTGGCACAAGGGATAGAAGGAGACATCATCACAAAATTCATTAGAAGTCTTATGGTGTTTTAATTTTGGTCACAGAATTTAGTTTTAATTTTACTAGTGCATACAGGATTCATTTTCATCCTACCCCCAACTAGTTTGGAATAAAAAGGAGTTACTGATTAGAGTTGAGAATCATAGATTCTAGTTCCCTCATTATCTCCTAATTGCACTATGCACAGTCCACTCGTCCATTTTTCTTAGTAGGCTAGAATTAGTAATAATTTATGAGTGAACTCGAGAAAACAAATATTTAAAAGTATGTATTTCTGTCACTACGACTTCAAGGAAAATAGGAAACATACTTCATAGCATGAGAAAACACAGAGATTATCCAAACAAAATAATTAAAATGTAATCAACAATTAATCAAAGCACCAAAAGGCAGCGGCGGTTGTGTTAGAATATGTATAATTGTATATAATCACAAGCACAGGAGAAACAGAAACCAACTATGCCTATCAACCCCATCAAAATCTCGTTAGCATGCCCTACTTACTACTTTTGAAGTAGTGTTATGTGAATGTAGCTCAATCTTCTGCAATATATGGATATTTGCACATACATGTATAAGCATCCAAAATTTATTCCGTGATCTATATAGATCTATAACCTTCAAAGATATGTTTTACCTCTTATTAAAGAGATCTAGATCCAGAATAGTGTAAATAATTCCCGGTTAAGTAATATGTCAGGCATCACACTTCTGTCCTGAAGTCGAAGCCCCCTTAACTGCATACAGACAAGTAGCTTTATCACTGTCTCCTCTGCAAATCGGCTTCAATTAAAAAGCATAGGAAATGTATCCTGACAATCATCCCCACTGGAAACAACTTATTGTTGTTCCTTGGAAATTAAAATGCAGTAATTTACTGGATCGAACCATAAGCCCGCCAAAATTTTCTTAGAGACCAACTTTGCCACACCTTCCAATCAACATAAAGGATAACTATATAAAACATGAAGTCAACTAACTTCGCGTTGAAAATCCAAGTAAACTTGCACATCTCCTACTCGAGGATATAATCACAATTTCCTTATGCCACAACCTAGCTTAATGTACCACACCTGGAAAACACTTATTTTTCTTCCAAGTTCCAAGTAGGTTAAAATGATACAAGTTACTCGATTGAACCAAAATTCCACAAAAACTTAATCTCTGTGACCAACTTCGAGAACCTTCCAATAAAGTAAAGGGATAATTACTATGCCAAGTGAAGTCAGCAAACATTACTTTGGAAATCCAGATAAACTTAAACATCTCCTACTCAAGGATATAATCACTAATAATATCATCCCTCCTCAATGCAAAGCGCTTATTTTTTTCCCCAAGGTAACAAAAATACTATAATTTAATGGATCGAACCAAATGTCCACAAAAAATATCTCTGTGACCAACTCTGCCTAACTTCCAATCAACACAAGGGCTAATTACAATAAAACTAGAATTCAGCTAACTCTAATTTATGAACTCCAACTAATCTTGAACATCAACTATTCAAGGATATAATCACTAATTTCTTGGACCACGTGTATGTGTAACAAAAGAGAGGATATCCAGAAACTCAAAGAAAATTGAGGAAGACTAAAACAGATTCCTCAGTCCACAAAAATAATGTGCAGAGCTAAAACTCTTCAAACTTGCGATAGATGCCTTTTCAAAAGCTCTACTATTTTTATGCCAAACATCTGGAAACAAATACAACGGAGACACATGCCAAACCATTTAAACACAGATTGACATCCTCCTATTTCACAAACAGAGGTTCAAAAGTTCATTTCACAAGTAAACCTTATCAAGTAGGAACTCGGATACTCGATGAAAATAAACTGAAGTGAAATCTACAGCCTGAGAAACCAAGCTCAAAACACTTTAATTTTAAACCATGTATCCTCTTCTTTTTCTTTCTTTTTTGATTTTATAATCACTACATATCTTCTTCATAAACGTTTATACGTTAGTTCCGATGTTATAGCATCTCAGAAGAGGACAATTCATCACCTAATGTATCAAACCTCTTAAATATGATATCTTTAAATAGGTCATAAACTGAGAGTCATTCAAACGACAATATTATTGATAGCAATACAATAAATTCACGAAATATATCGAATACCCTTAAAGTTATCATTCGTAATTATTAAATTAATCAGGAAATCGTAAACATATTCAACTATAAAACAGATGACGCAACACAATAAGTAATAATTCCAAGTAATCCATAAAATGCATACACGTTATTTAAACATCAAAACTAAACAAATAATTCAAATTAACAAAAATGGCTTACCATCTTGAGTAAGCAACGGATAATCCAATGCACTCAGAGTAATGAACCAATCCCAACCACTATCCATCTTCAACAATATAGCAGCAGCGCGTAAAATGGCTGCAATGTTAGTTGAACCCATATAAGTGGTCGGATCGGGCTTACCCACCACATCTACATTCCCAAAAGTTCGAATTACGGGCACAGACCTAACCAAACCAGCTAATTTTAACCTCTCGGCGTCGGAACCCTCAGTTCCAATGTGCAATAAATACCGATTCCTCGGGTGGTAAACGGCTAGAAGCAACCGGAAGAGCCGGTGTCCATCACCTGAGCCACCGGAAATGTAATAAGCAAAGGCTGGAGGGTAATTGATACCGCGGCGGAGGGTGGGTGGGAAAGCTTTGTGGGAGGAGAAGGCGGAGGAGGAGGCGGAGAAACCGGAGATCACGGAGAGGAAGAGGAGGAGAGAGAGAAAGGCGGCGGAGAAGAGTGTGAAGAGCCATTTCTTCTCAGCTACCATGATGGCTTATCTAGTTTTGGGAGCATGGAAATTTAGCTAACTCAGGGTTGGGGTAATTTGGAATTGCTAGATATAGGAATGTGTATGCATAGGTGGGTCTACTACACAGATCTTCATAAATAGACTGACCGATAGTGGTGAATTGATAGCTAGGGTTAGGGTTTGCTGATTAGAATTAGTATTGAATCTGGGTAAAACAGAGATGATGATGATGATGATGATGATGATGATGGACTCAATTTCTATGTTTCTTCCACTAGTTTGATCCCTACAGATGTCTAATAAAATGTGTATACCTTACTTGTATCCAAATTTCCTAATTGGCTGTTATCCTCACGCGCGTTTAACTAAAGGAAACTGATATTTGCATAACACTTTTTAATATTTTTATATGAAAAAATATGAATATAAATTTTATTGATTATAGTCACGATTTTTTTTCGTTATAACGATACTTTTCGTATAAAAATATCAAAAAGTGATGTGAAATTATCAATTTTCAAGTTAAATTACCTAAAAGGTCTATTATAAGTATTAATGAGTAATTTATTATTTTTTTTAAAAAAAAAACCCTCTTTGAATAAAACTATGAAAATTAAATTACTTAAAAGGTACCATTATAAGTATTAATGAGTAATTTTTTATTAAAAAAAGCCTATTATAGAAATTAAATTATAAAATGATGTATTAATTAAATATTACCTGGTCATAACACACTAGAAATAGATGGACCCAATTATATAACAAATTGTACATATGTATGTACCATTTTGCATCTACTTTTAGTATACATTATTTAGTCATAAATATTTTTTTATTTCATAATTATCTGACATGCTCGTCTTATGTGTATTGTGTGTGAAAAAAAATATTATAAGAGAAGAGATTATGAAAGAGTGGAAGAGTAAAAATAAGAATAAGAAAATAAAATATTTTAAGAATAAAAAATAAGGACACAATCTCAAGAAGAGAGTTATTTTCTCCCTCACCCCTAACAATGTATAATATAGATATAGCTAAAATTCTTTTTTTTAAAAGAATAAAAGAATAGTGCATATACATGTTTCAAATGTGAAATGTTATTTTTGTCAATGTATTTTTACTATTTTTTTTTCACAAAATATTTCCTTAAATGCAAGTGTGATACATCTCAAAAAAACAAACACAAAAACAGATTATTACATTAAAATGTAAATGAAATATTCAACTTCAAAAAGTTAAATAACTAATTTACCTAACTTTTTCTACATGCGTTGGTAAAAGTGAACAAATAAATTTGACAAATCTCAATGAATGACAATTGCCTTTTCTACTAAATAGTATTTGACAATCCCTTATTTAGTTGCGATCATGTTCATGTGAGATCCTTTAAAAAGCCCGACAAAAATCTTAGGTAGGAAGATTATCATTTACTCAACTTATTCTCTTAAAATGGCGATGTAACTATTATAAAAGTCGTTAGGGCTATTTTAAGTAATTTTCAGTTAAATATTTATTTATTTTTTATAATAATTTATTTATAATATTAATTATCATATTTTTATTCTCTCTATATATATATGTTTATAGAGTATCACTAATCACGTACAAAAAATTATATAATTAAATGAGAATTTAAATATACATAATTTTATTATTTTATTTTATTAAGTGTAAAAAGGTCGACCAGAACTTTTTATTTTGGACGGAGGAGGGAGTACGAATCTTCTACCAATATGTAGCTTATAAGGAGTAATGTGATGACAGGACGTGGCATTAAAAATTCTCAATTAATACTTGTGCATGTCAGGTGAAGGTCTAACTAATTAATTTTTTTACATGTACTAATACTAATTAGTACTACATAATTAGGTAATCTAATCCAGGTTTTTCCTGCCAAACAATTTGACTAATACTATCCAATAAAATGTGCACGTTGAAAATTATATTGCTAAGAGTTCCAAATTAGTAATTCTCCATAAGATTGGCAGCTGCTCCCATATTTTTCAAAAAGAGATTCTCATTAGGACTATTTGAAATCAATTTATAATATTTTAAATTAATAATTAACGTAAAGTTCTTTGTCTTGGTCAATACATTGTACATACTGTAAAATTATTTAAAAATACTATTGCAATAATAAATTTGTTGTTTTAAAATTAAAATAAATTAAGTTAATTTAAAATTTCAAAAATTTATAAATCAACTCCAAAAAATCAAGATAAATCCCTTATTTTGAGACGGAGGGATTAGTAATGTTTACAAACAAAAAGATAATGCCTCTTGATGGTGTTATTTTTAACTACCCTCTCCATCTTTTAATTATAAAACGTTTTTTTTTCTCTCTTTTTTCTTTATAAATGTAGTTATATTATTATTTTATTTTTTTTATATTAATTTCATTTATTTTTCTAATTAATCCTTTAAACTTTACAAAATTTTTATTTTACATCACCACATATTTAATTTATACACTCGACGCATGCATGTAGCTGCCTAGCTGGTGTTAGTAGACAGTAGTTACTAATTAAAATGAATTTTAAAAAGTAACGAATTAAGAAATGTTTCTGACATCCCTTCGTTTCTCGGCCAGTACCAAACAGGTCGCTGCTCGATTGTGTTGCAGAGGGCGAAAGCTTGTTGATGGCGAATCGTTTCTTCCGGCGAAGTTTAATAAATTAGTGCTAATGTTTGAGGCCATTTATGATTTATCCTAGAATATATCTGTATAAATCTCAACTTAAAATAACTTAATACGTGATTTAAAATTTTAACTTAAGTAGTTTTAAAATAAGTCATTCCCGAAGCGCTTCTGAGTTGTGTCAATATATATATGTATCTGTTCTGTTGAATTAATTCAATCGTATGTATGGGTCATCGCCGATTCAAATTAACTTCATGGGTTTACTTTTGAATATCACAACTGGCCTGCCTATTCTGTGGCTGATTTTCCTAACACCAACTTTTCCATATTTTGCTGGACATAATAGCTAGTTCCTAACGTGATATATATGAGTCTCACTTGCAAATTATTAACTTCATTGTTCTAAGAAAGAGTCCTAGTCCTCTTTTTTGTATTGATAAGTCTCATATTATTAGGTTCACTTTGATCATAGGTCATTCTGTGCATGTTCCTGCATTACGCATTTCCCATTTTTTGTCCATTAATGCCTGATTTATGTGAACACGTACGTAAAATCCACAACATATATAAACATCCCCTTAAAATGTTTAATCATATTTATGTAAATCTCCTTTTTATTGCAATAGGAGCTTGGAATGCTGGGCACACATTACTTTGACTAGTTTTTTGAAATTGATCGTGTTTGATTGACTTAAATTTGATTCGAGCTCGACTCAAAATATAAACGATTCAAATATGAACAAAATTTAAAATTCGATAAATTATCCGAATCTCTTCAAATTGTAATTTTCTATTAATACTGGAATTATATTTGCTCGAAAAGTTCAAATTGCTCAAAACTCTACTCAGTAATTAAACAAACCTTATTCGATAAAATTTATGAATCAAACTAGCTGAGCAACTCAACATTCGACTTAACTTGATTCATTTACGCCCTTAATCTTGATTAAGGACAGGAGTCCGTAAAGTTGGGACACACGCAGGTACTAGGTAGTACAAAATGTTTATATTCCTGGGCAGAACATCACAGTATAGCTAGGCAACTTGTGAATCAACATCTCGGGCTTGTCTAATCCAGACTCAAAAGAAAAGATATATACAGTGAAATATTCAAAATTCTACGTTAGACTCAAGTTTTAAAGACACTATGCATGCATCTAACCTTTTTAGGTGAGGAGGAGGTCCAACAAGTTTATTGGATCAGCCTGATGAGAATTGATGTGGATTGTGGATGAAACAATAACACTACGAATAAGCTTATTGGGCCAGTCTGATAAGAATTAACGTGGGTAGTGTTATTGTTCCATCCACAACCCACATCAGAGTAATAATAAGATTTAATTTCCTTTACATATTATTTTGTAATAATAAGATTTAATTTCCTTTACATATTATTTTGTAATAATAAGGTGTTGATTTGATAAATGTGGTAAGTTATGGGTGAAATGTGTAAATTTTACAAAGTAAGCAAGTGGTTATAAAATATTTCTTTGGTCGGAAAATATTCTTTTTTGTTGGAGAATATTCGTACGACGACGCAGTCATGGTGGATCCCACAACGGAATAACTGTCGGATATAGAAAGCGACAGAAATAATTTTTTTATAAAATAACGATAAAACTGTTACCGTTAAACTGTTGAAATTATTATCTGGTGATAAAAATACAGTAATACGCGTTGTTGCACAGTAGCACACGGTATTGCATAGAATTTTAAATTATTGGTTCTTACGTAAGAAGTCACTTACTCAATAATTGTTACAGTAATTACTGTTCAATATTTTATATTATTGATTCAATAATTGTTACCGTTGATATTTTATATTATTAATTCAATAATTGTCACAGTAACCACTGCACAGTATTTCACATTATCAAATTAATAATTCATATTATTTGAATAATATTATTAGACAACATTATAAACATGTGGAATTTTGGTGGTGGCTTGAATTTGTCAAGTATGGAGTGCTAAAGAAATTTTTCCAAAGGTGTTGGCTTGAATTCATCCATTGGTTTATTTAGTTAACATTGGTGTTCTGATATTTTCCTATAAATATGATACTTAGTTAAAAATGAAAATTACACCAGAATCAAAAAAAAATTCTCTATAATATCGAGCGTATTTCTTGTTAGTATAAGGATAGTTTGAGTGTGGATTACGGTGCAAGATTTTTCTCAATAAAATATCCGATACTCCAGTCAGATCTAGTACTAAGGTAAAGGATATTATTTTTCTCGTAAATGATGTTATTTCTTTTCAAAATTTATAAAAAATATTATTTCATTTCATATTCCATATTATGAAAGTGATAATATTTCATTTTATACTCCTAAATTTAAACTTGTTACGGTAAGTATTGCTTCTATAATTTTTGAAATAATCAAAATTTCTTTGAGTTTTGCGCTTCATCTAATATCATTTCACTGAAATATTGGTCTGAATTTTTTTATGAAAATTTTACCATTTCATGATGGGGTACTATTCATTCGAGTACTATTCACGGTAAAAAAATATTATTTTTTTATCCAAATTATTTTTGATTGGATTCATGTTTTGATCTTCATTCTTGAATTTTACTCCACAATCGATTATTATTGAACATTCTTGAATTTGGATGTATTAAATTACGAATCTCTAATATTTCTCCTTTATTTCACTTGATTCGTTATTTATATTATTTTTCATCATACTCAGTCTTAAATTGTGGATAATATCTTTGGCCTGTAATGCAAAGATGAATGATTACTTGATGAATATCCTTGGCTTGTAGTGCAAAGATGAATGATTATCTGATGAATATCTTTGGTCCGTAGTGCAAAGATGGACAGTGTTGAGATGAACATGACCACTGGTGATACAAATAAATATCTTTGGTCCGTAATGCAAAGATGAATATTTGATTCAAGATATATATTGATTGATGTTACAAAGATAAAATATTGATGATGGACTTTTAAATCATAGAAGATAGTAGACATCATTCTCTACTTAACTCTTAATTGTTATTTTCGCTGCAGTTGTTGATCTAAAATTTGTTGTCCATAATATTTTATCTGATTTGTTGAGGACTAACGATAATTTATTCTTCATTATCTTAGTCATAATATTCTTTACTGGCTAGTTGAGTTCACCCTTTTTTTCTATTGTTCTCTTCAGAAAATGAGAATATCGCGGGGATTAGTCGAAAAACAGAGTGATGATCAGAGTTAGATTTGTAGAAGTCCTCACTATTCTATAAAATAGTGAGATAATAATTGTAATTAATAAGGAATGAATTTGAGTGTTTATATTTTGTATTATATACGATTTTTATTGAAGCTCATAGTTTGTGTGATCGTATTTGCACAATCGTTTGTTATAAAAGATGTGTATTTGATTTCTGTACCATGTATTTGACGACTCATAATGAATTGTGTATTAAACCTATTTTGGGGGCGTCACAAAGAAGATACTCCCCCAGTTTCAATATTATGCTAAGTTTGGATTCCAAGAATGAATTAATAGAGGAATGTAATGACTTATTTTTATTGAATGAAAAAAAATTATATTTTGGTGTTCCACAACCATTCTCATTTATGTCAAATTTATAAACTTTATTATTTGGAAGGTGTCAATATTTCAGTCATAAATAGAATGAATTATTTCACACACCATTTTATTTCATTTCATTCTTTATTTTATTTTTTTATCAATTTTATTCCTTCAATCTAAACGTAGCATTTTATACATTTTATACCACTGATTGGGAAAGACCTAACAAAAATAAAAATAATAGTACTCTCACATACAAATTTTTACATAACTCTCACATATACACACATACAAAATGTGGATCGTGCATGTCAGGTAGGGGCCCACAATATATATGTATGTTGGATAGGACTCTGGAACGAACAGTTCGTTTACGAACATATGTAGGGCCAAGTGTTGAATGTTGTTGATTGGATGACAATATTTAACACTAATTACGAATATATGATGGTAAATAATTAGGCCAATCAACAACCTTCAATACTTGGCCCTACATATGTTCGTAAACGAACTGTTCGTTCCAGAGCCTTATCCTATGTATGTTTATGTGGGAGTTATGTGAAAATTTTTATGTGATAGTAGCATTATTGCAAAAATAAGCAGCCCATTGTTTGGTGCTGACGTCATTACTATCTACTATCTAAATTCTAAGAACACGTACGTACGTACTAATTTACTTTAAACACGATTTGTGATTTAAATCGCTATTGATATATATTACTTGTAGAACTCTGTTTTTTATAATATTAATATTAAAATTATAATATTAGCTGTTAATGTTGAAGTGTATCGCACGTTCATGGCAAATCACTGCAGTGTATGTTGGGTATATCTGGACATCTGCTCAGTTCAAAAGAAAACTCAATTATTAGTGCAATCTCCATATTACCTTATACTCCCTCCGTCCCAATTTAATTGTTCAGTTTTAATTTTTTTTAGTTAAATTAATTATTTTTTAAAATTATTTTGCGTACTATATTTGCCAAAATATAGGTGAAGAGGTTATAACAAAAAAAAATTATACAATTTACTACTAATATCAATTTTTATAATATTAAAAATATATTTATACATGCTTAATTATTAATTTTAAAAATAATCAATTTAATCAAAAAAAATCAAAACTGAACCATTAATTTGAGACGGAGGGAGTATTTTATATGATAATACCTATATACTACATTTCAATAATCAAAATTAACTACTTTATCAAATCAATCCATCAAACGGATATCCACCCAACATGTTTGGTTGTTTGGGCAGAGATATCCCAGAAAAAAAAAGTAAAAATTTTGAATATTAATAATTTATATTTATTCCATGTATACACTTAAAAATAATTTTTTTTATAGATTTAATAATATAATATAATAATGCAATTATGATGATAAATTAAACTTGAGGATATTGATTTATTCTACATTAATTTTACTAAAATATAAAATTTTATGTGTAACTAACAAATGGAAATCAATAAATTTTTGCTTCCTTGATGATTGGGGGTAAATATGCCATGTGTATCAATCACAGTCGGGCTATGAGATCAGCAAGAAAGATGTGATTGGTTCTGGCTATAATGATCCACAGAATGGATTGTAGATTTTGTTGTCAAATTGTCAATAATATACGTACGTACGTCTTTAGTTGATAATTAATTAAGGACTAATCATATAAGTTGACTTTATTAATTTATACTAGTAAATATGTGATATTTATACGTAAAAATTGACTTGGAAAATAGATTATAATGAGAATTTTCAGCAGCACGGACAAGCTAGCAAAATACTGTTTATCTTATCAATCTTTCTTGCACACAAAGAAAGGGAGGGAAAGAGAAGAAAAACAGAAGGATATATAGTAAAAATTATAGCTACTTAATTTAGACTAATTAATAAATTTAATTGAACAATATATATATATATATATCACGATCGACGTGATTGATTAAAGTAGTACAAAGGTGACGGTTAGTTTCTTGTGGTTTGGAGTTTGAAAATTAATTGAGAATTTTGTGTGTGTGTGTGTGTATGTACACTGAGAATTTTGTGTGTGTGTGTGTGTGTGTATGTATGTATATATATATATATATATATATATATATATATATATATATATATATATATATATATATATATATATATATATATATATAAAAGATGGGATCCAGGTGGTGCCATGCATGAACAAGGACGTTTACCAATAATATGGCCCCAACTAAATCTGCTGCCTTGCTGGCCTAATTTGCTTCAATCTTCTCCACATCCACAATCAAACCTGCTTTAATTTTTATTTTGTTCTATTATTTATATTATACACCTCCATAAACCTTTAGACAAGTCAACCTAGCTTAATTATAAGAAAAAAAGATTTTTTTAAAAAAACACTGTATATATAATCAACCTTTAACTTTTCCTCATACTTTCGGGCTCTCTCTCACTTATAACTTTTAAATTTATTATTTCATTATTATAGTGAAAATGAAGAGGATCATTAGCCAAAGGATAACTGAAATGTAAGGATGTAACAAATGTTATAATTCATGATTTATCAGAATAGAAGAGGGGATAGTACAGTTTAATTATACCAAAAAATAAGTTGTGAAGCATTTAATTGATGATGTAAAATATATTGGATGTATAAATTAAAGTATTCAGTGGTGATGAGATTATACGATAAAGATGGATGAAGAAAGCAATAAAATTCAGACCATGAAATTTCGTGGTGTTGGCGCATGGCATGGCTGCATGCTAAGGCGGGTGGAGGAGAGAGCATATAGAGAGAACAATCAATCAGACTTAATTAGAAGAAGGATAGAGATGTGTCTGGAAAATGGGTTGCTGAACAAATTTCCAGCACTGGAAAAGATCTTAAGCTCACCTCATTAAATATAAATATATATATATATGCCCTCTTTTTTAGGTATTTTACTTTATTAAAAGAAAAAGACAATTTTGATGTGCACCCAAGTCATTAATTAATTAATCCTTGCAATATATTAATCTTTATTTTAAAGAACAAAACCTTACATAAAAGAAATTAAAAATCCCCTTCCTCACAATTAAATTAAATTAATTGGTCTTTTTGTTTTTAACTCTTTGATTTGAAAAATAAAAAAGTTAAACCTAAAACACATACTACATTTTTGAGAAATGTTGAAAATAAAGTATATATATATATATACTCCAAATCTTTCTTTAATGCAATATATATAATTAAATTACTTGCGTGCGCCCCGTAATATATGTAGTAATATACTTGAGACATATATACTCCATGTATAGCAGAGACTAATGACTATGCAGATATTTTACACAATAATGTTAGCGAGCATGGGCTCCACATCATTTACTCGATCTATAGCTAGCATCCCTTTGGACAACTCCTTCAACCTTCAATTAACAAATAACTATATATCTTTATCCCTATCTCTACACTACAATCTACATCATGCAAGTGGAACAACTAATTCTTAATTCGATTGGAAGGAGGGAAGATCATATATATATATGGAGTTGCATCATAACAATTACTTTATATGGAATTTGGGAATCATTATTATAATGGGATCCACTGTACTTTAAGGATAAATTGAGTCAAAAGCTAATACAAAGAGTGGGATAAAGTGGCTGCTCCCAACAACCAGTTGCTGTGGATGCAACTCCTATATATATATATATGTATGTATAACAATTAAAATTAGTAAAAGAAACAAATTATTTGGCAAAATAAATAAATATAATTCCTTTACGTCCCTTATTGCATGTATCCTTTTAAACCACCAAGCTCTAGGTCAGCCCACAGGTGTTATTTCCATATTGGATCGGAAATTAGTCTGATAACAACCAAGAGATTTCAAAATTTTAAACTCAAACGTTGTAACATTAAATATTTTAACTGTAATTCTTGATCTAATCAATATTTACTTAATTTTTGTAATACTAACACTAAATTTGAGACACTTTTTGAGATAAAAATTTTTAAGTCCCATAAGGCCATATATAACATTACTCATAAAAATATATATTTGAAAAAGTCTTCCTTCACCTCAAATACAATGCCCCAGTTTAATTAACCAACAGAGCAAGTAAAAATACTGGAGACTAAAATTTCCTTTATATTACTTGTATTTAATTTAATTGTTAATTATGGGTCAAGCAATCAAAACCCAAAGATGTAGGACGACCTAGTTGTCCGGCATGATATTTTGGGAGTTGATCAGGCTAGGGACACAAGTCATTTTCTTTGCTTTATTATATTTGTAAATTCTAAGCAAAGCTTGCTTACAACTATAGTAAGTAGTATATATCATATATTCTCATCAAATTATAAATATCTTTTCATTAAAAATATACTTGAGCACCACGTACATCACATTATATATATATATATATATATATATATATATATATATATATATATATATTATACCTTCTATCATTCAAGTCCTTAATTCCCAACTTAATTCCATTCTCTCTCTCTCTCTCTCTCTCTCCCTCTCTCCATACAAATTAGAGTAATATATATAATCCCCCTCTATCTAACATCTGAAATTAGGGTTGCCAAAATTTAAAAAGTATATATGGGTGTGCTTGACCATTTCGCAGACTTATGCAGTGTTTCCAGCACAAGGAAAAGCAAACGCAAACCAATGCAGGTAACATCATCATCTTCATCATCATGCATCTACTCCAACTTCGATCTTTTGATTTCAACTATTTCTTTTTTGCTACTTCCTCAATATATTTTTCAACCATTGTTAATTTGTAAGACTTGTATATTGCTTTGCTTTAAATAATAAATTCGTATATAATTTTTGTTTCAGACAGTTGATATTAAGGTCAAAATGGACTGTGATGGCTGTGAAAGGAGAGTGAAAAATGCTGTTTCTTCCATGAAAGGTTAATTCTTCTTCAATACAGTACTCTCTTTTCAAAAATGTTACTATTAGGGGAAGGTTTTTTTTGTTTTTTGTTTTACCATCTGCCTAGCTAGTGAGAGGAAACAAGAATTAATTAATCCTTTATTCCAGTAAATTAAAAGCATGATCACATACTGAAGCCCTTATAAAATTAATTCATTAAAGGCTATGAATTATTGTAATATCATCATGCATTATAGTACTGAACAAATTAAAAGGTCTGACCCAAAAGTGATCAAAATTATACAACCCCATTAAAGAGTTTGATTCCCTTTCCTATTCGACTTACTTTCTTACCATATTTTAAGGCTTTTTCATATGTCAGACTTTTTAGGGTTTTGATCAGTCTTGACTACTCATAAGCTGAAAATAAAAAAATAAAAAAATAACTATTTTTCTCTTCTTTCTTTGAATCTTTATGCATATATACATATATATATATATGTGTGTGTGTGTGTGTGGTCCAGCTATAATTTTGCCACTGCTGCAATTGAGAGTTGTTTTAGCCTAGATAGCTAGCTACTAAATTTTGACCAAAGATAGGTGACATTTATCACATGAGACAAAATCAAGCTTGATGAGCACAAAACAGGCAGATTCGAATTTGGTAGAAAGTAGAAGTTTCTTTATATATATGTATGGTTTATTTTTTGATTTGAATTTCTGAACTCATCTCATCCTTTCAATCTTAATCACTCAGCTCCATAAATGCAACATAAGGTCCCAACTAACCAAACAGGCCCTTAATATATAGAGTATATATATTGTCACAAACCAACTTCAACATTTACTGGCCGGCCGGTCCGGTTGCATATCGATTATATAGTAAACTGTCCTTATCAGTTTTATTATCAACTACGTACTCGTAGTTATTTATATGGTTTCCCTCCTCCAGAATTAATATATTTTTTATTCTTTGGATTTACTTACCGCGGCCAATTGATAAATGATTAGCTTTCATTTCTTAATATATGATCAGGTGTGAAATCAGTAGAGGTAATTCGAAAACAAAGCCGGGTAAGCGTAACTGGGTATGTTGAACCAAACAAGGTCTTAAAAAGAGTTAAGAGCACTGGAAAAAGAGCTGAACTTTGGCCCTATGTGCCATACAATCTCGTGTCTTATCCATATGTCCCTCAAGCCTATGACAAAAAGGCGCCGGCCGGTTACGTAAAGAATGTTGTTCAAGCGCTTCCGAGCCCGAATGCCCCGGCGGAGAGGTATACAACACTTTTCAGTGATGAAAATCCAAATGCATGTTCAATCATGTAAGAATAAAATTAATTAAGGAGATCAGCTAGCATAGGATAGGATAGGTAGGTTATAATTAGAAAGCTTTAATTAATTGTACACCAATAATTTCTAGCCAGCGAAAGTTTGTAGTAGTTTCGTTTTTAATTAATTAATTAGGTGTTTGAGTTTTGGCTGTTAAATATATATTGCTTGTAATTAATTTTATTACTAGTCGTCTGGGTACTTAATTAATTATGATGTCATATATACTATAATCTTTTATGGTATGCTCCCTAGCTATATATGTCCCAATACGAGAGTTTATTTAATTTGACTTTAACATTTAAAATCAACTTCAAGCATGGGAGAAACAGAAATTATTGTTGCACTACCATAAAAAGGAAATGGTGCATCTCAAATATCTATCTAATTAATGTTACAATTGCATCAAATATTGGACAAACACCGGTTTTATTTCTTGCGTGTAGAATAACAACAAATCACGCATACATACATCCAAGTGTCGAATCAAATTAAAAAAGGATTAAGACGAGACTAAAATATAAACTAAAGTAGGATTAATTAATTAATTGTCCTCTTAATTTATCCACTTGTACGTGGCATGCATTTTTCATCTATACATTTAAGTATTAGTGGAAATTCCTCCTCAAATTAAGTACGATTAGTAGTGCAAACTAGTACTTTTTGACTCACTTTTACACTGGTAATTATCCCTTAAAAGATACTATTTAGCTATAATAAGGCACTTGGAGGGAGGGATATGCTAATTGGTTAAACTCGAGAACTAAAACATTAGACGAGCATAAACATGAGGAATTTTTTTAATATATTTTAGTCTTAATCAGACTAAGATATATGTAATTAAACAGTGGATGCTTGATTTCGTCACACGTAAAGTTTTACATTGTACATCAGCCCTTCATTTGGTGGTTGTCTTTGAGCGGTCTGGCCTGAGACAACGCATGGCTTTAAATAAATCAGACATCGACACTAGCTTTAGTTGTCCCACTCTGCATGTCTCTGCTCTTTGCTCCATTGTAATCCTTAGCTCCATCACAACTGATTAAGAATAACTTCGTCATTCACATGTTCATCGTATAAGTTTAGATTAATTAAGTGAGCAACCCCCATATATTGTCAGCCAAAATGTTAAGGAGAATATATATATTTATCTTTAGCACTTTTGGCCTGCCTGGCGTCTTAATTAAAAGAGAAGCTTCCCTCAATAGGGATTTGGAACTTTACTTCATCTCGTAACCCATGCACCAACCAATTGTCCGTCATTCAATTAATTAATTCTCAAATATCATTTTACTAAAGCTAACATTCCCTCATCTTTAAAGTTCCTTAATTAATTAGGTGAAATCCGAACCCATTTTTTGAACATTGGAAAAAGTAGCTAGCTAGGTGAATTCAAACTTTTATGAAGATGATTGTTCACTTTTAATTAGTGTCAAGAGTCTGATTGTCGTAATTTACATGCGCAGATTAATCCAACAAGTGTATATGTTAGATTATCTCCTTACTTAAAAAATGAACATATTAGCTTGAGACTATATCATATTTATTAACTTATATACTATCATATGCATGCCCACGATTAAGATACTCTATAACATGCTTGGATTAATTTGACTTAATTCCTCTATATTATATTAAAAAATTTCATCACAAATTAGATTGTGTTACAAGCAAAATAGATAGCAGAGATTCTGTCCATGTCCATCAGATTGTATTACAAGCAAAATAGACAAATTAGCTATTTTGTCCATGTCCATCAGATCGTCATCATAATCAGAAAGATCTACTACCCATTTGCACTCGACTCTCACACCAAATCTGCACACACAATGTTTGGATGTTGTAACTAAACTTTAGTTCACTTTTAGCAACTGAAGGAATATATTACTAATATTATATATATATATATATATATATATATATATATATATATATCTCAACAAAACTACATCGTCGTGAAAAAGGGGGAAAAAAATGAAGGAATTGGAAACTTATGATTGGGATATATGCAACCAAAAAGTTTACACTAATATAGTAAACAAAATCTATTGCCCGTGTCCATCAGATCAACATATCATAATCAGAAAGATATATCAGAATCTCTGCTAGCTATTTTGCTTGTTAGGTGTGAAATTTTTAATTAAAAATTCATTCGTGGTCTGGTCAGGTCTCTGCATGTATGTCAGGATTCTACACTTGTAGTACGTACGTACACCCAAAAACGCTCTCTCTCATGCTCCTCTCCTCTGCTCTGCTCTCCTCTCCTCAACATTTAATAAGAGAACCCAAATGAATTCATGTGACATATAATAATTAGTTAATTAATAAAGAAGAATAAAGCACTACATAATGCATGTAACCTAACTTAATTGTCCAATGTTTTGACCAAATCCAATCAAACTCTTATTTTAATTTATACACGTGCAGCGGAGTACAATAAAAAAATTTATAAAATTTTAAGGAATTAATTACTTAATTAAAAAAATTATTATTAACATAATAATTATAAATAGCGTTTTAAGTATTGATAAAATCTTTATAAAACTATCATTAAATATATATACTTAACATTATTATTTTGACCCTTTCAAGTAACAACAGAAGAATAGATAAATTGGGAGAAAACCTATTATTGTTTGTGGGTTTACGAGGAAAATGGCAAGCGTGAAATGTTGGACCGTCTTAACAGAAAAGTTGGGCGAAGCATGCTTAGAAAACTCAATTATATAAAAATTCCCTTCTTCCCAAAATAATGTTTCCCTTTTCTATTACTCCATTATAAAATATATACTACTACTTTTTATAGTCATATCGAAAGAAAGGACTAAAATTTAAAAGCCAAATTGTAAAAGAATTCTTCCCCAATGACATAATGTCACAATCATTTTATTATTATATCATTACTTTTAAATTAACCATTTTTTCTTTTTTAATGAACATAAAATTAATATTTTTTTTTAAAATTATTTATGTAGAACATAAAGAGTATAATTTGTTTATTTATTAAAGAATTTTGTTGCACTACAACGTCTTGTCTTGATTGAATGCAGTGCTTTCCGTGATTAAAGATATAATTTTTTTTATTCTCTAAAAAATAAAAAATAAAGTACACGAAATAAAATAATCATCATTTTATATAATTATTAAAAATAAATTTAATTTTTTATTTTTTTTAATATGTGTATAAATTATATTATGTTAATATTTTTTAGACGAAAGACGTACATAAGAACAGATTATACTCTAGTATAACCTTGATCGAGTACAAGATGATATGATGTCAGAATTGATATCTCTGTAGATAAAAGTGATAGTTCTATAAAATTTCTTAAACGTGAATAATAAATAGGTTCGTGTGAGAAGAAATTTATGAAAATATCACATTTTATTTGTAAAAATAATAATACTTTTAATATATAAAATTTAATAAACAGGAGTATATATTAATATATACTTGGGAGTAATAAAATCTGGATGCTTTAATTTATTAAAAGCAGAGAAAGAAGGCCTGGCTTTGGGACAGACAGACAGGACAGCATGCTGTAGAGACTTGCAGAAGTAACAGAGTGGAGTAATAAACTTGTATAAAATTGGTCATCGTAATTATTTCTACGTGAGTTTTTTTTCTTCACTTTATTTTCATGTAAAAGAGTATTATCACCTTCCCACTCTTGGTTTCATGAACACTTTCTTTTCAACATAATTATAAATACTGTTTTTGAAACTTAAATGCATTAAAAATTACATGGTATATTACTTTATGATGGATTTTTATGTATCGACTTTGTTATAGTATTTTGTTATTGTCAATCACATGAATAATTATATATATATAATGAGTAAAAGATACAAGTAATTTCTAATATTTTTTTTAATTTCTTTTTTTTTTGTAAAATTAATTTATCATCGTTATATGGCTTAATACCACCACTTTGTATGTAAAATAGAATTTTATAAAAATAATCAATATAAATTCCACGCATCTTTTTAATTTTTTTAATACTTACGAGTTTAATTTCTTTAATTTTTGAAAATTGTAGTTGATATATAGCTTATAGGATTAACAAAAATACCTCTAAATTTTTGACATTTAATAGAGATCTAATAGAAAATAATACAATTTTTTTTTTAAACAACGATTTTAAAAATTAACCCGTGTCTCGAACGGCTCGTAAACTTGTTATATATAAAAATATAAATGAAAATCTTATCCAAATTAATTGTAATTTTTATTGGTCAACGAGTTAATTTCAAATTAGTCCCGAATTCATCCTCTTTATTAATAAATATATATCATATTCATAATTATATCCAAATTTTCATATCTTTTATTATATTATTTTAAGAGCGTACATGTACTAAAAAAATATGTACAATAATTTTATTATATATATATATATATATATATCACTCTTAATTTTATTCCTACGATATACGCTATTCACACTCAAATAATAATATCAAATAGACTAAAATATATTTTGCACTCTAAAGTTTATAGGGTAATTGAAACTTACACCCCCCAATCTTTAAAATGTATCTAAGTGCATTCCAAAATTTACTTCGATGTTTAACCGTTCAAAGGTGAAGTTGTATTTTGTTTAGCGCAACGAATTTTGTGTTATATTTTGTTGAGATAAAATTTGTTTTTGGGATATTTTTGATCAGTTTAAAACTCGGAGAGTGCATTTTGTTTAGCATAAAAGATTAATGCAATGTGCATAGATACGTTTTAATTAATGATGTGCATAACCCTAAAATTTTTGGGGTGCAAAGTGTATTTTAGTCTACTAAATATAACAAAGAGCAATATTAGGAGTTTCAAATAAGTCTGAAATGACATACTGTATTCGTTCCAAAATTAGATATACATTTTTACTATTTTAAGTTAATTTACAAAATTTTAAAATTCAAAAATTTATACGAAGTTACTTAGTTTTAATACAAATAAATATAATAATTGTAAACTACCCATAAAATACTACTACTAATTATCATCTTTGTTGTTTTTAAAATTAGAACGAAGTTATATCATTTTTGAATTTTTGAATTTCGCGAATTAATTTTAAAAAATTAAAATATATCTCTAATTTTAAAACGAAGTAATAGCATTAATATTTTAATAATAATTTATGATATAACCAATTACATAAAATCTACTTACCCAATATTACAGTAACTTGTTTTCAAAAGAAAATAATTAGTATAGTCACACTTTTTAATAAAAAACTGATATTTTAACATAATTTGTCTCACATAAATAATGGGTAAGATTCACATTTATACAAAAGAGACATATGTAAAATTATTATTATCTCCGTTTTTAAAGAGTACAGTTTTAGTAAAAAGTATACAAATTAATAAGTGAGATAAAATGATAAAATTAATCTTTTTTTTTTTTAGTACATTAATTTTTTCATTTAGTGCATTAATTAAAACAAGAATATATTTAAATAAAAAAGCTTTAAATTCTTAAAATTATATTCTTTAAGGAATAATTTTTTTTTTTTAAAACTACAATCTTTACAAAACAGAGATAGTATTATTTTGTAGATGTGATAATATCAATTTGGTTTTTAATACTAATCCGTGAGAAACAAATTAGGGTACGTAGTAGCAAATTAAATTGAGAAACGAAGGGACAGAGCAAAAAGTCGGCCAGTCAAATCGTTGTATTTAACATTAAATCACATCATTGCCAGAATTCAGAGCTTTCCCCTCTCTCTCTCTCTCGTGTCTCCCTCGCACCATTTACTCTGCAAAATTATATGTGGATATAAAAATTAAACATATATGTATTTGAATTTTATTTATTTTTATTTTTTATTGTGATTTAAAATACAAATAATTAAAATTTAAATATATTCGTGTCGAATTTTTATGTTCACCTAAAAGAACTCAATATTTGCATTAATTATTATATCCTGTTGGTCAATGTCATTCCTCCCCCATTAAATGCTTTAGCCCATTAATTTTCCAACTCTCCGCCCCTCTAAAGTTTCCTCCGTCCGGTCCTTTGAAAATTCTATCAACTTCATTAATGCTCCTCCCCTCCAATTCGGCTATAAAAACAGCAAGTGAAAGGAACATAACACACCAACACAAAATATGTACTCTCATCCGAGAGTTTAGAATAGAGAAAGAGGAAAGTTTTTTTTATAATTTGTTAAGCTTTAGAAAAAGAGAAAAAAAGGGAGATAGTTCAAATAAAATGGTGTTTTATTTGGGTTCCATCATATAATTATTGTGATGAAGTAATTTGAGTTTGTACTCAAATTAAATATCTTTATATTCTTTCACTTTATTCTAGTGAATTATTCGGAGTTTGTCACGTGATTTTTACCTCTTAATTTTAGAGGATTTTTCACGTAAAAATTTTGGTGTCTCGTGGTTGAATATTTTACTCATTATTTTTTGCAGTGGTTATTATTTTTTGGTGGAACTGCAGATTTAATCTGTTTGACATATACTGATATTTTATCCATTTAATTTATCAAAGACAACGGTATTTGGGAGGTGATTTTTTTTTCAACAACTGGTATCAGAGCTAAGGTTATTTTTTGATAAATTTTATGGAGGAATCAGTCGGAGCCATGATTAAATTGACTTCTTCAAATTTTTTGATCTGGAAGCCTGTAATGGAGCATATCCTTTATTGCAAGGATTTGTATGATCCGTTGGAACTCGAGGAAAAGAAGCCCGAGGATAAATCTGAGGCTGATTGGAATAAAATGAATAGGAAGACTATTGGTCACATCCGGCAGTGAATTGATTAATGTGTGTTCCACCATGTTTCGCAGAAGACGGATGCTCACACTTTATAGATGACACTAGAGTCTATGTATGAGAAGAAAAATGCACAAAATAAAACTTTTGTCATTCGAAAAATCGTGAATCTAAAGTACAAGGACGGGAGCAGTGTATCGGAGCATATGAGTGAGTTCCAAGTCTTGGTGAACCAACTGTCCACCATGAAGTTGAATCTTGATGATAAGATTCAAGCTTTTTTGCTTCTCAGTTCGTTGCCAAACAGTTAGGAGACTTTGGTGGTGTCTCTAAGCAATTCAGCTCTAGAGGGAAAAATGACTATGCAGATGGTCAATGACAGTTTTCATAATGAGGAAACAAGGCGAAAGGAGCAAGGCATAAATTTTGAGAAACATACTCTTGTTGCAGAGAACAGGGGCAGAACCAATTTTAGGGGATTTCACAAAGGAGATCCAAGTCGCAGCAAAAGCAAAAATCACAGGAGCAAGTCAAATACCAGACCAAGTGAAACGTATATATGCTTCCATTGTAATAAGGAAGATCATTACAAGAGAAATTGCAGAATCTAGTTAGACAAACAGAAAAATGATGAGTAAGGAAGGGTTGGGGAAAAAAACACTGCAGCCACAGTCACTGAAGATGTTATGATTTTTTCATTTGGGGAAGAAGAATGCTTGCATGTTGATGATCAGAAAGTTGATTGGGTGGTTGATATTGGTGCCTCGTATCATGCTATACCCAAGAGAGAGTTTTTCACAACTTACAAAGTAAAAGACTTTGGGTACGTGAGAATGGAAAATACTGATCAGTCCAAGATTACTGGAATTGGCGATGTTTGCATTCAGACAGGTGTTAGTTGCCCTGTTACCGTGAGGTATGTTAGACACGTTCCTGATCTACGTCTCAACTTGATTTCTGGGATGGCCTTGGACAGAGAAGGCTATGAGAATCACTTTGGCAGTGGAAAGTGGAAGTTTGCCAAGGGCTCTATGGTAATTGCAAGAGGTGTTACTTGTTGTTCGTTGTACAAGACTCATGTGAAGGTATGTTCTAGCGAGTTGAATGCAATTGAGGATGAATCTTCACCAAACTTATGGCATAAGAGGCTTGGCCACATGAGTGAGAAAGGGTTGCAGATATTAGCAAAAAGGTCACTCATTTCTTTTGCTAAAGGTACCGTTTTAAACCCCTATGACTATTGTTTGTTTGAAAAACAACATAGAGTTTCTTTTAGTAGTTTCGCTAAAAGAAAATCAGAGCTACTAGATAGAGTTTATTCTGATGTATGTGGACCCATTGAGGTTGAGTCTTTTGGTAAAAATAGGTATTTTGTTACTTTTATTGATGATGCTTCGCGGAAGGTGTG
Organism: Panax stipuleanatus; assembly: GCA_020205555.1. NCBI lineage: Eukaryota > Viridiplantae > Streptophyta > Magnoliopsida > Apiales > Araliaceae > Panax > Panax stipuleanatus. The sequence goes on from CM035126.1 coordinate 7,058,877, forward strand.
GGTATTTTTGTTAAGCACAAAAGACCAGGTATTCCAGCATTTTCAGAGTTTTCGTGCTATGATTGAAAGGGAGACTGAAAAATTATTAAAGTGTATTCATAACGACAATGGAGGGGAATACACTTCAAAGGAGTTTGCTGAATATTACTAGTAAGTATGACATTCAGCATGAGCAGACTGTTCCTGGTATCCCACAGGATAATGGTATGGCCGAGAGAATGAACCACACTATTATTGAGAGAGTGCGATGCATGTTGAGAATGGCTAAACTGTCAAAATTATTCTGGAGTGAAGCTGTCCGTACAGCCTGTTACCTGATTAATAAATCTCCATCAGCACCGTTGAATTTTTAGATTCCAGAAAAGATTTGGAGTGAAAAAGATTTGTCTTATTCTTATTTAAGGGTATTTGGGTGCAAGGCTTTTGCACATATTCCTAATGAACAAAGATCGAAGCTTGATGACAAATCTACTCCATGCGTGTTTGTTGGCTATGGAGATGCAGAGTTTGGGTACCGGTTATGAGATCCAGTACAGATAAAATTATTCAGGAGCAGAGATGTGGTGTTTTATGAGCACCAGAATTATGAACATTTTGATAATGCTACACAACCCAGAGATAATAGAGTTTCAGACCTCAGCGAAGTTTCATCTCCAGTACAGAATGCCACAGTTGGAGAAGGAGGTCAGAATGAAGATATGACTGATACAGATTTGCACGATGATGATGGGTCAGATGCAGAGAGTATTGATCAGGGGAGCAACTTGATATTGAAGAACCTCAGCTAAGAAGATCCACAATAGAACATGTGCCATTAGTCAGATATTCTTCATCTGAATATCTTTTAGTTGCTGAGGAAAGGGAGCCAGAGGATTTTCAAGAAGTCAAGACTCATATAGAGAAGAGTAAATGACTGAGAGCTATGCAGAATGAGATGGATTCTTTGCACAAGAATCACACCTATGAGTTGACTACACTTCCAAAGGGCAGAAAAACATTGAAGAATAAATGGGTGTTCAAGTTTAAGAAGGATGGTGAAAAACTAGTGAAGTACAAGGCTCGATTAGTCGTCACAAAAGCAAGGTATTGACTTCGATAAAAAATTTTCTCCAGTTATGAAGATGAAGTCTATTCGAGTAGTGCTGGAATTAGTTGCTAGTATGGATCTTGAGATTGAGCAGTTGGATGTAAAGGCTGCTTTTCTTCTTGGAGATTTGAAGGAAGAAATTTATATGAAGCAGCCAGAGGGATTTGAAGTTAAAGGGAAAGAGCACTTGGTTTGCAAGTTGAAAAAAAATTTGTACGACCTAAAACAAGCCCCAAGGCAGTGGTACATGAAATTTGATTCATTTATGGTGGATCAAGGCTACAGCAGAACAGTTGCAGATTACTGTGTGTATGTCAAGAAGTTTCCGGATGGTAACTTCGTAATTCTGTTGCTATATGTAGATGATATGTTGATAGTTGGGCAGGATGCTGATATGATTCGCAGGCTCAAGGGTGAGTTGTTCAAGTTCTTTGATATGAAGGACTTAGGCCCGGCTAAACAGATTTTGGGTATGAAGATTGTTCGTGACAGAAAAGTCAAGAGACTGTGGTTGTCACAAAAAAAGTATGTTGAACGGGTGCTTGCAAGGTTCAACATGAGTGATGCTAAACCAGTTAGTACACCACTTACCGGTCATATTAAGCTGACAAAGCAAATGTGTCCTTCTACCAAGGAAAGGAGAGATGATATGACAATAGTTTCCTACTCATCTGCTGTAGGGAGTCTTATGTACACAATGGTGTGTACACGGTCAGATATTGCTCATGCAGTTGGTGTTGTGAGCAGGTATTTGTCAAATCCTGATAGAAAATATTGGAAAGCAGTTAAGTGGATTCTCAGATACTTGAAAGCTACTTCCAATTTGTGTTTGGGGTTTGGTGGTTCGAGTCCAGTCTTGGATGGTTTTACAGATGCAGATATGGAAGGTTCTGAAGAGAAAAAGTCTACTTCGGGGTATTTGTTTACTTTTGCAGGGGGAGCAGTATCATGGCAGTCTAAGTTGCAAAAATATGTTACTTTGTCTACAACCGAGTCAGAATACATCGCTGCTACAGAAGCAGGCAAGGAGATGTTGTGGTTAAAACAGTTTCTCCAAAAATTGGGTCTGACACAAAATGAGTATGTGGTTTATTGCGATAGTCAGAGTGAAATTGACTTGACCAAGAATGCCACGTATCATAATCGGACAAACATATTGATGCTCGTTATCACTGGCTTCGAGAAGTGATGGAAAATGAATTGATGAAAGTAAAGAAAGTTCATACCGACGAGAACCCCTCAGATATGTTGACAAAAGTTATCACTCGTGACAAGCAGAAATTTTGTAAGGAATTGACAGGGATGGAATCCAAGTGACGGGGTCACAGAAATTACCTCTTTTAATGGGTTTGGAGGGGGAGATAGTTGGTCAATGTCATACCTCCCCATTAAATGTTCCAGCCCATTGAATTTTCCAACTCCCCGCCCTCTAAATTTTCCTCCGTCCGGCCCTTTGAAAATTCCATCAACTTCATTAATGCTCATCCCCTCCAATTCGGCTATAAAAGGCAGCAAGTGAAAGGAACATAACACACCAACACAAAATATATACTCTCATCCGAGAGTTTAGAATAGAGAGAGAGAGAAAAGCTTTTTTTGCAATTTGCTAAGCTTTAGAAAAAGAGAGAGAGGGAGATAGTTCAAATAAAAGGGTGTTTTATTTAGGTTCCATCACATAGTTATTGTGGTAAAGTAATTTGAGTTTGTACTCAAATTAAGATATCTTTGTATTCTCTTAGTTTATTCTAGTGAATTATTCGGAGTTTGTCCCGTGATTTTTACCTCTTAATTTTAGAGAGTTTTCCACGTAAAAATCTTGGTGTCTCGTGGTTGGATATTTTACTCATTATTTTTTGCAGTGGTTATTATTTTTTGGTGAAACTGCAGATTTAATCTGTTTGACATATACTGATATTTTATCCATTTAATTTATCAAAGATAACGGTATTTAGGAGGTAATTTTTTCCCAACATATCCTCCCAGAACACCCCCTCCCCCTCTGAAGTAGCGGAAGAAACAGAAAACTGTTATCAATTATTGAACCGCGTACGATTGCTAAACGATAACCTTCTACAACCTGTTGATTCTACGAATACCAGGAAATAGGTAGCAAAATTCTAATTCAGAGAATTTTGAAAAATACGTAAATTTTATTATTTATCAAAAACTGCGGCTCCCCATCATAACAAGTGTTTAAATAGCAAAACCCTAAAAACAGAATCCAAAACGAAAAAGAAAAACTAATAAAGACAATTACGAAAATAACCCTAAAAAAATAAAATGTCTTTTTGAAGGCCTAAACGATGGAATTTGACCAAAAAATCCTATAGGTCACGAGCAAAGCTGGTGAGTTTTGACCGTTGACCTGTTTTCAATGAAATTAGGTTCCGAAAAAGCCCAAATCCGACACTCCAAACTTGGCCAAAATTACCGAATTGTCATTGAATCACATCTTTGCCATTAAATTAAATTTTTTCATAAACTGACACGCTTGCTTTTCAACCGCATCACCCTCTCCCCCCTGCATGTGCATACAACATTCATCCCCTAGCTTGCTTAACTAGAGGCACTAGTTCGTTTTATTCTTTTCCTTTTGAAGCACATCGTTAAGTCCCAACAGCATAACCATTCGAGAGATGACTAAAGACCAAGACTTTAAGCTCCTCAAGATCCAGGTTTTTCTCTCTTTATTTTTAAAACAACCGAGAGAAATACGCATTCTATATATCCTGCCTGCCTGCCTTTGATGAACTAACTTTTTATTTAATGAATGTAAAACGATTAAAGTTGGGTGTTGGTTTTTCCTATACAGACTTGTATACTCAGAGTTAACATACACTGTGATGGATGTAAACAAAAAGTGAAGAAACTCCTCCAAAGAATTGAGGGTACTACTCACTTCTCATTTATATATGTCTCTACATTATTTATTTGCATTTCTCTTATTAATCATCAATTGCATATTTAGGGAAAAATCTCCCCCACCCCCCTCGTTATTATTCTCTTTGGTCATTTTCAGTGTCTCGATGCTAGAGCTCTGTTTACAATTAGTGCTATAGTTACTTGTTCTACTAATACTTTGTCAAGGACTCAAGGTGTTATGCTCCGGGGCTCCCTTAATCTGAATTTTTATATGAATTGGAGAAAATATATGAAAAATCTTATGATTGTGGCCTGAAATAACTTGAAGAGCTTATACTGTTTCCAAGATTTACTGTGGACCTTAAAGAAGTCATCTTTTGCTTCACTTTATTTTGTAATAAGTTTCTTCTTTTTCTTTTCCAACTTTTCAGCAGTGGAGGCCTTAAAGAACTGGTCTTTTGCTGCTTTTTTTTTTTTTTGTTTTATAAAAAATAAATCTTTTTGCTTTTTCCCACTTTTTTAACCGGGAGGCCTAAAGAACTGCTCTTTTGATGCAGTTTATTCTGTAATAATCTTCTTGCTTTTTCACCCTCTTCTAACAGGGGTATTCCAAGTAAGCATAGACGCAGAACAGCAGAAAGTCACAGTTTCAGGGAATGTAGATTCTGCCACTTTGATCAAGAAATTGGTCAGAGCTGGTAAACATGCTGAGCTCTGGTCGAACAAGACTCATCAGAACCAGAAACAGCAGGTTAGCTGTATCAGAGATGACAAGAAGAACAAAGGCCAAAAGCAAGTTATGTTTAAGGGTCTAGATCAAGCCTTCACAAACCAACAGCAAAAGCTTCCAACCCTCGTCTCCGAAGAGGAGGATGGTTATCTTGATAGTGAGGAAGATGATTATGAAGATGAGGAGATCATGTATATCAAGGAGAAGGCGGCAAATCAGCTTAATTTACTCCGGCAACAGTCAATGGATGCTAACAATGCTAGCAAAATTATTGGAGCTGGGAAAATGAACAAGAATGGTGGAAATGGAAATGGAAAGAAAGGAAACCCAAATCAAAACATGGGTGGAATAGATCAGAAAACACTGGCGGCGTTGAAGCTGAACAATACCCATTTGGCCAATGGAACAATTAATACTGGGGAAATCAAAAGGGGAGGAAGTGATACAAGTTCCATGATGGGTAATTTTGCTGGTTATTATCATGGAAATGGGGCTAATAATAGCATTGCTGCTGCTTTAGGAGGGAATGCCAATGGTATTGAAGGAATCCAGCAGTTCCAGCCAAGCATTGGAATTCAAGCAGCAGGGGGAATTTCCACAGGTCTTCCAAATGGGATAAATTTTGGAGCAGGTCATCATAATCCAATAAATCCTTCATCAGTGATGATGATGAACATGAATGGGTATCCTCAACAATTTAACCATCCATCCGCAGCTGCAGCAATGATGATGAACTTGCAGAACAGGCAGCAACCTCCACCTCAGATGATGTATCATATGTCTCCTCTCATTCCTCCAAGCACTGGTTACTGTTATAATTACAACAACTCGGTTCCGTATACTAGTACTACTTATAATGAGCCTATTATTTATGGTCCTACTACTACTACTACTAGTGATCACTCTGCTGCATCTCGTATGTTGAGTGATGAGAATACAAGTAGGTGTTCGGTTATGTAAAATTTTAAGTAGGAGGCTTTGAAGTTGAAATTCCTTGAAGAATGGAGTTTTTATCTTTGAATTAACTGCAGTTCTGTGCTTTTGTTTAGTGGTACTCTAGCTGACTTCTTATGCGGTGAACATCAATATTGGAGTGTACTTGTACATATTGGATAATGTTAAATTTTTTTTAACAAGTATGGTAGGTGTTACATGTTGCCTGGACCAAATCAAATTTTAAAGATATTTTCATTGATTTTTTTCTTTTTTGGTTGAGTTGAGTTGAAAATAATGGACTTGGGTATTTTATTTAAAATGGAGTATTTTTTTGTTGAAAGTAGTGGTCAAGACTGACAAGGTGAGGCATTGGTTAGTGTAGTAGTGGTTCAGAGACAAGATAAAGGTTGATGCAGCAGAGAGTAGGTGCAGTTGGATTGAAATTCTGTATCAAATTTGGTTTTTGTAATCAACAATGTTACTATCACATAAAATGGTCACATAATACTCGCATACAAACACATGTGATAGTAGCATTGCTCTTATATGTTTGGGTAACTTGAAAAGTACACGGGCAGTAGTAGTAGTAGATCATAGGCTATTTAGTCCATCCAAGTTGAGAATGTTTGTAGACGAGCTTCCAGATATGCCCAGAATCTCTGGTTTTAGTCTTGTGAATGGCGTTTCTGTTCACAGCACACTCAAGATTGGCATGTTTCGCAAGAAATGGGTAAGTCGTCGTCATCATCATCATCTACTACCATCCGATTGCTTCTTTTGTTTACTCATCCAACTTTATATTTATATATATATAGGATAATTAAGAATAGATTTATTTAAATTTAATATATAGATTCACCTTATTCCACAGTTAATTAAAATCAATTATTTATACAAATTAAGTAGCTGTGCATGTGGCTTTTCAGTTCTCATGATCATGCATATCGTAGAACATTATTATCTTCATCAGTGATTCTCATTGAATATAAAACGCATTATTTTCTTTATTTGATTACTACTATATATATATATATATATATATATATATGCTTTTCCTTCACTTTCGTGGCCAGTGAAATGGAGACGTGTCAAGGTGGTGAAGGCTTTTGCAAATAGCAGATAATAATGTTTTTTTCCTTTTCACAAATATGAAAAAGACAATCTGGATCCTATATATATAGTAGTAGAGGTTAAATTTGTGTTTATTTCCCCCCCTTATGACACCTGATGATATTGCCTTCATCAATGGCGTAGAGATTCCATACGGATCTGCCTCCAACTCCCGTGTTTGCTTATGGTACATCCAAGACCAATGCAACCGTCCCTGGTCCAACCATCGAGGCCCTCCACGGTATTGATACATTTGTGACGTGGCAAAATCACCTCCCTCCAAAGCACATCCTCCCGTGGGACCCAACGATCCCCACTGCCATTCCTCCCACAAAGCAGGGCATTCCTACGGTGGTGCACCTCCATGGCGGCATTGATGAACCCGAGAGTGATGGACACGCGCACGCGTGGTTCACTGCCTGATTCAGAGAGAGAGGACCTAGCTGGACCAAGAAAACATATCACTACCACAACAATCAGCAGCCCCGAAATTTATGGTATCATGATCACGCCATGGGATTGACCAGAGTCAACCTACTAGCCGGCTTGATCGGGTCCTACATCATTCGCCATCCAGCTGTTGAGGCCCCACTTGGACTACCCTCCGGAGATGAATTTGATCGACCGTTGATTGTATTTGATCGCAGCTTTCGCACCGATGGTTCATTGTACATGAATTCCACAGGAAACAACACCTCTATGCACCCACAATGGCAGCCTGAATATTTTGGTGATGCGATCATCGTCAATGGCAAGGCATGGCCCCACATGATCGTGCGGCGGAGAAAGTACCGGTTTCGTATCATCAATGCAAGCAATGCGCGGTTCTTTCGATTCTACTTCAGCAACGGTCTTAGATTCATTCACGTGGCATCTGATTCAACTTATAACGAACATCCAGTGCTGATCGATAAGGTCCTCGTGGCCCCGTCAGAAATTGCGGATGTGATCGTTGACTTTTCAGAGTCAAAACGCAATTGGGTTATTCTAGGAAATGATGCAGCCTATCCTTACCCATCCGGAGAACCGGTGAATGAGGTCAACGGCAAAGTCATGAAATTCATAATCAAGCCACATCCTGAACTTGACACCTCTAGAGTGCCCGAAAAATTGGTAAAATACCCGACACCTGATTTATCGAGTGCTACATTCACAAGGTATATAGCTTTGTACGAGTACACCAGCAGCATTGATGAGCCTACTCATTTAAACAGCAACGGAAAATCGTCCGAGTCACCTGCGACGGAGAAGCCGGAGGTGGGGGCCACGGAGATTTGGTATGTGATCAATCTAACGGAGGATAATCACCCACTGCACATCCATTTTTCCGTACTCGATCAGATTGAGTTGGTAAATGTGGACAAGTTCAAAGAATGTATGATGAAGATCAACAATGCAATCAAGTGCCAAATAAGCAAGTATGCACTTGGCAAAAAGTTAGCGGTGGAAGCTCATGAGAAAGGGTGGAAGAACGTATACAAGATGACACCCGGTTATGTTACGAAGATACTAGTGAGCTTTTCTTACATACATACGAATGCGTCGTACCCATTCGATGCTACTGTGGAGCCCGGTTACGCCTACCATTGCCACGTAAGTATCATAATTGATTGATACTCAACAAAACATAATTGATTTTGATTTTTATTATTATTATAGGAGTACGTACATAAAATTAATTATAAACACATTTTGCATTTTGAATAAATTGCAGATTTTGGATCATGAAGACAATGTGATGATGAGGCCCTTGAAGTTGGTTCGTTAAGAATTGAAGGTGCTCCTCAGATATTGTGCAGATTGATATTGGCTTTTGAAGCTTTGGGGCTAATAAAGCTAACTATCCCAAGATACAAAGAAAAAAAAAATCAGAAAATTTGTAAACTGTATGTACAAAATTTACTCCCTCAATTCAAAAATATAAGAATATAAGATTAGTACCTTATATTTAGGAGTGAGGGAGTATAAAAAAATGATGCAGTCGGATGTAGATATATTGATATTGATAAAAACTTGCACGTGAATGTATGAATTACAAGAGAGACTTACTTATTACGCATTTCTTTAAACAAATTATCGTTAAAATATTTATTCATATAACTGACAATCAAATAGTCAAACATAAAATATAATTCCCGATATATATCATTATGCATGACGGATCGATTATCAGCGTTCTTAGTTTCGAGCCTTTTTGTTGATTGCTTACGGATTTGTTTTGAATTTTCAAAACTCTAGTGAGTTTATATTGGGTACATGCAATTTTTAAATAAAATTGCTTTTGAAGTTCATACTGCAAGGCCTAACGGAAACATATATATAGGGGGTTTCCCATGTTCATATTTTCAAGCTGTTCATGTATAGCTGATTTAACTTCAGGCAGATCTACCCATTTGCGAGGCCCAGCAGTAGTCCTTGCTAACTACCATCAATTACACCAGTAGTTCAAAAGGAGAAACAGATGGAGAACAGACAGTTGAAAATATTTTGGTGTAAGCAGAATTTAGTTTATCTAGAAAAATTAAAATTGTATGATACCAAGATAGAATATTGAAGTCTTAATTCCAATCTTACATATATATATATATATATATAGCGGACTAATTCATAGCAAACGTTGTAACTTTAAGTATAACCTGTAAGACCCCAACTTTTATGAATAAAGATTTAATTTTCTTTATATATTACTTCGAAATAGTAAGGTGTTGATTGATAAATATGAAAGTTATGGGTGAAATGTGCAAATATTTTAAAAATGAGCAAGTGGTTATAAAATATTCTTATTGTCGGGGAATATTCGTTTGGTCGTGGAATATTCTTGTTGTCGGGGAATATTCGTACGACGGCGCAGCTATTTGTGGACCCCACAACGGAATAACTGTCGGATATAGAAAGCGACAGAAATAACCTTTTTACAAAATAACGGCGTAGTTGTTACCGTTAGTACTGTTGAAATACCCGGTGGTTAAAATACAGTGATACGCGGTGTTGCACAGTAGCACACGGTATTGCACAGTATTTCGAATTATTGAGTCTTACGTGAGAAGGAACCTACTCAATTATTGTTACAGTATTTACTGTTCAATATTTTATATTATTGACTCAATAATTGCTACGTTGATATTTTATATTATTGACTCAATAATTGCTGCATTGATATTTTATTGACTCAATAATTGCTACGTTGCTATTTTTTTATGATTGATTCAATAATGACTACAGTTGATATTTTGTAGTATTGATTCAATAATTGTCGTTGCACAGTATTTCACGTTATCAACTCAATAATTCATATTATTTGAATAATATTATTAGATAGCATTATTGACAATGTCTAAGGAAGTTCTGTCTAGGAGGGGTTATTTAATTGCGCGCCAGTAAGGAGAAGTCCTTATCGGAAGGCCCCCTCTGTCCTGGGAACGACCTGGTTGTCAATATTGTAGTTCTATAATATTATTTGTGAATAATTAATTATTGATTTATATGATAAGGAAATATTTATTTTGTGGATATAAAAGAAGGAATTTGTGCTGATGTGTTTTTATCAGTATTTTGGTGTGAAAAATCATCCGTTTATGGATTTCGGATAATTTATGTTGGGAATTTGGAAAAATTTTCTTCTGCAAAGTTGTAGAGAATTAAATTTCCTATAGAAGGACACATCATTTGTATTTTTCTGACAAAGGGGCTATTTATTATGAATTATTGAAGTTTCGGAAAATAAATATTATTTTATAAATGGTGGGCCCCACTTTTGTTGTTTTGTTGAAAAAAATCAGATGTTTGAAGCAGCCGGCGGCTGGAGAAGTTTTGTAAAAATAATATTATTTTATTATTTTAGTCTCCTTTGGCATCCTAAGCTTTTCCTATAAATAGGGTGCTTAGGTTAGAATTGAAAATCACACCAGAATTCGAAGTTTTCTCTCTCTATAATATCGAGCGTATTTTTGTGAGTATTTCTATACTTTGAGTATTAGTATTCAGCGCAAGTTTCCGTCAATATTATATCCGATATTCCAGTTAGAGGTACTATCTTTTTGAGGTAAGGGATGGTAAGGGATGTTATTTTCTTTCGTAAATGATGTTATTCTTTTCAATATCATTATACAGAAATATTGTCATGAATTTTGTTATGAAATTCTTATTTTTCCCGTCGGGGTTATTATTCACGTATACGGCACTATTCACGTATACGGCACTATTCACGTATACGGCACTATTCACGGAAAAATTTATTTTTCTTCTAATTGTCCAAATTGTCTGTTAAGGTTACTATCTTTGATTGTATCCAAGTTTTGTGCTTTATTCTTGAATTTTGCTTCACAAAGTATTATTATGGATTATTCTTGAATTTGGATAAACTAAATGACGAATCCCTAATATTTGTCTTTTATCTCACTGGATTCGTTTTGTTTAAAATGTTTTTCATCATCCTCAGTCCTAAAAGTTGATGTAACTGAATATCTTTGGCCTGTAGAGCAAAGATGAATGATTACCTGATGAATATCTTTGGCCTGTAGTGCAAAGATGACAGGTGTTGAGATGAACATGACTACTGATGATGCAAATGAATATCTTTGGCCTGTAGTGCAAAGATGAATATTGATTCGAGATGTATATTGATTGATGTTACAGGGATAAAATATTGGTGATGGACTTTTAAATCATAGAAGATAGTAGACTTCATTCTCTGCTTAACTCTTCTAATGATTTGTTATTTCCGCTGCGAATATTGATCTAAAACTTGTTGTCCATAATATTTTATCTGAACTGTTGAAGACTAACGATAATTTATTTTTCATTATCTTAGTCATAATATTCTTTACTGGGCTAGTTGAGCTCACCCTTTTCATCTGTTGTCCTCTTCAGGAAATGAGAATATTGCGGGGACTAGTCGGGGGACAGAGTGATGGTCCGAGTTAGAGCAGTAGTAGTCCTCACTATTTCTGATAAATAGTGTGATAATAATTGTAATGAGGACTTAGTTTGAATCTTAATATTTTCTACATATTTGTACTGAGACTCACAGTTGTGTGGTCGTATTTTGCACGACCGTATGATATAAAGTTTGTATTTGAATTCTGTACCATGTATTTGGCGACTCAGAATGGGTTGGGTTGAATGGACCTATTCTGGGGGCGTCACATAACCTTACAACAGATCGTGACCTTCTACGCCAAGATCAAGCGGTTTTATAGACTAGCCGTCCGCAGTTTAGTTTTTAGGATTCCGCACTTTAATGCTGCGGACGGGACGGATTACCAATTGCCTCTCCTTATAAAAAGCAAACCACATCCGCAGTATTAAACTGCGGAGCTTTCATTGTATTTTTTTCTCTCTCCTCTCTTTGACAAAACAACAAACAGCTCTTGGTTGGTTCCATACTTTGATGGGTCGGGAGGGGTCGGGAGCTCTTAGTCGGGAGGGGTCGGGAGGGGAATCCAGCCATGTGATGCAGCTCATCTTCTTTCCATAAACTGTTTGATGAGATCGCCGGTGAAGTGGATTCGGACTGCGAGTTTGGTTTTCAGATGTGTTTGTAGTGGTCCGATTGTGTAGAGATTTGGACATACTGTGCGCATCTGAGAGAGAATGGGTCCTTCTAGATCTTCAAATGGGTTGAGTATACACACCTGGGATTCAATCTCTCCTGTCCGATCTTTTTTACAAACCAAAACCCCCAAATCAATCTTACCATGGCCGACACTGCCATGTGACAGAGGGGTCGGGAGCTCTTGGTCGGGAGGGGTCGGGATGGATCGGGAGGGGTCTGGGGGTCGGGGGTCGGGGGTCGGGATGGGTTGGGATGTCGCCGATGTTCTTGTGCTCGAGACTCTCCAGATGTCCGCCGACACTGCCATTTGACAGAGGTATAATCACATAGACAAATAAATTTCAAAATAGTGATTATGATGCTGTGTGGCTCAAAGTAGAAAGAAGAGTAACAGATATGGAATTAGAGATATTCGAGCACAAGAGAAACGAGCCTAACAGAAAAGAAAAAGGAAACTGAAGTTGAATCAATACATGGTGCATATTGAATTTCTTTTATTGCATATATATATATCTGATGGGATAATATCAGAAACAATTCTCAAAAGAAAGTAAATGATACGCCTAACACTTGAAGTCAATATTCAATTACTGAAACTATCCACAGTTTTGGTGGCCGGAGCGGAGGAAGAAGCTAAGGGGAGATCCGCAGTTTAATACTGCGGATGTAAAGGGTTTTTTTTTAGTATAAGGAGGGGTATTTTGGACATTTGTCCCGTCCGCAGTATTAAACTGCGGAATACTGAAAACTAAACTGCGGACGGGACATCTATTAAATCATTAGATCATCGAATGAAGGATAGCGATGTGTTATAAGGATAATCTCAAATTGATAACGTTTGCTATAAATTAAACCCCATATATATATATATATATATATATATACTTGTATTTCTCTTGGCGGTACTTATGGAGTAATACGCTTATACGCTGAATGGTCAAGTACTCCACCTAAATATAGACTACTTCTTTTGAAGTGGAAGCTGTGGAACCCATATATATATATACTTAACGTCGGAACAATAAAGGAGTTGTCTAAATAATAATTGGAGGCTGACAAGAGATCAAGGAAAATACACTTTAATATATAATACCCATAACTTGAAGAGTCTTGATATCAGACAAAGTATATAATCCCAGGGGCCAAGGCCAGGCAAATCAAATTTCATATATATTTGACTGTGGGATCGATGCCACCAATAATATTGTACGTACGTACCCCTTAATCTCTGAATTTCTTGTTTTTCATATAACTGTACATTTAAATTATCTGTGTTGTTTCGTACAAGGAAGGAAGAGTCAGGGTCTAAGGTGACTCAAGATCCAGTACTCTCTGTTGGCTGTATGCTTGCTTTTGTTTTTGCTGGCTGTTTCATTTGGATGATGTTCCACAATTAAGTGGTTGTGAAATAAAACAGCCGAAAATTCGATAACTAGGACTAGTAAATAATAAAATAAATCAAAGTAAAACAAAAGAAATTAGGACAGCAAATATATCAAAGGTTGTAGATATTTTTCTAATGCTTTGTACGTACGTAGGAAGATATTTTTAGCATCGTTTTCATTGCCATGTATGTATACTTAAAAATTGAAAATTCGATATGAGTATATTTAAATTGAAAATTCGATACGCTTGTGTCCAATTTTCACGTCTCATACTCACCTGTCTTTCTGTTGGATGTCTATTCCTGAAACTTTTATAGATATTTGGAATTGGAACGCGTAGTAGTACTCCCTCCGTCCCTTAAGTTTTAGATAAATGTCGGCATATGCTATTGCATTGCAAATGGAACGTGAAACATGATTTGACTGTTGGAACTTTCAAATTTCAAATTTTAAATTTTAAATTTAAAATTTAATATTTAAAGAATCAATATAAGAAATCTGTTGGGTACATAGTAAAAAAATTGAATCCCTATCTTCCAAAATGACGCAGCCAGCCATAAATGTAAATGGTTGAGAAAAAGACTATTCCAAACAAGCCATAGATATCTTCCTTGACATGTTCAAGTGGACCCAAAATCAGGGACCCTAAATTGGCCTTCCTTCCTTCAATCAAGGGGAAATTCATTGGATACCGACCTTTTTTTACTAGTTTATCAATAATGTTTCGACCATAAAAAATAAAATACAAAAAAAAGATATAAAATAATGTATATTGTAAGATTATTTATAACTATTGGATTAACTAATTATAATCCCACACATTATTTTATATTTAATTTTTCATAATTATCTTTGTCACCGTAGCATTACTCATATTTTATTAGTAGTTGTATTTAATTAATTAAATAAAAAAGGAGATCAATAATTGAGAATAACAAACACATATATACCATATGCATTATATCTTTACAACCCAAAAATTCATAGCTAACACCTGCCTGCGTGATCCCATTCACAATATTCTCCATCCAACTGTAATCTAATAATCTAATCCCTTTGTTTTTCTTTCTCTCTCTTGATCTGATTTTCTCCATTCTTTCCGATAAATCCGGCCTTCCTTCTATCACATTCTTTCTGGAATGAATACTATGCATACCCACCCTACAAAGGTCATGCCTGGATTATTTTTTCAACTTGTTTTATAGACCTTCCTTCTAAGAAAAAGAGTTATTTAATTTTTTAGTTAATTTATAAAATTTTTAAATTTAAATGAATGCGAGTTTTGATTGACTTACTATTCGTATGGAGTACTCCTTAGTATAAATTTGTTATTTTAAATATTAACATAAATCCATATAATAATTTGAATTTTAAAATTTCACGCTAAAAATGACATTGTTTTCTTCATGGTATGAATTCTTACGCGACCCTTCTTCATCTGGGGAAAAATTAACGCGGCAACGTGGGGGCACAAATGAAGTGTAAGGAATTCTCTTGGCAGGGCATGACCAGAGAAGGGACAGTATGTCCCATACCTGCCCTGCAGCCCAGTTGCCATTTCACGCTCTATGGTCTCGAATACCCTAAAAATTTTATTTTCAAAGGATAATATTACGTATATAATGAATCTAAAATAAATACATTTAAAATAATATTAACCACTAAATAATATTGACCCCACAAAATTTTTGGTAGGTCAATTTTAGATTAGTAACTTAAATTTTCACTAAATATCTCAAACTTCAACTCCACTCAACTCTTTCTTATTGTTTAGTAGTTTACATTGAATATGACGTTTTTGCAACGATTGAAAATAATTCAATTGTGCAACAAATTATTATTATAAATAACATTTGAACATTAGTTAGTTTTGCAATTTATTTTATTATATTTTTATTTCTTTGTGCGATTTTTTTTTTAACCCCACTCAATCAAGAGACTGGACCCGCCACCGAAAAAAAAATAATGTCAAACAACAAAAGAAATACAGCCTCACATGGTAATAAGAAAATTAGACCTAAATATGAGTATTGGATCTTAATTATTAGGCTAACCTTATTCACAAACATTTAAAAAATTCGCAAACATTAAAAAGTTGACTAAAAAAGAAAATAAGTTATAGAATATGGTAATCAAATATAAAGTTATTTTCACAAAATTCCAAAACATAAAAATGAAAATTCCAACCAAACATGACCTAAAGGTTAAAGCTAACAATAATATTGTTGGTAATTGGTATTATAGTAGTACAAGGCTACGAGTGGTGTATTTGTTTTTTTAATTGGTAAAGAAATCTCTAATCAATCGGTGTTTATGAGTTATGAACCAATTTGTTGTCCTCATACTCCATCTCCATTGTAGTTGAACTAAACAACAGAAGCCACAACCCTCAATGGCCGGCGGAGAGGCTACCGCCGTCGCCGGCGACTCCACCACCACTACCATTACCGCAATCCAATCACTCATCCGCCTCGTCCAAGATGTGGTGCGGATTTCCGCCGCCGGTTTCGGAGGTCCCTTCAAAAAAGACTGTACGGACCTCTCCCGAAGAATAGCTCTTCTTTCCCATTTACTGGAAGAATTTAGGGACTTCAAGGGAGATTTGAGGTCTTTGGATGAATTTGCGTCTTCTTCGTCTTCTTCCTCTTGCCTGTCCGATCTCACGGTGGTTGTTGAAGATACAAAAAGACTGCTTTTTGGAGCCGGCAGTTTTGATCCCAAGATCTCCTCTGTAAGTTTTGTTCCGTTTGTATATATGTATAATTGAATTTGTAAATGGGTAATTTTTATCTTATCTCTAGACTTTAAGGACAATAATTGGTTAATTGCTCTTATATTGCGATCTTAATCCGTAGTATGTTGAATATGCATTATACATTTGTAGAATTTGTAAGCATAAGGGATGTGAATGTTTGGGGTTGGTTGATCTGATCTAAAGATTCTAAATTTCGTGCAATGTGCTCGATTTTATGGTTTTTATGCATGATCTGATAAGCACTGAACTAATTTTGTTTTTTTGTTTGTTTTGGCTTTTACACCTCAATTATGTTTCATTGGAGAAATTATGCTTTTTTAGCCTATATTGGTAAATGCTATATATCTTGTCTTGACAGTATGCATTTAGTGGATGTTTCTGATGAAATTGACCAGTTTCATAGAAAGTCTTCCAACACTAAGTTGTTGGGCAGTATACTGAATAAAAGTCATTATAACCAATTTTTACAAAAAGAAGTAATCTAAAACAATTTATTTACATTTTTATGTACAAATTCAAGGACTATATGCAGCTGTATCTTCTTCGAGTCTTCGACAGAGGCAAGTGTTGTTTTTCCCTGTTTGGTGTATACCACCCTTTCCAATAAAAGCATCGCCACTCGTAGCAGCTGGTCTTTACTGGGAACAAATAACTCATAATATATTTGAAGACCAAATTCGCAGTTCTGTTTTAGTAAGAGGGGCATTCTCAATTGGATTAATAAACTCACAAGTACAAATCAGTTAATGCTATGTGGCGGTGGTGGTTTGATCTAACGACCAATGTTAAATAGGCTAGGCCATATGATTTGTGCTGTAGTTAGTCATGTAGTTGGTTATCAGTTATTATACGCCATCCCTTTTCTAGATTGGATCTAAATTCTGAAATATACTACTCACTAGTGTAATAGTGTTTATCCTTAGAATGACGGACTTCAGTTAGCATGCTAATCATGGGATGGAGGATTTATTTCTTACGTTCTTTGTGGCCATATTTATCCATAAAGTAACACTGGATGCCTCACTCACAAGTTTCAATTTTTTTGATTGAAGGATGGAGCTGCCAAGAAGATTGCCTTTCAGTTTCAATGCCTGACTTGGAAACTTGAGAGAGCCTTGAGAAATATACCATATGATCAATTAGACATATCGGAGGAAGTACAAGAACAGGTAGGACTTGAGCTTATGTGAACTTATTAGAAAAGAACTTAGCTTTATCTTGATATGGTTATCTTTGGGTGGATTTGTTCATAAAACTACTTCTTATCTCAGGTTGATTTGGTTAGAGGACAGTTGAGAAGAGCGACAGAAAAATATGATGGTGTGCTATCATCGAGTAGATTATCTCGTGCCTTATCCCAGCCACTGGATAGAGATATTGACCCACTTCAGCCAAGAAACAGGACAATAGGAAGCTTACATATCCAGAATATCAGTAGTATTGATCATGAAGTTACTGAAAAGGTGGAATGTGTTTCAAGAACTAATTATTCAAAAGGGTATGACTCAGATCAGATTATTCATAAGTTAGATAGGAGGAGAAACTCCTCTGCATCGTCTGTGGTCTGTTTGTTGAACAATGTTGATGTTGACGACAGAGACAACTCAAACAAAAGGAGCTCAGAGGATAATAAGAAGATCGATTCTCCTGTAATGCCTGATGATTTTCTCTGCCCAATTTCTCTTGAACTGATGAGGGATCCTGTTATCGTGGCCACGGGACAGGTATGTTCTGCATCTCAAATGCTGATCTAACATTTTTTCCCCTTGATTTACCTTCAATTTTTCCAAGACAACCTTCTGTTCTTCCCTTCTAAATCTTTTGTTCTCTTTATTGTCCAGACATATGAGAGATCTTACATACAGCGATGGATAGATTGTGGCAACACAACATGTCCAAAAACTCAACAGAAACTCCAACATCTCACTCTAACCCCAAATTATGTATTAAGAAGTCTTATTACTCAGTGGTGTGTAAAAAACAATATCGAGCAGCCAACAGCACTAACAAGTGGGAGGATGAAAAGAAGTGATGGAACTTTTCGTGATGTTAGTGGAGACATACCAGCTATTGAAGGCCTTGTCCGTAAGCTCTCTAGTCGAACCATCGAGGAACGCAGGGCTGCAGTGACTGAAATCCGATCACTTTCCAAAAGAAGCACAGATAATAGGATACTAATTGGAGAAGCTGGAGCTATACCAGTTCTTGTCAACTTACTGACTTCTGAAGACAGTATAACTCAAGAAAATGCAATTACTTCCATTCTCAACCTTTCTATCTATGAACGTAATAAGGGACTCATAATGCTTGCTGGTGCCATTCCTTCTATCGTCCAAGTCCTCAGAGCTGGAAGCATGGAAACAAAAGAGAATGCAGCAGCAACCCTTTTTAGCTTGTCGCTTGCTGATGAGAACAAAATCATTATTGGTGCATCTGGTGCAATACCGGCTTTGGTGGAATTGCTCCAGAGTGGAAGCACAAGAGGAAAGAAAGATGCTGCAACAGCCTTGTTTAATTTGTGTATTTATCAGGGAAATAAGGGCAGGGCTGTCAGGGCTGGGATTATTACAGCATTGTTGAAGATGCTAACAGATACAAGCAGTTGCATGGTTGACGAATCCTTAACTATACTATCTGTTCTTGCTAGTCACCAAGAGGCTAAGGTTGCAATTGTAAAAGCTAGTATCATACCTGCCTTGATAGATCTTGTAAGAACAGGTCTGCCTCGGAACAAAGAGAATGCAGCTGCCATCTTACTTTCTTTGTGCAAGAGAGATACGGAGAATCTTGCTTGTATAAGTAGGCTTGGCGCGGTCATACCGCTGACAGAGCTTGTGAAGAGTGGAACAGAGAGAGCCAAGCGAAAGGCTACTTCATTGTTGGAGCATCTTCGAAAGTCGAAACAACTTTGACAGATATAGTAGTGCCAGAACTCATTATTTGGTTCTTTTTGTTTTTTTCTTGCAAGGAATATTACACGTTTCTCTCTCTCTCTCTCTCTCTCACGTTACGTGTGAAAAGAATTAATGATTCAAGCATGAGAAATAAGAACAATGTCGTCTGTCATGTATTTATTTGATTTCTTCTTTATTAATGCAAAATGCATTTGGTGTTTTGTTTGTAATAAATCCTATGGAAATACTTGGTAAGTATTCCGTTTGTTGTAGCGATGGGTCAACTATAATGGACCAAATTTGTAAATTGTAAAAGCTGTATATTCTTTGTTTGAATGCCCAGGAATCCAGAGTTGATTTGTCAATCATGGAGCCTCCACACCCAACTCAAAACCCACCTTACACCCACAAAACACACGGATGTAGAGCCTCCAATTGAAAAAGAAAAAACTGAAGATGAATATATGGAGTAAGCATAAATTCTAGTACAAAGGTGTGAATGTCTGGAAATTATTTCACTTGAATTTTAATCACATTTGGGGCATACATACAAATTAGTAAATTACAATACAATGGGTACCGTACTAGCAGTGTGTAAGGTTGTGATTTCCCTTTTTGTCGATGAGGAAGGTGGAGTGACCCCGACTCTCAGATCCAAAGTCCTACTGCAAAATGGTGTACCCATGAATTAATGATGGCCGAACACTCTTTCATACGAAAATATCAGTTACTTAATGATATGTATCTTTTGAGTTTCTCCTTTTTCAAATGTTATAATGAAACTCATAACGGTACAAAGAAAAATAGGAGAGTGATTAGTATAAAATTAACTTTGGTCAATTGATCAATATAATGTCGATACGCAGGCCGGGAAGTGATCTCTCTCTGCGTGTCAACACTGTAGTAGTATAAAGTAAGTCAAGTGTTATTGGCACTACCCAAATTTTTAATGGACCAATCTTATTCAGTATTGATCAATTAACCAACTGGATCCGAAAAAAAATCATACAAGAGTGGTGACAAAATAAATGTCAGCCGTCTACATCCCACAGACGGCAGACCTTTCATTTACAAAAATTTAATATGATAACCGGATTACTTTACTAATACTAGTATTAATGTTGATTGAAACATTAACGAACGATTACAAGTCAAAACCGCGTGATGAATGGGATCAAATTTTTAGACCGCGATTATCGTAGGTGAAGTTCACTAAATTAAAATTAATTAAACAACTACAAATGAGAAGCTACCTAATCCTCTCACTCACTCACTCACTCACTCACTCCCCACGGGCAGTTAGTTTAGTTGTACGTTGAATGTGAACGTACTATGGTTGTTGGCATGCACGTGATTGAAGAAGAAAATTTTCAAAGAGTTTTTTGAAAAATATATAAATTGCTAATTTATAAAAAGAAACTCAACAGTAACTATAAATTTTACATAGACATGCCATTGAACTTGAGGTGATCGAGTTCATAGTAAAAAATTAAATTTCCTGCACCAAGGCCTGCTTTTGCAAAAGTGACCATCACTTCTAGACAATGTCCTAATTGTGAAATCGGGAGCTAGTAATAAATAAATAAAATTAGTCAAAGAGCCGATAACTTTTTAATTTACTAGTATATCAAAACTAGCATCATATTTTCTTCAACTTTTGCACTCCTTATTTGACCGACAAGCCCCAACAACTACCCACAAAAACTTGGTAATTATCCATACTGTACCCACCATGCCATGCCATTCCCAGCTGCGTCTACTAAGTAGGCCAGCTCCCAAAAGATCAGCTTTATTATTTGTGCTTCATATCATATATACTCTAAAAAAAACTTATAACTAGTGTGTAAACAAAGAAAGAAACAGCAATATGGGTAACAGTTTAGGAGGGAAAAGGGCAGCGAAGATTATGAAGATCAACGGCGAGACAGTGAAGTTAAAGACACCGGTTCAAGCCGGCGCGGTCACTAAGGACTATCCGGGCTATGTTTTGTTAGAATCCGAGGCCGTTAAGCATTTGGGTATTGGGGCTAAACCATTGGGAATTCATCAACAACTCAAGCCCAAAAAGCTCTACTTTTTAGTAGAATTGCCCAAGTTTCCTCAAGAGAAAGCCCCAAGAAGGATCCGGTCCGGGATTCATATGAGCGCCAAAGACCGGCTGGAGAGCCTCATGCTAGCCAAGAGGTCGGTATCGGACCTTTCGCTACTGCAGCCCAAGAGCAGCATTAGCTCGGATCCGGTGAGGTTGAAAATGCGGTTACCCAAGGAAGAGGTGGAGAAATTAATGATGGAAAGCAAAACCCAGGCCGAGGCAGCTGAGAGGATCATGCAGCTTTGCTTGGGCTCAGCTGCACCCAACAACGGCAAGGCTCCTCATTGGAATGATCAAGGTGGTCATGATGGGAGGGCCAGTGAAGCTGGTCTCAAGGCCCGTGAGGTATATATATATGATCCTTTCGGATTTGGATTTCATTAAGTTAATTGGTTGTTAATTACACCTTTTGAACAGGCATATATATATATATATATATATATATATATATATATATATATATGTCTCTACTGTTATAATTTTCATTCTTGTTTTGTTAATTTTTACATATTCTATTATATGTTCATATCTATTATATTCGATGATTTGCATTGAATTTTCTGCGTTGATTACTAACTTGAATGAGGTTGGGGTTGCTTAAACTTGCAGAAACGAGTGGGTTTCATGCCAGTCAATGAAGGATAGCTGTGGCATGAATTATGTGATTTGAAGCTGCAGCGACTATATATATTTGTATATATAATAGAGGATATAGGATATATATATATATATATATATATATATATATATATATATATATATATATATATATATATCGAGTAATTTTCTCTCAACTTTATTTTTTGGGCGGAGTTCTCAGCAATCAAACAATGTGCTTTTTGTATTCTTATGGAGAAAATGAAGGAGCATTTGCTTGATTTGATGCTGAGATTATCAATGAAATGACTGTAGGTGTAGGTACTGATTATGCTCAGATTATTATTATTGTTGCTTACTTTAGGTACATTATTATCATTTAAATGACACTAGTAGACAAACTTCCATTTTCTGACTTCGCTGTGTTTTTACATTTTAGCTTTATTCGTCACACAACTATTATATTCATGTTTTTATTTTACCAGCTGATCGAGAGTAATGAGCTAATTAACTAATAATTGAAGCATTTATCAATTGTATATATAGCTACATAAAATTAAATTGTGGCAAGACATTTCCAAATAATTAAGATATCCAAAGGTATAGCCTTTCATGAAAATCTCCGATTTGTCACGTGCAATAAAAGTGTTCTACCAAAGCACAAATATTGCATTATAAAATACTCCATCTCTTTCATATTATTTGATAAAATTAACTTAAAAGATTTTTAAACTCACTATTGACATACTTTTAATTTTAATTAATATAATGATGAATATTGTAAATTATCTTAAAAGTATTACTCGATCA
Organism: Panax stipuleanatus; assembly: GCA_020205555.1. Taxonomy (NCBI): domain Eukaryota; kingdom Viridiplantae; phylum Streptophyta; class Magnoliopsida; order Apiales; family Araliaceae; genus Panax; species Panax stipuleanatus. Next base: position 7,081,689 of record CM035126.1, read on the forward strand.
TTGTAAGTTTTAGTGTTTCATAATTTTTAATAATTTATTTTAATTTTGAGTTTGAAAATATCTCAAATTAATTTTTAAAAGTCAATAATAATCATATAATTTGAAATAGTGAGAGGACTTCAAAGAGGGTTTTAATTCTCCAACCCTGCTTTAGAATTTGGGGTAACACCTACCAAATGCACATGTAGGTTGTAGCCATCTCTGTATATGAACCTGAGCAACTGAAATATTATCGAGAGAAAAATATTAAGAAATTTAACTTAGTTTGTACTCTCCAAATTTTAATATCCATATATACAAAAAAGGTCAACGAGAAAGCCTTATGTTTTTGCACATTCATCCCTGGAACATTTACGAAAATTATATCAATTTTTTGGCTTCATTTGAAACGATTTGTCATACACAATCGTACATGTTTTATTTGTACACAATTTGTCAAAACTGTGTTGTTTTGACAAATTTTTTTTTTTTAAAAACATGCTTCATTAATTGTCATCTTCCCCCAAATCAAAGCATCTTTCATCCAAATTAGAAATCACAAAATGACTTCTCCTCCCAAATCAGAAATCGCTCAAGCTCTCCTCCCCCAAAATGAGAAATTGATCCAGCATGTTCTTCTCTGAAAATGACGAGCATTTTTTAGAACAAAACTAAGTTGTCCCCTTGGAACTCCCTGCACCTTCTGGTTGGACCAAACAAGTTTCTTTCTTCCACTCTCTCTCTCCCTACATGTATTTATATACACATGTTTGTCATGTTTTATACTTCTTCTCGTTGTTGAGTTTTTGTTATATATAAGCTTCATTGTTGTTTGTTGGTGTGAATTAGGTACCGGGTATTGACTAATTTTATGTGTGATTGTGAATTATGGTGTTTTCAGCATTTTTGCCTTTTTTATATAAGTTTTGATGCTTTATTTTTGCCTTTGCAGGTGATGAATCCTTGTCTCTGAATTCTAATGAATCCTTGCTAGGGGTGAGCAATTCGGTTATATCCGAACCGAATAACTTATTCGGATATAACCGAATATCGAAATTTTCTAAATTCCATTATTCGAATAACTAACCGAATTTAGAAATAACCGAATTACCGAATACTGAATAACCGAATTTTCAATTCGATTATTTCGGTTAATAACCGAAATTAAGTGGCTATACCAATTCTTGTCAACTTGTTGACTTCTGAAGATAGTATTGTTAGAAAGTAAGTATGTAAAAGAACAAATAAGGAGAGTATTTATGTAATAAAACAAATAAGGAGGAGGAAGAGGAATAATCTCGTTATGGTCTATTGTGTCTGCCTCATTTACAAGAGAGAGCAATCTACTATTTATATTTTATAGCATACATCGGTATCACAAATACAAGAAATTGGAATTTAAAACTTTGGACAATCGAGTGAATACATGAATTGAATTGACAAATCCCATGGTACTTGTGTTGGACTGCCCATGATTGTCCTATGCTCCACTAAGGTTTTTCACCAATGCTCATGCTCCATTAAGGGCAGGGCTGTAAGAGTTTAAGGTTTTAATTTTTTTTAAAAATCTATTCGGTTATTCGGTTAACCGAATACCAATATTCCAATAACCGTATTAAAACCCGAATACTGAAATATTAATTCGGTAATAACCGAATTGAAGAGAATAGCCGAAATAATTCCGTTAAAAAAATTCGGTTATGATCGGTTATTCAGTTATATCCGTTTTTTTCTCAGCCCTAATCCTTGCAGCTTGTTATTTTGTCCAGTCTAGGTAAATTTTAATTGTTCCTTCTTGTTGAAATGTGGCTCAGTGTTGATTCTATACTGTTATCTGTTATATGGATTAAAAACAAATAAAATATAGTTGAATTGATCACTTGGTACATCTATTCTCCGATTGCAAACCAAATCGATTCACAGAAAAATCATGTCTTTCCAGCAGCCATCTTCTATTGCTTCTTCTCAACGGATAATGCTATGTCACAACAATCTGAAATGACTATAGCATTACAACACTCAGAGTCAGCGTTAAACCTTCATGACACAGAGTAAAATTTTTGGCTAACATTCTTAATTATATTATCAATGTAATTATATGTTCTCTTTTTTGTTTCGGTGTTAATGTAGAGGATGACTATACAGAAACTTTGATAGAAGTTTCATATGCTAGATTATCGTTTCTTAATTAGGACGACGCATACGCGATGTATAATACATATGCAAGGCATAAAGGATTTGGACTTCGTTTGTCGAATCTTGATAGATCTAAAACTTCAGGGGAGGTAATAGGTCGAATTAATTATTTATAGTATGGGTGAAATTGCAAAAGATAAAGATCAGACACTTGAAGAGAAACCGAAGAAACGACGAAAACAAGTAAGATCTGACTGTCATGCAAGGATGTGGATCCATTTAAACCAAAAAACAAAGACACGACGTATTACTAGTTTGTGTAATGAATATAATCACGAGTTTACTAGCCCTTCACCAGAATGGAAACATCGCTCTCATAAGACATTTAATCGTAGTCAAATTGTAAAAAATTTGATGGAGATGATGTATGAAACAGGATTGCGTCCATCAACAATTGCAAGGGTGGTTAATGTGTTTTCAAATTTTCTTCTTCCATTTCCAGTGTTTCTTTATCTACAAGAACTAGCGCTAATAGATACTCTTCCAAAAGGGCTCAATTCTAAATCAGAGATCATTGATTACTATGACAAATCCCTAGAGAGAACCATATAATTCACAACCACACAAAAACACAACCACGAAGTTGAGTTACAAGTAATTAACCCAAATCAATAAAATACACCACAAAAATCCTAGCATGTAAAACACCATAATTCAATAAAAATTACAACTACACATAAAATTAGACAATACCCGATATCCAATTCACACCAACAAACAACAATGAACCTTATATATAACATAAACTCAACAATAAGAAGAAGCATAAAAATTGACAAATATATGCATATAAATACATGTAGGGAGAGAGAGGGTGGAAGAAAAAAACCTGTTTGGTCCAACCAGAAGGCGCATGGAGTTCCAAGGAGACAACTTCAGTTTTGTTCTAAAAAATGTTCGCCATTTTTAGAGAAAAACATGTTGGATCGATTTCTCATTTTAGGGGAGAAAAACTTGAGCGATTGCCATTTTTAGATTTGGATGAAAGAAGTCCTGATTTGGGAGGAGACAACAATGAAGCGTGTTTTTTAAAAAAATAAATATGCTAAAACGACATAATTTTAATAGATTGTGTACAAATAAAATATACACAACTGTATATAACCTTATAATTACATGCGAAATTTATCAAGCATAGTGACCATGTTTATCATATTTTATATATCTTCATATATATTGTGCGGGGTTGCTTCCATGTGTCCTGGCTACAAAAAGATAATTGGATTACAGCTCCAATAGCAGGGTTAAAATTTCCCCTTTTCAAGATCATTGCAGTCGTAATGTGAAACGACCAATTTTTCTAAACCTAACTTCTGTTAAGTCGATCTCTTCACAATAGGGCTGAGCTAGTAACCAAATTAGAATCGAAACCGCACCAAAAAAGGCACAAACCGTACCAATTAAAATCGCACCAACGGTTCCGGCCTATGTGACGGTTTTAGGTGGGTTGAAATGTTAGAGTTTATGCCCTAGAGACCAATTCTTTGATATAATTGCTTAACATTTTTGATATTATATTTGATTGAATAAATGAATTATTTTATTATGATTTTATTTACTGCGTTATATAAATATTAGCATAATAAAAGTCCTTAGAATAGTGATACAAATTATATAGCTTCAAGTATGTGACTTGAACATGAGATCATATAATTACAATTAGTATCATTGCTCTTAAATGTCCCTAGTCAAGTATCATTGTTAATGGGACAACAATGATACATTAAGACTAGTATATGGATTGACTGATGGCCAAATCTCATTGGTCATAAATATATGAGATATTGAGTCAATACATAGGTACATGTTAGAGAACAATGTACTGGACAGATCCGTCATGAGAATTCTACGTGGAGCATTATGCAAAGTGTCATAAGCAATTCTCATAGTGACAATAATATAATAATCCTCCAACCTGAAATCACTATATTACTAAATGGGAATTTATGTACTTTGATATTATCAAAGATCACCTTTAATAGGGTGGACAATAAAGGTGATTATTGGGTATATCATGAATCGTGTGAGGAATATAAGTGATCTAGATAGAATTTAACCCTCCTATATATTAGGGGTGATATCCATAGGCCTCTTGATTGAGTAGGACTATGAAATACATGGCCATGCTCAAATAGTAATTTGTTTCATATAGTTTACTCATTGATCAAGAAAACTCAGATTAAATTATGAAAAGTATGACACATTCTATGACTCGAAAATAATCTAGGATGTCAAGGTTAAAAGGATTAAATTATATTGAAACATTGGTCACGAAAAGGTTGCATCGAATCACCGATCTTATTATTATTTGGGTAGCAGTGATGCATTACTAAATGCTGCTCACTGTTTTAATTTTATAATATGATTTTAAAATTATTGCCAACATAATAATAACTTATAGGGTCACACACTTAGAACGTAATTAAAAGGGAATTAATTTAAATTGTAAGGATTTAAATATGTCAATATGATTAATAGTATTTAAAATTATAAATTTAAATTAATAGGATAATTTGTATATATGTATATTAATTAAGTAAGACTTAATTAAGATATAATATATATATATAAATTCGAATTTTACTTTTCTAATTGGATTAGGTTTTTGATTAATTCCTTTTAACTGCTATATATATATATGATATATCAGTCGTTTTAGGATAAAATTATTAAAAACCTAAACCCTAGCCGCTCTTAGAGAGAGACTAGAGAGAAAAACGCGAGAAAGTCCAGATCCTTGGCTACTAGTACCGCAGTTCTCTTTACTGCAGATCGTGTGACGATTCGCGGGGCGTTCGTGTGGATACCGTAGAGGCGCAGTTCCGTTGGATTGCGTTGAAGATTCGAAGTTATTCCAGAATTTTCATCGTCTCCATTCAAGCTTGGATAATCGGTAAAACAAATCTAAATCTCTGAATTAATATGTTTTCGCATAGATCCTGTTTTAGGGTTTCAAAAAATTTTAAATTCCGCTGCGTTTATGTGCCGAAATTCCTACATGAAAAACTAAATTTACAATTTCGGTTTGGTTACTAGCCAAAATCGCATGAACAAAATCGAAACCGCACCAAATAATTATCTTGTTTTCTAAAATTTGCTACGAGTATATATAATTTCTCTACTATATCATATTCTCCTTATTTTATTTTAGAAAACAGATATTACAGGATTGGATGAAGAATCAACAGTATCAATTATGTTTGCAAATCAAGAGTGGCTTGGTATTTCCTAAATCAAATGTGATAACATAGTATTAATCAACTATATAATTGTTGATGCTTGAAACTATTTTGCTAAATTAGCTCTATGATTATGTCCACTGCGTAATACTTTTGCGTAGATGATTTTGCTAACTATTTATGATTTTGTTATTTCAATTGGTTTTGGAATCGAAACTGCACCAAATAAAACCAAACCGCACAGTTCAAAACCACACCGCACCAATCACAAACAATTTCATGTGTAGTTTTGAATTTTTCAAACCGCACATAAGCGATTTCGTGTACAGTTTAAACTTCAAACCGCATCATACTCACCCCTACTTTACAAGACTTCCCACTTAATTTTCACGTGCATGACAGACAAAGCCTGGCTCTAATTTTTGACCATGGTGATGTGTGTATATATATATATATATATATTTGGTAATCAAATTATGCTAAACAACTAATATTTTTCTTTATATAAGAAAATTGTTACTTATGAGATACAATGTACATTCCCTCCATCTTAAAATATAAGAAAACTTTTTTTTTTAATGCATTTTGTATATTATTTTGCTCTTATATTTTTCTTAGAAACTAATATTTTCACATGTTAAAATGATATTTCTACATGGAGACTGGACCCACCCACTATTCATGTGAGAGTGATCATGTAGAAATATTAAAAAATTAAATATCAATTCCCTTTTTCTTTAGTCTGATCCGGCTGCAGTAGAGTTTACGAGGACCATTGATGAGGCACAGTAAGGAAATAGGTGGTCATAGCCTTTCGGAATCTTTTCTTGTATTGCTTTGGAGAAACAATAGTTGGAGAAGCATTCTTTGGACCTCCCAGTATTCCAGAAGCCTTTACCCACGTCTCTAAATGCTTGTCCCAAGTGTATTGTCTCATGTAATCAATTATCCCCAGAACCAGCTCCTTCCGCTCATCATCCACTCCCACCAGCAATGAATAGTCCATTACATCAACAGACTGAAAATTTCAAATAAAACAAGTAGCATTATTTTTTTTAGCAAAGGTGCAATAACTCACAAGAGTGATGCATTCTTTGGAGTTGAATGCCAAAAAATCAGCTTTTACCGCTAAGAAGGACGTGTCGTTCCAAACTGCTCTTTCCAGGGTTCTCTTGGCCTTGCTTCCAAGAAACATCGGTTTTGTTACCAGTGCTTCCAACAGATTCATATCTAGCAACACCTTGTTGGCACCTGTAGTATCTGAATTGTAACGAGATCGTGCAGAGCCCTTGAGATCATAGACTCTAGAAATGTTTCTTCTGAAAAATAGGTTCTCCATCACCATCATATCCATTTTTGTTTCCTTCCCACCCTTCAAGTGTTTGACAGTTACCTAACATTTTAAACAATACGTCAGAATCACGAAAACAGATATTAACCATCCAAATCCTCTCCCAACATATCCCAGAAGATACAGAGGAAAACATGGGTCAATTCACTTGCTTGCAGATGAGAAATGCGGTCTAACCTGAAATAGACCAAGAACTTTAGCAAGGCAAGTTGGACTTCCGGAGTTTAGAGAATCTGTCAAATATTTAAAGTACTCGGGTGCAAACTCCTCAAAAGATTCTAACTCGGTCTTTGTGACTTGTTTTATGATGAACCTTTCATCCAATGACTTCGCAAAATAGACATTGCTTTTTCCTCCTTGTGCGCTCCACCTCCTGCAGCGGCTCAAAGAACGTACAAGGTCCACTTCACTACAGCCACATTTCTTCCTGAGGGCATCAAATTGCTTTGGAAAATAACAGGTAACATAAAACTTCACCTTTCCTCCAGCATTGGATGACTCGTCCTCAAAAGAAACTCTAAGATGAGGACTACTCTTGGGATCTGTAAACAAGGTACCAATGGTTGTCGAACCATCTTCAGAGCCATAACTTCCGTAGTGGATATAGTCCAAGTCCAGAGAGCCAAAAGACTGCCATGCTGAAAAGGTAGAAGCTACAGAATTTTCTTTCTTCAGCTGATCAGCATCCCAGGCTTCTTCGAACCCATTAGGCTCATCAGCTATCCAGTTTTTATACTCTTTGGAACTAAGAGCGTAAGATATTATGCTAGTGGGGTCATTATCATAAACAGCAATAATCAAATTATTTTGGCCATTTTGTGGATGCAACAATCGTGCCCCTTTGGGTAAGAGAGATGCAGCAGAGATAAATAATGGTGTGCTGCTCCAATGGTTAAACTTCTGGGCCTCACGAGGCAATATATAAGAATAACTCCACTGTACATTGGATATGGGATCTCTAATCATATTCTTATAGTCTCCAGAAGCATGAAAAGATCTGACTGTTGATAAATGCAATGAGGAGGGGCCTAGTCCTTTCCTAATTCTTTCTTGAAGTCTTATAGCAGAATCAAAGGAATAAACTCTTGCTGGTGACGACAGCCTCCTAAAAGGTGGATTATCAATATTATTCATTTGCCCGAGTGAAGCAGCTTCAGGTCCATCTGCCTTCAGCGATTGAAGTAACTGAGCGTTCAATGGAAGATGGCCTGAACCACTCCACACAGCGTCAATTTTATCGGACAGTTCAGATGCAGCTGAGGGGGCATGTTCCAAGGATGCCTTGTAGACTGCAGATTCCCCATCTGAATGTATCTCCACCTCATCATCATTCTTGCGTGAGGTTGACATTAAAAATTCAGGAACACCTGAATCATTTAGTGATATGTCAGGTTCACCCTTCTGTTCAGACTGTATATCTTTCTGGGGAGTATCTTGAAAATTGGTAAACTCGGACACATTTTGCTCATGACCATGGGAAAAACTGCTATCCTTACGAGATGAAACACTTCCCCAATCCTTTAGCTCAGCATATGATACAGCATCCTGTGTGCCCTTGGAGCTAAGGAGAGAATCCAATGAACAAAGCCGGCGAGCCCAATCATGTGAGCCAATTAGGAGAGAATGTCTCAAGCGATTAAGTTCAAAAATATCCATAGCCACCCGACCCAATTCTGAAGTGTCTTTACTAGCTGGTTGAAGCATATACTGTTAAAAGATATGGAAGCAAGTGAGAGAAGCAAAATGATGGATTAGTTAAATATATTCCAACATGAAATTAACATTCAAGGTCCAGTTAAACGTTCATATGACCGTAGACCTTGCCACCATAATGAAATATATTATATCTGCATGGAGCTTACTTTGTAATCATTTCTTTCTTTTATAAGCTGCTCTTTAAACTCCATGATGTGGTTTTGTAACTCATTTCTAGCAGACGATTCATGTTCAAGAGATGTACTTTTTTGTTCAATGCTCTGAAATACACCCGATATTTCCTCGTACAAGGCTTCTGACTTGTTCAAAAGCTGTAACAACGGTAAAAGGGAGTAGGTTAATATATAATAACATCCAGCAAGTATATCACATATATTTGGATTCTGTATATCACCTCTGCCACCTCTTTCTTTAGCCAATCCTGTTGAGCATGGGGAATGAACTCAAGCACTGACGGGGGCAAATAAACAGAGAGAATATCAATAGGTGAATAGCGGAAGAATGCAACCATACTCCCAAGGCTGTTATACCAGAAAACAAATGTCCATTAATCACAACCACCATATAAGAAAATTAGTTTCAAGCAAAATCATATGCAACATTCAGAAAAAGAAAGTAACTTAAAGAAAACAGCATTACCCATAGTAACGAAGGCAGTCCCTTTGCAGAGAATGACCACAGCTTGCAACTCGATTACCAGTGGCATGATTTGAGAAGCTAAGTTCTAAGAACTTTCCAAAAGAAAGCCCCCAAGCAGCATCAGACATAACCACTCTCCGGGTTGCTGGTGGAATTCCACCAACATGTGCACACCTGAGACATCGATGCCACATCCATATTTTTCCATCTCGTTCCCCAGGTAGCTTCACTGAGGGAAGGCGTCTAACGTTTATTGTTAAATTTCCCTGCTGGTGGGTATAGCATACAACGTGACCTTCAGCCGGCTCTTTGCATGATCTACAGAGGGCCATCTAGAGCAAAGTGCAACTGTATAATTAATCCCCTCTTCTAACAAGTACAACAAAAAATTCAGTATGACACGGAAGGAAAAAGTTACCTGATCAAACAGATCATCTTGCAGATACCTCCCAAGTGGCTTATCAAAACAGCCATAGAACTTGATTCGCAAGAGTCGAGAGCGTTCACATACAGTTCCATTAAGCATGCAACGACTTGAAAAGGATACTAATATGCTCTGGTGATTATCAGTCACTGAATAGTATTCACTAGAAGCATCAATTTCATAGATTTCTTCAAAAAATTTCAGGTCAGGAAATTCCCCTGGTTGCCTCTGTATATCATCTATGGAAACCAGAAATTCCTCCTGATCACAAGTTTTATTTTCGGTAGGAACTAGATTAGTTTTATATTCCTCCAGAACCACAGTAGCTGCTAAACCATCATCTAATGTATTAGAGGGTCCAACACTATACTCCACAGAAGTAGGAGAACATTGAGGATTAAAAGGCTCAATCACTGACTCCTGTTCCCCAAGTTCTAAGTTTAGGCCGGCAAACTCCTTATCAAATCTTGGGAGGTCAGCACTTTCTGGGTAAGAGGTGGGAGCAATAGAAGTAGGGATAGAAGAAATGGTACTATCAACAGTTGTCCTCTCTACTACTGCAATTGAGGGTTTCACTATCAGTTTTGGTAAACTAGCACCCTCATCAGCCAGGAAGGAAGTTTCCAGCGATAAATGATAGGCTGCAAACACTGCAAATTGAACAACATGTTTGACCTTCTTTAGTTCTTCACGACATGAACCCTTCAGCAGGACCTAGAGAAAACACAAACAAAGTTACATAAAAAAGACATCAAGTTGATTTCCAGATAAACCATGTAGATGGAAAAAGCTGTCCATAGACGGGGGGGAATTGTTTTGGCAACTTGAACAATAAACAACACAGTTATAAGCAGACACCAAACTGCAACCATAAACATAGATCTGGAAAACAAAAAGGAGATTAGAAATTGAAGTATCTATCATCCACAAAAAGCCTTTCTGGTTGATGTTAAACCTGTCAAAACAAAGAAGATTTTCTCTCCAATTTCGAGCTGTACTTACGGAGTGCAGGACTGAACTGCTTTAAAATCCCTATTCTATAATCGTTCCCATAAGGATATAACACAACATTTTAAGCGAGCTTAAACCAACATTAGGCAGGTTGACAGATATATGGAGGTTGAATATATGCTGGATAAGAAAACAAAAAAACAAAAAAACAAAAAAACAAAACTAAGACTAATCTCAAACTTAAAGAAAAAAAGACCAATGTAATAGGTGATTGATCAGAGTATCAGACAGCTGTACAAGGATTTACTTGATGGCTAATACTAGATGCAAATCCATTAAAAGCCAAATTACTTGGGCCTAAAATAAATTTTAAAAATGTTCTTTGATGCATAGATAATAGGAGGCCATTCAAGTACATATGCCTGCCCAAATTGTTTACTAGGAATAAGTCATGATAACAAATGCTCTTGCATAAATAATTGCGTCCATTCACAAGTAAGAAAGCCCAAGACATGTTTAAATGTAAAAAACATAGTGAGTGTTCTATTGTAAAAAAACATCCTACCATATATCTCCATTGGCAGGCGTCCTACAAAGGTAAAATGGTCATCTACTCATTCTTCCTCCATACTTTAAATTAAAGATGAAGTTTGTGATTGCCTAGCAAGATATTAAACATTCATACTACTTGCATAATTCAATTGTTAAATTTTTATTTATTTATTTTTGGGGGGGTGGTGGTGGGAAGAGAAGTTTATTAGGATCCATGTTTTCTATTTGAAATTTAAATGAACAATTGAACATATTAATTAGAAGTTATGGAAAGAAATGAAACTTTGTATTGCCAAGTCTCACATAAAGAGGGTATTGTGTAACATTCATATTACTAATCAAGGGGTTGACTTAGTAGGATAGACTACATAATGGATTAGAAGGAGATTGTTACCGTGCACCCTAAACGCCTTGGACAACCTTCAAAGAACATCAAGGTTTTGGATGGCTTCCTGTTTAACTGATTAGCTGTCTCAAGCTCTTCAGATACTCTTTCTAACCGGAAGAGTTCACAGTGGCCCAACCGTGTAGTAGACAATTTATCAACTGATGGAGTTATAGAAGCACCAGTACACCTGGATATCCTCTCTAGTAAAGGTCTTTTAACATTCAACACTAAAGAGATCTCCTTCGCTAACAGGTACTCTTGGGCATATGAAGATACAGTTTTTTCAACCAATAGCACATTCGGACGGTGGGCCTCTATCTTTGAAACAATCATCTTCAGATTATCAATTTCCTGTTTGGAAAAGTAAAGTTCATAAGCTCGAGTCATTTGCTCAGATCTCACCAAACAGATCAATTTGGCAATTGAGAAATACCTGTTGGAGTAATGTATCAAAAGATGCCAGCTGGTTGGGAACTCTCTGGTACTCAAGTGCTCCGCCTAAAACAAGTAGTCTGGGGTTTCTATATTGCGAAGTCATTCGCTTGTGTTTTATGTTCTTTGTACAAACTATTCCTTTAACAAATGTGCTGCGAACAGTAAAATATAAATAAATGAATCATTAAACAATTTAATTTTAAAATGAGAACTTTACGACCTGTTGCATGGACCAGTGCAAGGGAATATGGATCTGGAGCATTTAAAAGAAATTAAAGGAGACAGAGAACCAGAATATATACCTCTCACTAGGACTTCCTGATGCTATACACTTAACCTTTACATAATCCCCGGGATCCATACTGCCTCCTCTGCTAGTATCTGGTTTCACAAAATTTGCAGCTTGCCAAGATATTGCTGTGACTACATCAAGCCAGTCACCTTGGCAGTTTTCTTTGTCCAACTTTATACCCTCCCCAAGCAAGAGCTGTGACACAAGAGCCCTAAAATGCCCACGTACCGCAGCTCTCAGCGGTTCCTTGTGATCACCATTTTGTTTCTCCTTCTCGGTGAGCATGCTAGTAAGGCTATTACTAGATGAAAAAATCATACTAGAATCTCCAACATAGTCATCATCATCATCGTATGAAAAGAAGTTGTCTTCTCTATCATCATTTTCATCATCAGGCGGTGGAGGAAACCAAACAAGACTATTATTCTCAAAATCCAATGGTATGGGCAGCTTCTCACATTGGTCTTGGAATATCGACAAATTATCCGCTTTTTCACAATTATAATCTGGATAATCAATCCCTGTGTCAGGCCTTTCTAAAATAGGCAAAGTTTCTTGATCAAAGGGACCATCGTTCTGAGACCTAGAGGTTCCCCCTTGCTCCTGCTGTACAAAATGCCCAACTCTATCGGAAGTAATATGAATCCTAGAGGGGCTGACCGAAGGACTTGATCCAACTGACTTAAAACTGTAAAACTCATGCCTAGCACTAACACTACTTGAATCTACATCTGACATATCATTACAACACGAGCTGAAAAAGTGTTTCATGGGATCGTCTCTGTCATATTCATCACTCCTACAATCATAAGCATAATATAATCAATTTACTCTAGAAGCAGCAAGTTTTTATAATTTGCACAGGGGCTACTGGGATCTTGTGTAGTGCATATGATTAGGAAGATCACTGGCCTTACAAGCTATAAAACTAAAAAGTCTCCAAAACCACTAGTAAGCATTCAAGGGCAGAAAGGATGTTGCTATGCCACCAAAGTGGTAGATAAAAATGAATGTAACACAACTCAGTTGTTTGCAGCATAATCACTAGACTCCACAGTTATATCATATATTCTCCATGCTTAGCGTGGACAAAAGAATTCAATTTCACACGATCAAGGTATTATATTTTAATAATGAAATACGAATATAAAGATTTGGAGAAAGTTCAACACGATGTTGTTACTACATACCTGCTTGGAGAATGAGGAACCGATACTGAAGATGGGTTACTAGTAAATGACGCAACACTACATCTGCCTGCAGCATGAGGAGAACATCCATCGAATCTCTCACTGAATCTTTCACCACTGTAACTTGGAGATGGTGGTTCAGGGCTTTGCCGGGGAGATTCCGAAGGATGAATTTTTTTGCAGTACTTTCTCCCAAGTTTGTTCCTAATACTGATATCAAAGCAAAACTTACAAGATTTAATAACCACCCCAGCCTCCGTTGTGCTATTCTTATCAGCCGATAAAACAACACCAAATGAGACATTTGCCTGCACACAATTCTCACACACCATCCGACCACATCTTTGGCAGTGGTACCTGATGCAGGACTCTGCAAGATTCATCATGCAGTCGCAACAAATTTTGCTACTTTTATCCGCCATTTTGAATTCACCAGAGAAAGAACTTAGATCACCAGATCCCCAAGAAATCCAAGACCTAATTTTCTGAATCAAATCTAAAAGTGAACTATCAGGTATTCCCATAGAACGCAATAATCCACCAGATATAACCCCACCCAATTGCTCCTTCCAGCAAAAACTATATCATTCTTCTTCTCTTCCTAATTTACAGCAAATTCGTCAAATTTGTTGGTATCAAAAAATAAACTTTACCCAACTAATAGAAGTGAAATTAATCAAACCCACAATAAAAATAGTGGGTCTTGGTTCTTGTTACAAGGCTGACAAGTTATATTGTTTTCTTTTTCTATGTGATGAGTGAGATTAAAAGAAACAAGAGAGGACTGAAATTCCCCCTGGATTTTCAAACTATCGCAGTGGGAATTGATGAACACCCTTTGCTGCGCAATATCTGACTGTATATACAAAATTATATTGGAAAAAGACGAAAACTTGACAACTCCAAAGGTATAGATTTTTTCTGATTCAATATCTAGCACATCAACTGTAAACCACCACAGACTCTCAAACCCTAAACCCAGTTAACCAATCCCAGAATCTTCAAGTCCATAACCCGAGATCAATTCGACCATTACCAACACAAGATCCAGAGTATAAGCATATGATTCCTAAAAGTATGATTCTTTTAATCAAACAGTTCAAACTTTAAAAACCCCAGAAACAGAAAACAAAATCGAACACCAATAACATCAACATCATCAACAGCAATTGAGTATTGATTTCAAGAAAGAAAAAAGTGAAAATTAGACGAATCAAAAAAAGAAGATATAAAGGGGTAACGGGACAAAATAAATTAAAGAAGTGAGAGGATGAAAATGAAAAGGAGGAAAAGGAAAGGTAGAGAGAAATTTCCCTTTCCATTAAAATCGATGGCTCGAATATCCATAACAATTTGCATCTGCTCCTTCAGAAACACTACTACTTTTCCTTTCTTTCCCATTTTTTCCGTCACTCCTCAACTTACCATTAAACAAATCCTCCTCATACTGTCCCACATACTATTATACAAGAATACAAATAAAACTAAATCTCTCTCTCTCTACATAGTCTCTCTTTCTCTCTCTTAAACTTTTTCTTCCCATTGCTATCAACTTTATCTTTCTCTGAGTTTATGTCGTGAAAATGAAAGCTTTATCTTTTGTCCTTGGTATTAATTTAATTTTGATTCCGGATGTTTAATGTTCTATCTCTTCAACAATTGGCCAGCATGAACTTGAACTAACAAAGGATTTTAATTAATTAATGGGAGTTGCATGTTTTTTAACATACTTTTATACACTACTAAAAGTTTTGAGATAGTACTGGCCAAAAATCAGTGTAGTCAGCGCCAGCATTTAAAACCAATGAAATAGTAGTAGTAGTAGTATTTGTTGTTTTATTTTTTTTCTGTTGTCACGAGTATTTAGTATATAGTGATGGGGAGGAAGTAGTAGTATTAATTTTGTGTACAGAAATGTCAAGAAGTATCAACTACTGCTCTCACGTTATTCGCGTGTAGGCATGCATATGTGCCTGGGGACTGGGGTGGGGGTTGAATGAATGCATGGAATGTATGGGATTGTTGCGTCTGTAGAAGTAAATAAATGTATTTTTGTGGAATTAATTAAAATATAGTACTACCTCCGTTCTTAAAAAATTATCGTTTAAGGTTTTGGCACATAGATTAAGAAAGTCATTTAATACTAGTAAAATTTATTTAAAATTACATCACTATTCCTTTATGGAAAATTAAAAACTATTAATACAATAGAGAGAATTTATTGAGACAATGAAAGAAGATATGGGTAATATAGGAAAGTAAATACTCCCTCCGTTCCTTAAAAAGTGCAGTTTTAGCAAAAAACACACAAACCAATAAGTGAGATAAAATGACAAAGTTAGTCTTTCTCTTCCTTTAGTGCATTAACTTTCCCATTTAGTGCATTAATTAAAACAAGGGTATATTTGAAAAAAGAATGATTTGGGTTCCTACAACTGCATTATTTAAGGAACAATTTTTTTTTGGCTAAAACTACATTCTTTAAGGAACGGAGGGAGTAATTTATTCTTCTAGAAAATTGTAAATGACAAATATTTTGGAATAAATTTTTTCTTCTAAAATGACAATCTTTTAGGAACGGAGGGAGTAGTAGTATTAGTTATATAAATTGAATCTAGAAATAGTTGATCCTTTAATTTTGTTGTATCACGGAAAATGTACGTACGTACCCAAAAAAGAATAATGTTCAACATATTTGACCGTTTCACCGTTCTGAAACATTTCGGACCCAATAGTCCACCTGCATATAGGCTTGGTTTTATGGTTGAGAAATGAAGAAAATTGAGAGATCGAGAAGAGAAGAAGAGAAGGGAGTTAGTATATTTTATGTTACGGCTTCAAACCCATAAGTATTAGGAACAATTACATATTATAGTATATTTTAATAAAATATTACAAAAAAAATGCATAAATAAAATATTTACAAAATTAGTGCATATGCAATATTTAATTACAAAAAGAGTGCATTCTTATCCCTTTAATTATGCCCATGATTCTCTCCCACGATTCTCTCCCACAATTCTCTCCCACTCAGTCTTCTTCCTTCTCTTCCAACCCACCTTCTTCCTACTCTTCCATCACCGCCCTCCCCCTCCTCACCGTTCCGCCGCTCCTCCTCCCGCCCCCGCCCCACCCCACCCCCCCCCCCTACCCCCCCCTACCCCCTCCACTCCCCTTCCTCCGCCTCCCTTCTCCTCCCCCCGCCAACGCCCGACCCCTCCCTCCGCCTCCTACCGCCACCCCTTTATCCTCCTCCCGCCCCACCCCACCTCCTCCCCTCCCCTCCCCTCCCCTCCCCTCCCTCCGCCTCCCTTCTCCTCTCCCGCCCACTCCCCACCCCCTCCCTCCGCCTTCCACTACCATCCCCCTCCTCCCGCCTCCCCCCTTTTTCTTCCTCCCTCCCCGCCCCACCCCGCCCCCCTTCACTTCCTCCCCCTTTCCTCCTCTTCCCCCAAATCGATCCAAGGTGGCCGTCGGTGGAGGCCCCGCCACTGGCCGCGGTGGAGGCCCCTCCACCACCCGTTGCTTCCCTTCCACCACCGGTCCATTCTCCAACTCCACTGGTAACCAAACATTCATACGTTGGTAACCAAACAGGCATACCAAGGTAACCAAACCTTCATACCAAGGTAACTGAACCTTAATATGAAAGTTTCCTTGTTATGAAGGTTTGGTTACCTTGTTATGAAGGTATGGTTACCTTGGTATGAAGGGTTGGTTACCTTGGTATGAAGGTAACCAATTCAGTTTTATTAGGTTATCAATTTATTTTGAATGTGATGTAGTTGGTAACCAAAATTCATGCAGTAGGTTACCAAACAGTCATACCAAGGTAACCAAACCATCATACCAAGGTAACCGAACCTTAATATGAAGGTTTCCTTGTTATGAAGATTTGGTTACCTTGTTATAAAGGTTTGGTTACCTTGGTATGAAGGATTGGTTACCTTGGTATGAAGGTAACCAATTCAGTTTTATTAGGTTACCAATTTATTTTGAATGTGATGCAGTTAGTAACCAAACTTCATGTAGTTGGTTACCAAACCTTCCGATAAGGTAACCAATTCAGTTTTATTTGATTACCAAATTTATTTTGAATGTGATACAGTTGGTAGCCAAACTTCGTATAAAGGTAACCATTTTAATTTTTATGGGTAACTAAATCGTCAAAAAAAAATTCAGAATAGCAACTCCGGCGATATAGCGGTGGCGGCGATTTAGCGGCGGCGGCGGGAGGCGGGGGAGGAGAATGATGAACAGTAACTCTTTCATAGTTTTTTGTTTTTAATTTTCTCATTTTGATTTAAATTTTGAATTATGGATTTGAAATTATTGTTAGATCTAAAAGATTTGAATTTGAATTATTAGTTATCCTTGATTTTAGATTTCCATATTTAATTTGAAATTGAATGGTTTGAATTTTTGCACTTTTTTGTAATTATTTTATGAATGCATTTTTTTTGTAATTACTTTGTAAAAGTTGTATAGTTCTGTAAAGGACTCTAAGTATTATATTTAGTGGAGTGGACTTGTAGGTGGTTAATTTAGAGGAGACAATGACTCGTGGAGGTGAGCAGATCAGGAATGGTTTTTGGTAGTATAGCTTTTAATTAAAACCTGTCGGTAAGGTGGGAAGACAATATTGTCAAGGTGCGTGCACACATTATCCTCTTGCCCTTTTCTTTGCCTACCAAGGTCCAAAAAAATACTTGACGTTTTTCTCGAAATATTACTTTCACCTTGAATTTTTTTTTTCCAAAAGTACATTTGACGTTCTAAATTTTGAGTCAACTGTGCCCCTGCTATCACCAGACCAGTCACCTAAACTAACTCTGTTTATACGTGTATATTTTTTTTCTGACTAGGCACGTAGACAGAGACAGAACAAAATCCTTAATTGGTTTTCAAAATAGGCAAAAAGCACTAATCAGTTTCTGCAAAGAGAGATCGAAGAGGAGATCAAGAGGATAAGATGAGGCGAGAAGAAGATGAAGCCCCGTTCCTGCCATTTCGTTGAGAGGAGCAGAAATTAAGCCCTAAGTCATCTCCATCCTTTCTTTTCCGTTCGTAGATAGGAGAAGAAATTAAGCCCCAAGTCATATCCATCCTTTCTGAAATTGGACGAAGAATCGCCATGGCTCACTATTCATCGCCATCTTCATCATTTGCTCAAAGACGCGCCTTTGATGTTGATTACGAAGTTATGCCATTGTGTTATTGTGGGTTAAGAGCTCCTTTGTGGACCTCATGGAGCGAGAAAAAAAAAATCTGGCAGGAGGTTTTTCTCATTCTCGAAATTCAGAGTAAGTTCTTATAATTTACTTTGATTTTGTGTTTAGAAATTTTTTTACTTACAACAATTGAATACTTTTTTAATTGTTTGGATTCAGGAAAGAGGATGTGGGTTCTTTGTATGGCATGACCCACAGATGTGTGAGAAGACAAAAGTTGTCATAAATGATCTGAAAAAGGAGAACAATATTTTGCTGAATAAGAAGCTGGATAAATTTTCTCAGGTTGAAGGGGAATCTGAATTGACAGAATTGATTCATGAGTTGAAGAAGTTGAAGTCAAATAGATCGAGATAAAGTTTCTGTGAAACAAATTCAAGAAGTAGACTATTTGAATAGGAAGTGCATTGGTGTGTTATTGTTAGTTATATTCATCTGCATTTCTTTTATACTACTTAGGTAAAAAAAAGGTTAGATGAATTGGTAGTGTTGTGAATTGCAATGTACTGCAGTTTGAAATAGTTTGAAATATGCAGTTAACTAAATATAATTGGTGAAAATGGTTAATGGAAGTCATTGTTTTGTGTGTTAATGGAAATCCTTGAGCAATCCTTTAATGAGTTGCGCAAGTTTAATATGTGTTTTGAGGCTGCTTTGTGACTTGTAATGTTTCTTTTACCTCAATGTCAAAGAATTGATTAATCAACTTGGTTAATGGAAGTCCTATTTATGTGTATAATTGTGAATGAGTTGTGTAAGTGACATATGATCAGTAAATGTACATTACAAGATAGTGCCAATGAGTTGAGCCTTGTTACTCAATATTGTGACACCCCCGAATCCGGGTCCTCTAACCCCGGTCCGGTCGTCACGAAACTAATAATAACATCCACCTCTAAACAACATACGATAACTAATAGTGCGAAAAATAATAAACGTACGTCGTTCATTCAAAAGGTGTTACTAGTCCCAAGATTCGATAACCTTAAATAAAATCTTACAAACATACCCTAAAATATTAGGGTTCATATTACAATAATAGTAATTAAACGAAATATAAAGACAAAGTCTGCTCCTTGCAAACTATCCTATAATCTTTTCTTTACCCTTGTCCTTCCCTGAAGTCTCGGGCTTAACTGCAATATAAGTCATGATATAGCAAGAATGAGCAACAAGTTTGCTTAGCAAGTTTAAATACAACAATAAAGGATATATCATGATGAATGAAAAAATATCTGACACTGAATTCAACAATATGAATATCTAAAGGATTCAACAATATGAATATTAGAAAATTCAACAACATGAATATTAAAAGGATTCAACAATATGAATATTAGAAGTAAAGATAATAATTGCTTTTAGAATGACTGATAGTCGAGTAGACTTTGAACTATAAAACTTCTAATGGGTTCAATAGCTAATTGACCCTTTAGTTAATGGCTACAGAAACTTAGTACCTCGAGGAGATTAGCCTCGGATACAACATGAATATGCATAACACTTACATCTGCTTACTCGTATCATATATTAGATACCTAGGCACACTCCTATATATGAGGGGTGTTCTATTCTGTCTAAAAATCCTTACCATCAATTGGTTTGGATAGCTTTAAAGAAAACTTCATACACTTGTCTGACCGAACAAAGGTTCAGACTCTATCTGACACAGTTCAAGAAATTTAGAACTTGAATAATGTACAAGTCCAAGACTGTACGAGCTCAAATGCACTAAGTGCGGATATCAATAATATCGATGTGAAATAATTGTAGAATAGTTAAATCACTAAATAACATACTTGGAGACAAGGTTCAAGCATTAAATAAACAGCTTTCGATTCAACAATAACCTACTCAATACAATATGAGAAGGATAGGAACTTGCACAATAAAGATAAAGTTTAGAATTTGCACAATATATGGATTTGTATAAGTTCGGGGAACTTCACAATAATAAATTCCTTGCATCAAGTAAATGCATAGGTTAGGACATTTGCTCAAATAATCAAAGTGTGAAGTTCGGGGAACTTGTACGATAATAAATTCCTTGCATAAAGTAAATGCATAGGTTAGGACACTTGCATTCAATATAACAATCAAATGAAGTTAGGAAACTTGCAGCTTCAAATAGTGAAATTCGAGGAATTTCACCATAATAGATTCCTTGCATAAAGTAAATACAAGGATATGATATTTGCATAATATACAAGTTTGTATAAGTTTAGAGAACCTGCATAACCAAAGAGTGAAGTTCGGGGAACTTGCACAATAATCAAAGCGTGAAGTTCGGGGAACTAGCACGATACTCAAAGTGTGAAGTTCGGAAAACTTGCACGATAATAAATTCCTTGCATAAAGTAAATGCATAGGTTAGAAAACTTGCAATACAATAATAACCTGCTCAATACAAATATGAGAAAGATAAGAAACTTTCACCAAAAATAAGTGAAGTTTAAAAACTAGATTACATGATTCATTGAATAAAATAGTGTAAGAATTTAGAATACTTGCACAATAAAAGTAGGGTTCGGATACTTGCTTACAATATCTGTTGAATAAAGTAATACAAGGGTCTAGGATACTTGCACAATAAATAAGTGTAAGTCAAGAAAAAAAATTTGCCTGTTTGCTCAGCTACAATAAGTTCTAGCTTTAATTTAAACGGCATTGGAATGACCTAATATTAACAAGTTGGTCTCTCCAATTAGTATATATAAACTAATATAAGTTCACACATACTAGAATCTAGTCGTTATATAAATCTATCACATAAAATCACGTTCAGTATCAAAGATACCATTTATAGCATCATAATATGATAACTGTTAAAATCAGACTTTAAGCAAATCGTCCGGACCTGAAAGTGTTCCGGTACAAACCTAGCATGCAACTACTAACTTTAAACCAATACACATGCTTATCAAGTTATAATCTCTCACTCAAAACTAGCATGCTCATCCTAATCCAATTTCAAAGTCATATGCTTTCATGCCGGTAAACCTTAAGTTAACAAGTTCATACATCAAAGGTTTGCTACTCCGGTCATACTATCTCATAATGAGACTAAACAATACTAAATATATGCTCGAGTACACTACACACATATATTTTAATCACATAGTTCATACTTCAAGTTTATTTTCTATGATTAAGTATGCATATGTGAAATCTGTATATAAACAAATGAGGTTCATGTCGACCCGTCTATAGGCATAATGAAATCTTAATAGTTATGCTTGTATGCTCACAACATGTCCTGCATGTTATTTAACTTTCAAATCTTAAGTTCTCTTTCAAAAGTATACTAAATCCACAAAGGTCGTTTAGTATAATCGAAGTGTTTTGTAACTATGACTTACTTGCATTAGAAACATATACCAAAGCCACATGAATGCTCTCATATCACAAGACAAAATTATTGGTCAAGTTTACTTTGAAAGTTCTAAGTTTCTCTTTTGAAAATGTCTTAACTTCTGATCAAGTATGCTAGTGTGTTCTATCACATTATACCTAGTTCTCATGTTTATATAGAACACACGATCATGATCAGAATTCATACATGCTATGTATACGTCAAAGTTCGCATTTAAAGCTTATGTTGTTGTCAGTTACGTTTACTAATGAGTTCAACATGCTAGCGCTTCATTATGAATCATATAAACACAGGTTAATAGGTTGTTCATGCACTTCTTAACCATACTATTACGCTCGCAAAAATCAGAATAGTAACATGGCATAGCATGTCAAGGTTTGTGTTTCAAAACTTACATTTTTGTTAGGAACGTGCACTAGTGCGGTTCATATGATCACATTTTATTATGGAACCTATATACGCAAGTTAGCATGCTCCTCATACATCTTTAAATCATACTATATAGTCTATATATATAATATATAGACATATTAATGTGTCACCTTGCACCTTATACAATATACAGTTGACTACCATATACTAAAGGTTTAATATAACATACACTTGCATATAACAATTAATCAATTAACCAAGTAAATATAATATTATTATATTTATTAATCTCTTACTCATTAATTATTATTTATTCATAATAATAATTAATCAACACATTATCAATTAATTATTCCCAATTAAAATTAATCAAACACGATTAAATCTCTACATTATATTCAAGAAATTTGAATATGTAATTACTAACACTTTTTATCAATACTCTGATATAAAAGTCTCAGGGTTAATCTACTAATTTAAATAACCATTAGTGATTCCCTTTAATAAAATCCTAGCATTTATTCGCATATGTTAATTCACATAAGCACATAACCACATAAGGTTTAAATAAGTTTGAAAAATTAACTCTTAAAAATTTTAAATCACATATAAAATTAATAAGGAGCTTAAAATTTCTGGTCGTTACAAATATAATTTTGTTAACTTAATCTGGTTGTCAATGAGTTGAGCAAGTTTATATAATGAACAAAATATGAATCCAAAAGATAGTGCCAAATTATATTGCCAAAATATAGGCTGGAGAAGCATGTTCATTACATTTCTTTTAACTGAGAGCATAAACATTTCAACATTGTACAAAATATATTCCCAAAATGAATTGCTCAGTTCCAAAAGCATAACTAGAAGAAGTACAATTACTAAGTAGACTCTAATTACAAAATAAGTCTAATGGTCAATTTCCCAAACACCTGCAACAATTAGAAGTTCAGTTATATCCACTACAATTGGGAGGAATCCCTTGTGACTTGCTTGCATTGCTGCTCATACCAATCATTTCATCCCTATCTGCCATAAGTTGTGTGGTAGTGATACAGCTTCTACCTCTCCATTGCAGTCCTGGAGGTCTGAAGGTTATGTTGGACATGTTTACAGGGCCACCATCACCTCTATGGTTTATTTTTCTATTGCCAACTGAAGAGGATGCTTTATTTTTAGCTTTGTCTGCTCTTAGTTGAACTTCATTAGGGATTGAAAATTTGGTGTTAGGGTCAACCATAGGTGGCTGTGTATGACTTCCTTCATTGAAAATTGTTGATGATGTGCCACTCTGCATGTACATAACATAATATTAAGAATTATAATTAGAAGTTTGCACATCATATTATATCAATCATAATGAAGCACATATAAATTACCTTGTATGTTACTGAACCAGTGTTGTCATCATATTACAACCCAAAACCTTCACCATGACTGGATTGCTTCCTAGAATGAGCTTTTGCAGCAGATCGAACTTGTAGCATATGTAGCATCTTGACTGTCCTCACTACTATCAGTATTTAAGCATTCATTATTTCCTCAAATACCTCTACTAATATTTTCCTCAACAACCCTGCCACCCTGTGTGTTTAATACCACATTAGGATCATCCCTTCTTTCATGTGCTCTATTAATGCTATCAAAAGCATTAAGTGTAACGACCATGAATTTTAAACTCCTTATTAATTAAATATGTGATTTAATTTTTAACGAGTTAGTTTTGTGAGTTTATTCAAACCTTATGTGGTTATGTGATTATGTGAGATAGAGCCTATGCGAATTAATTGCTAAGAATGTTTAAAGGAAGTTGCTAATGGGTTATTTAAATTAGTGGACAAGTCCTGAGACTTTTATATCAGAGAATTGAAAGAATTGTTATTAATTAAATATTCAATTTAATTGAATATAGTGAAATGATTTAAACGCATTGATTAATTTTATTTACGAGTAATTAATCGATAATGTATGAATTTATATTAATGAGTAACGGATTAATAAATATAATAAGATTAATTGTTTTATACAAGCATACGATACTAAATCTTTAATATATGGTAGTTAACTATATATTTTATATAGTACAAGGTGACACATTGATATAACTATACATTATAAACTATATAGTGAGATTAATGACATTATGTGAGTTACATGTTATGTGTGGGTAAAATTTAATGAATACCCTATTACCTTATATTAATATCAATAAACATTATTAATTGATAATGCTTTCAATAAGTTATTATAATAGCAGTTATGATGGTAAGTAATAATAATACCCAATTGCTTTATATTCAGTATTAAGAAAATGTACATGGAATATATGATAATATATATGTACCCTTATTTGATACATTGCATTATAGATTCCTTATTAAAAATGACATTGGG
The DNA here is from genome assembly GCA_020205555.1 of Panax stipuleanatus. Classification (NCBI taxonomy): domain Eukaryota; kingdom Viridiplantae; phylum Streptophyta; class Magnoliopsida; order Apiales; family Araliaceae; genus Panax; species Panax stipuleanatus. The sequence goes on from CM035126.1 coordinate 7,106,348, forward strand.
ACTTAAATATATATGGAATGTATTTATATAGAGCCTAAATATATATATTATATGTATATATATATATATATATATATATATATATATATATATATAACATTAGTAAGTGAAATGCAAGTGGAATGCAAGTGGCTGAGTTATATTACATTGTCCCAGTATTGGAGTCATTCTTCCTCTTCATTCTTCCACACGTGAACTCCCAATAGGCTACTACTCTACCTTCCTTCTCAATTTCAACAATTCTAGCCATAATGATTAAGAGGGGAATGGGATTGATGATGGATTTCACCAACTCCTCACCAACTTCTTGTTAACCTCCATGTTATTGTACAATCCGTTGGTTTGAATTAGTGGGAGATAACATTGTATGGACAATCAAAATTCTATAAGTATAGCCTCTCTTCATCTCATTTTCTTTTGCTGAGTTATTGTTAAGTAGAGTTTACATTCCGAGTTCTATTGATTTTGAGAGGGTGAAAGACAGCAGCAAGTCCATATAACAGAGGTACAATTCCTATAGTTTCTCATTCTTGTTCTTCAATGTCAATTTTTTGATTATGCTATTTAGATGTTAATTGAATTGTGGAGTATGCTTGTTAAATGCTATATAAGGTTATAATCATGTTAGTTATATAATATGGCTAGAATGGAACTGAATTCGTATGAATTTATGTGTTGGGTTACTGCCGAAGCAGCTTGTTCCTGGTCTGGCCGCACGCCTGCGCAGCTGCACCAGTTTTGTACTGGCCAGCGGCGCAGCTGCGCCGGGCTCTGGACAGAGTTTTCTGCTTCCTGCTATAAACTGTTATGTACTAGCATGCAGCATCACTTAGGACAGACTTGTGAACATGATTTAACTTGTAGATATTAGTACAATGACATGATATGAGTATGTATTCCTTGATGCTACACGTATATGTCATGGCCATGTTAGTATGTTTTATGAAAGGAAAACGTATGTTTTAAAGGGAAACTTGTAGTTTCGAAAGTGAACCTTGTCACGAACACATCATGTGAGCATTCTAATTTTATGAACATGATAGTATAGTTTATATTAACATGAAATGCATGTTTAAAGTGTTAATCATACACTAGCATACTTGATTGAAAGATTCAAACGATTTCAAATAATGACTTGGGAGCTTTTAAAGCAAACTTGACCAAGGTTAATGTCTTTTAGTTTCTGACCGTATGAGAACATTTATGTGACTTAGTTATATGTTCAAAGACATGTGAGTTATGACCACGAGACACTTAACATGTACTATGATGCCTTTGTTGACTTAGTGCAATTTTCAAAGAAAACTTAGAAATTGGAAGCTAATGTCATTGATCAATACGTGAGATACGTTCTAAGCATGCAAGCATGTATATTAGAGTTCATTATACCTATAGGCATGTTGACATGAGCATCCTACATGAATATCACCTATGCATGCTTATTCATAGAAAATGAATTTCAAGTATGAACTATGTGATTTAAGTATACATGAGTAGTATACACACAAACATGCTTACTAAGTATTGTTAGCCTCGTGATGTGGCAATATGACTATGTAGCTAACCCTTGTAACATGAATTGATTAGCTTAAGGTATGTGACTTACCGACATGAAAACATATGATTTTGAATTGAAATTGAATGAACATGCTAAGTCTTGAACTTGAGTTAATAATAAGCATTTGTTAATGTCAGTAGTTTGCATGCTAGAGGGTTGGCACGGATTGGTGCAGCCTGCTAGTTTCCTGACTATGCTAGTTGACTTATATGATGTTTAAACTGCAAACTAGAATCTGACCCTACTGATATGTGATAACTACATACTATGACAATGTGGCATGATAATTAGATGCTTGATAAGTATAAACTCTTACCAGTTTACACAATACTAATTGAGAGACCGACTTGTTAATGTTAGGTCGTTTCAACGCTATTTAATTAAAGTTAGAACTTAATTGTAGCTGAGCAAACAGGCAAGTTTCCTATCTTACACAACTTTAAATATTGTGCAAGTTTCTAAACTTTACTTTTTATTGTGCAAGTTTCCTATCCTTCTCATATTGTATTGAGCAGGTTATTATTGTGTTGCTAGTTATTTATTGACGCTTGGACCTTATTTCCAAGTATGCTATTAGGTGGTTTAATTTCTTTACAATTATTCCACATCAATCTTTTTGATATCCGCACTTAGTGCACTTGAGTTCGTACAGTCTTGGACTTGTACATTGTTTAAAGTTCTATAATTCTTGAACTGTGTCAGATAGAGTCTGAACCCTTGTTCGGTCAGACAGTTGTATAAAATTTTATAAAAGCTATCCAAATCAATTGATGGTAAGGATTCTTAGACTGAAAGAACACCCCTTAAATATATAAGGGAGTACCCCAGGTATCTAGTATAAAGATACAAACAGCAGAGTTGAATGTTATACATATACATGGCGTACACGAGGCTGATCCCCTCAAGTACTATTCTATAGCCATTAACCAAAGGGTCAATCAACTATTGATTTCGTTGGAGTTTTATAGTTCGAAGTCTACTTGACTATCAGTTATTCTAAAAGCAATCATTATTCTTTCTTCCGATATTCATATTGTTAAATTCATTGTCAGATATTTTTTATTCATCATGATATATCCTTTATTGTTGTATTTAAACTTGCTGAGCAAACTTGTTGCTCATTCTTGCTATATCATGACTTCTATTGCAGTTAAGCCTGAGATTTCAGGGAAGGACAAGGGTAAAGGAAAGATGTAGGAATAGTTTGCAAGGAGCAAACTTTGCTTTATGATTAGTTTAATTACTGTTATGTAATATGAACCCTAATGATTATTCTAGGGTATGTTTGTATGTTGTATTAAGATTATCGAATCTTGGGACTAGTAACACCTTTTAAATGAACGATATACGTTTATTATATTCCGCATTTAGTTATTGTATGTTGTTTAGAGGTGGATATTTGTATTGTATCGTGACGACCGAATCGGGGTTAGAGAACCCGAATTTGAGGGTGTCACATTAAGTACTTCAGCACTTTCCATGAAAGTGTCTTCACAATCCTCACCCTCCTCTTCAGGTGAATTTATTAGGGGCTCAAGTGGAACATCAGGAGGTATTTCATTATTCATTATAGGTTCATCTATCTCATGTTTTGCAAAGAACTCTAGGATAACTGTGTTTGACTTTATTTGACTCAGAAGTCTCATAGTCCCATGATCTCCCTCAAGTATAAAAAGTCCTTCTTCAATACTCAGTCCAAGTTCCAGATAATAGATTTCGGATACATTGGCATAATTCAATTCCTCTTTATATGTATTCTTAATGCAAATAATAGATAGGTAATCAACATCAAAATTCTTACATATATAAACATCTTCTCCCACATATCACCACACATGATCCTTTATCCATATGCCCCCATGATGTAAATATACATCTACACGCCCAGCCATTCTGTCAATAAAAAAAACTCAGACTTCACATAACAATAAACAATAAATTACACGACAAATGCCAACTCTAAAGTATTAAGAATCTATAAACAATAATATAGGGCACCACATGTCTCCTACCAATCAACACCCAACTTAAACATGGAGCACATGTGATGTTCCCTACCACATGCACTTTATTAATCAAAAGCATAAATAAAAGTACCTGAGAGATTCCTTTTCTTCTTCTTAAAAGCTTCCTTCGACTTTATGCCTTCGATTAGCCTCAAGTTCGTTCGACGAACTGATTGCAGAGCACACACAGTGCAATGGCTTACTCCTTGTAAATTAGACTTCTCTTCGACAAAATGACAGGAACGGGGATTCACCTTCTTCTTGCCTCTTCTTCTCCTCTTGATCTCCTCTTCGATTTCGTTTCTCACTTTGCAGAAAATTGATTAGGGCTTTTTTGCCCCTTTTGAAAATCAATTAAGGCTTTTGTTCTGTCTCTGTCTACGTGCCTAGTTAACAAAAATGTACACGTGTAAACAGAGTTAGTCTAGGTGGCTGGTCCGTTGACTGTAGGGGCACGGTTGACCCAAAATTTAGAACGTTAAGTATACTTTTGGAAAAAAAAAAGTTCATGATGGAAGTGGGATTTCGAAAAAAACGTCAGGGGCATTTTTTGGACCTTTGCCCACTAAGAATTATATTACTCCATTCCTTCCTTAATATAAGTCGTTTTAGAGTTGTGTACAAATATTAAAGAAATGATTGTAAAACATTAAAAATAATATCAATTGTCTATATTGCCCTTTTAATAGAACAAGATAGTGTTATTTATTGGACAGATAATAGTGAGAGAACCAAAATTATATTTAATACTTGGGGTAATATTAGAAATTAAACAATTAATGCTTACTTAAAATTCTCAAACGACTTATATTAAGGAACAAAAATATTTTTATAAAACGCCTTATATTAAGGAACCGAAGGAGTAGTATATAGTACTACTCTATTAAGTCAGAGTATAATAAAATTAGAGAACTGATATTTCTACATGTATTTTTAATATTTTCGCATACTTCTCTCTCATATGAGAATACAGTGAATCACACATTCACGTGAGATGAAATCATATAAAAAAATCAAAAATATATGTGAAAATTAGTTAGTATTTGAATGTAATCTCCTAATCTTGTGTGTGCAACAAAACATATACAATTTTTTTAGTTTTTAGGTCCACCACTGCTATAATCTTATAAAGTTCAATAAGTATATGCGGATAGATATTTTGGACAGAAAAATTGAACCAGAAGAACAAAATTAATTTGTTCTAACAAATTAATTGTATTATCCAATTATTCGCGAGAACAAATTAATTTTGTTGTTCAGATCTAATTTTCCTGTTCAAAATCCGTGTCCACTAAGCACTCTATAAAGTTGCATCATTCATTTGTACCACATTTCTAGTCACCAGAGGGGGATATGGATATGGATAATTAGACAGCCGCCCATCTATCTTCTCATTTTTCTTCTTCTTCCCATTATCATCATCATCATCATCATCCGTGACTCACATCCATGTGACTTCGTTGTGATTGTGTGCCCTAATGAATCCAAACCCTTCAATTAACAAGTAACTCTTTTGTTAAACTAGGTTTATTGGGGGCCTACTTGTACAATCAGCCACTCGCTCCTTCTTTTTCGTTTTCAAATTTATTTATTTATTTATTCATTCATTCTCATTTATCCCCGAGAACGTGAAATAATTAATATTTATTCCTTCCAAATTTATATATTAAAAATAGATTTTTAAAATGACAAAAAATTTCAAGAGTAAGATGATACTAAGTGCATTGAATGGATCAAAAATAGTTAAAGAAATGGTTCTGCGATCAAAGATTATTTTTAGACTAATCGTTTTCAATTTGAAGATTATCCGATGAACCAAATTCTGTGTACGGAATCAAATACCAAAAATCACCCTCTTTAATTTATCTCCATCTCTCCTCCGATCATCCAGCGTGGAGTACCACCGGCCATTAGCAACAGTGTAGCTGCTATTGTCAGTAGCTAGGCCATTTTTTAGTCTAAAAAGTATATCAGTCGGTATGTGATCATGAAACCTTGAAAGTACAGACACCATGCAAATTTAATTTGCATTTTACCTATGATTGATTGATTTTACAATTTTATTTATCACTGACCAACTAAAAGTGGTAAATGGTAAAAAAAATAAAAAAAAATGAAGGCTGCTTAGTTGCTAAAAGTAAACAATAATATTCTCTATTTTATAAAGGGCTAGTCAGTAAACAATTCTTGTAACCCCCTGGCTGGTTGGCATTATCGCATGTGGGTATTAACGCCAAACAAATACAGAAAAATTAATAGTAATATTAAAGAATTATCACTGTGGTGCATATATCCACCACATATATATATATATATATATATATATATATACATATATATATATTGATTTATAATATCAAGGTTTAGTACTATGTATTATGTTTGGAATTGATCTTCATCTCTTTTCCAAATACTAACATTCTGTATAGAACACACTTGCATATAATTAATATTTTTTAAAATTTGTTTAAAATTATTATAACAATTAATAACGATTGTAGTTGTTGAAAATATATATATATATATATGTAAAAAATATATGTACGCTACAGTTACATTTTTATTATTTTAATACTATATTTTTTTCACTAGATAAAGTTTAGGTTGTGTTTGATAAACCAGGGAATTAAGATCTGAATGATTATGATGTCTTAATAAATTAGATCATCTGAATGGTTATGAGGTCTGAATCTAAAAAACTGTTTGATAATTAAAAAGTAAGTTGTCTCTTAATGACACTATTTTTACATTTTAAAGGGTAAAATTTTATTTAATAATTTTAAATATTCAATTTAATAAAAATGAGTGAATAATATTGTTGAATATATTTATATAAAAAAATTATATCAAAAAAATTTCATTAAGAGGTATCTCTTAATTATTAAGATTTCATTTTCTGTCTTACCTATTAAGAGGCATTCAGAGGTAAAAAAAACAAAAAAACAAATAGCATTATGTCTCTTAGCGAATAAGAGACAGTCCATTAAGAGACAATCAGATGTAAACAAACAAGACCTTAGGAGCTAGCAACCTCCATAAAAGGAACAAATACATCCTTATTTAGAACTGGTACTTGTAATTTAGGTTATACTACGAAGTATATTGATGGGTCTAGGGGTGATGAATTTTTTAATGCTGACGGCTGACCTAGAAAAAAGGAAAAAGAGATTTGATGATGCATGCTAGGCCTAGGCTCGCTTGGACAATTTAAAGCAAAATTCAAGACCACAACATACTTTACCAACAAAACAAAATTCCTCAAGAACCAAAAAAAAAAAAAATTAGTGTCAAAAAGATGGGCCATCGGAAATTGGGTAGGGCAATAATAAACTCCATAGCATGTAAGGAAATATTATTTGAGGGGTGTATCCTTTTTTTTTTAATAAAGAGATGTGTACCTAAAGTTCGAACGTAGAAGCCAAACAAACAAACAAACATATAAAAGTCCAAGGAGAAATCTGAAAGACATCGTCTTCATCATCATCAAATATTGCAGGACTAATTCAATACAGCATTTACTAAAACTAAAAACGACCAAAAGTATGGTATGGTCCGAGGCTGTATACCAACCAACCAGAATTTGAACGCAAAACATCTCCTCATGGTTGAGACTATGGAGCTTACCATCCATGTTGCCCGACAAAACCCAAACAAAACCATTTCTTTTCCAGTCTTCTTCTGTAACTTTAAATAAGTCGAGGATGATCGCTACCTCTACTGTTTTATTTCATTATTCATTCTACAAAGACACAAGGATTAAATGTAAATGCAGAAATCAAGGGATAGATAAAGCTAAAGAATGATTATGCTCGTTTTGTGCGCCTTCCTACTTGGAGAGCAAGCTGTGTGTCAATCTTCAGGGAGATGTCGAGTGCTTTCACAGAATGTGTCAATGCACCACTGCAAACATCAACAGACCACTCAGTAAAACACTTCAATAATTTTCTTCTCTCTTTTTTATTTGCTTTTAACACAATACAAGTAACTTATGCAAACAAAATATCTGTGTTTGTACAAGCGATAATAGTTTGCATTGGATTCTCAGGTACAAATTCAAGACAACAACAAATACCCCAATAGACTTTAAAGGCTACTCCAGGGTCCAGGGTCTGTTTCTTATGCTTGTTGGACATAAGATCCACACAAGGCAACTAATATTTGATTAAATGATAATAATTAATACAGATGTGTACTGCCAAATTCCATCTTAAAATGTGACCATTTACAAATGGGAGGTGCAGGTAATTTTTTCACAAAGAAAAATAAAATCCATCAGAGATCATAAAACATTCCAATAGAATTTGTTGTTTCAAAAAACAAGCACGAAACTAATAATTAAACTGAAATATAAATCCTAGGACTTTTCCCTGAAGCATGACTTGAATGTCACACTTTTTAATGATTAATAGTTTGTTATCTCAGGAGCACTATACCGATTGGGATTGTACTCCAAAACTAATTTTACAAAATTTATTTGTAAAGATTAAATGCCTTTTTGATAAGTACACAATATTCATGATTTTTTATTCCTTTACGTTTGGTTTTATTGCATAATTCATGTGTATACGAGCTTAAGAAGTTGTTTATTGTTTTAAGGTGAATTAAAGCTAAAAGGATGGAAACAAGTTGATTTGGAGCTGAATTGAAGAGAAAAAGAAAATTTGAAAATCTTGGATTTTTGGATTTTTCGAAAGATCTAAAAGCAGATTTTGGCATCTTTCTACATGGATTTGGATTGATATTGCTATTAGAATTATGATTGCTTTGGACTGAGATTTTATTTCCTTATTAGATTCTACTTCTTTATGGAAACTAATTATGATTTGTAATTCCTTTTAGAATTTAGATTTCTAGTTCTTATAGAATTTAGGACTTTGTCTAACACTATAAATAAATGTAATAGTCAAGGTATTATTCATTCTATAATTCAATCATATTCTATATTTTATCATCTACAACATTGAAGACATGGACTAATACTTTCAATTCAGTTCTGAAGGGATGTTGAACCTTATTCATAATTAACGGTTTGATCAAGTTTACTTTATTTATTCCTTCTTGCATGAGATTTATTCTGATAATTTACTTTAACTTCTTGTATGTTATTCAATCTACTAATTTGGTTTCTGCAGGATTAAATTAGTGAATTGATATCATCTGCTAAATTAAGATTGGTATTACATGTAATTGATATCTGTCTTCATCACACGTAGCAAATTAGTGATACTAATTGTGGACAAGCTTTTGTGTATTGCTAAGATTATTAGGAAACAAGTTAAACAAACCGAGCTTATGTGTTTGTTGCTTGGATTAGCCTAATTCTCTATTTCTTAATGCTTCTGTCATATTAAATCTAGAGAACTTGTTCTAGGTTGTATTACAGTTAGAATCTGGTGAAGAGCTTGTTTCATACAGCGACAATCTAAGGAGAATTTCGGGTAACAGAACTTGTTGCTATCTAGAGCTAATAGTTTCATTGAAGGATAAATATTGTAAAACTTGATTACTCCATAATTGTGAAAAGATGATACCTGAACTGAAGAACTGAAATTTTTTATTCATTGTTAATTCTTATTAGTTTGTTTTTGTTAATTTAGTTAATCAATTCAAAATCCCATTTTCATTAGAAATCATATGATAAATATAAAACAAATCACTCTATGTGGGATCGATCTTTGCTTACTACTGTGCTAATTATTTGAATTTGTAAAATGAAAGTGAGGTAAATTTAGGAGTGTAAATGACAGCTCCCACTTTTGGTCCTGACTCCTGACACGCGGTGTCAATTCTTAAATTTTAGACATTTAAATTAAATTATGACTCAATTCCAAGTAAGATAGGATTAAATTTTAAATATAATTCACTTATTTAAAAGAAACAATCATTAAATCCGAAAGTCCAATTCTTATTCTAGCTTGCCAAAATAGTATAATTTTTTAAAAACATGTTTCTGATGGCCCTAGAATTCCTTTATGCTTCTCTTTTACTTCCTTTTTTGTAAGCTTTAGATTACTAAAGAGGAATATGAACAGTGTTTACCTGGATATATATGTCACTCCAGTTTGTCCGATCTTGTGTATAGTTTCAAGAGTAACATTTCCGGATGCCTGCCATCACAGAACCAACATATAAACCCCAAGCAAATCTCTTTAGTAAAGAGAGTGTGACCAAGCAATGCAACTATTAATTTTCCGTATGATGATACTCCCTCAATTTCACAAAAAAAGTCCCATTTGTAAGAAAAAAAATGTTCCACAAAAATAAGTCCTCTTTACATTGATAATAGTAAAAAATAACACAATTTCCTCATGTTTGCCTTCATAATTTCATTATCATGTCATCACTACTTAACTAACAACTTATTAATTAGGAGTAAACAAGGATCAAGAATACATCCTTAATTTTTGTAAAATTTGTATGTTTGCAAAATTTGTATTGGGACACTTGTGAAATAGAGGGAATACTATTTTTGTAACAGATCATTTGTTGAATGGGGAATAGTGTATGAACCTACTAAATCGTGCAACTACATTCCACAGGTTTGAAATAGGACAAATGGAACGTCTAATGATAAGTGCATTAAGTAAATTCAAAAGTGCAATTAAAAACTTAGGCATTGATCAACTAATAATGTAGTGGTTGTTCACCCATTGCACGGAATACATAAAATTACTAAATTAGTCATGATATCAACTGAAGCAAGCTTCCACCCCTTTTGCCGGATAAGCCTATAACACAAATATGATAGTTTAACAGAGAGAGCTTAGAGGGAAGTTTAATCACGGGACCAATGATAAGACTATTACACGTTCTTGCAGATAACAGAACAAATAAAATGCAAGTGATAAATAGAGCTACCTCTGTGTCAAACCTCCCATCGATCAGTTCTACAGCTGCTTTAAGCATGGATATATCAACATCCCCATCAGCTAGTGGGACAACCATATTGTCCAACATTATCCTACTCAATGACGTCTTTGTTTGAGACGCATAATCCAGTACCTCGGCTACTTCCTCAAGCGTCCTCGTTTCTATCTGCATACAGAGACAAACTTATTATCTACTTTGAAATTTGTACTGGACATATACTCATGCACACTCTCACAAGCATACCATTCAACTTACAACTTTTTAGAGTCTCTGACAACTAAGCATGGTATCAGATTCTCAGTTTGCTAGGAATTGCACTTAGGTCTTACATTTTGCTTATGATTACCTAATTATGCTAGGATAACAATTAAGTTGGTAGATAAGGGGTTATTAACACGGTGGAACTTTAATAGAGAGGCATAAATAAATAAATAAATAAATAATAATAATAATAATAGAGGCAACTACCTCAACACCCATTTGGAGATTATTTTGCTCTAAATACTGATCAACAGACTTGAGAGACTTTGTGACACCTCCAGCTATAGAAATATGATTATCTTTTATCATCACCATATCAAATAAACCCATTCGGTGATTCCTCCCTCCACCTATTAGTACCTGTAAAGACAAAAATGTTAAAAGTTAGTTAAACAAACAGACGCAAAAGGGTAACACCCAATCACGTGGTATACAGGGGAGAGAAGTGATCTACACCGCCCACTTATCCACCAGCCGTAAACCTGGAGCAGTTTTCCTTGTCTCTAAAATATATGCTGGCTGTGCAGCGTCTGCCATGGCCTGGAAGAAACATAAACATTTTGATCTATCCCTTACACATAATATAAAGTTATAGAAAATATGCACCTTATCAGTGTAGAAAGTCTTATACAATTTGAACTTAAAATATTTGTGAAAACATAATATGTTTTAAATCTTTTCATCATATTACTTGTTTCAATACATTACATATCAATCATTTGTTCTACTTACAGTCTCTCCTTGTTATTCATACTAATCTTCTGTGATTTTAATTCTTGTTATGATTTCTTATTCTTTTCCCTAAGAAATTTCATATTACTTGAAAATAAACACACCTTAGTAAAAGTCGCTATTCCGCTCATCCTCTGCATAAAATTAAGCACAACTCTTTCAGCAACAACAATGTTGTGAGCTCTTCCTGCATATGTAATCAAATGAGTACAGAAGGAACAACTTAAAAATGAAAAATCCTAACAAACTCTTCAATGTCTGTGCATGAACCCAGTTTTTCCAATATACCATGTACTTTGCCAAACTGCAATCCTTTCTTAACATTATCTCCATCTTTTCTATACCACTCCACCTGAATGTTTAGACACAAGAAAATGGAGGATTCATTGAACGCAAAAAAGAAGAAAAAAAGAAGCCCATTTGCTTACAGCCAAGGTTTTAATGTCTGAATACCTTTAGTGAATTATCAACCTCACTGAATATCATTTCCGCAAGTGCAATTCCGGCAACGATTCCATTCTCCTTTGCCAGAAAATGTGCTTCAACTTCCATGTCAGCTGGAATGGTGGCCAAACAAGTCACATCTCCTAAATTTATAACCACAAAATGTTGGTCAATTTAGCACCCAGAATCACATACGCCCTATGATAACTGTTAAAATATGTTTCAAGTGTTCTGTTGAAAAACCAGTCATATGCATAAGATACTCAAACGGAATCTCAGTTTGGGAGGGAGAGAGTGCGTCTCAAAGATTCAGACAGCAGCAAATATGAATTGATACTCCCTCCGTCCAAAAGAATGCTACTTTGTAAAGTTTATTGAAAATGGTACTCTTTATGTGGGGGTTGGGGCAGAGAGAGTATAATTCATATTAGCATAGCATTCAGATAGTTCAAATGTAAATAAATAAAAGGTTGAATTTTTAAAAAATAAAAATTTGAAGGCAAGAGAGAGGAGAATGGACCTCGATCTCCAGCATCTTCAGAAAGGGCAAGTTTAATGACCTCTTTCAAATCATAAGTAGGGTGGGCAGGAGGGGACCCAATTGCTGATATTCCTCCTCCTCCTCCTCCTCGATTTCCAAGTCCAGTTGCGGACATACAAGTGAACAGAGAAAACCTTGAAGGCGTTGTTAGATACGGCGGCAATAGTAGTGATGCAGAAAGCATCGAATTGTTGTGTCGGCTGAAGCTCAAACCCAACTTCAGTACATATAAGTAATTGAATAAGGAACAAGAGGGATTTACCTGATTAATTGGGGATGTCTGGAAGAAATAAAGAACGGGGGAACGGGGGAACGGGGGAATTCAGTAGCAGCAGTCAGCAGATTAGCATATTATTCATTACTAGACTAGGGATGGGAAATTTAATTTTTTTCATACTCAATATTTTTAGGCTTTAGCTTCGTGGAATAGTTTTTATTTTTACAAAATATAAACTCTCTTTTTTTTTAATGAGGCGAAGGAATTATTTTGTCTGATATTCGTTTGAAATTAATTCCAAAAATAAGTAATAGCTCAATTAACTTAGCAAGCTTGGTTGAGAGATGCAGCTTACTTAACCCAATTAAAATTTTAATTTACTAAAAAATCAAATTGGAATAATTCAATTTGACATTCAGCCAACTAGAACTGTGTAGTAATTAATATTTAATTATAACTTGTTTTATTTATACCAATTCATCTTAAACTCAAATTTTAATGAGAAAAGGTCTTTAATAAAATGGGGAGCATAGCATTATTAGTGAATAATGTTTTTTTTTATAAAAAGATTTTTATATTTTATATTTTAAATTTTTATGCCCAACCTCTATAATAATAAGATAGAGTCCAATTTGAATTTGGGCGAGAAAGCACACGTACGGTTCAGATTCATTCTAATTTTCAGATTGTTGAAACGAAGAGGGAGGGAGAGAGAGAATTTTGTTACGTCGTACCTTCATGCGCGGGCAATTACAAATAATTAACTATGAATGGAGTATCTGAGTGTGTACTATATACTTTAAGGTTTTAAATTCATTAATGCTCAAATATTAAATTTGATTTTTCATTGATGAATTACGGAACTAGTAAGAAAGATATTCTAAGAATTTTATTTTTTAAATAAAAAATTTCTAAAATGTATTATATTTAAAAAGTATATGTATAGTCAAGTAGCATTATCAGATACCCTTCTCTTCTCATCTCATCTCATCTCACCACACAAACAAGCAAATCATGCCAAAAGGTTCAAAGAAGATGAAAGTTGAAAAGAGGAAGAATAACTTGAAGCAAAAATAATAGCAGCAAGCCACCACCACCATCACCTAATTCCCAATGTACTTTTGTGTTCACTTCCAAAATAAGGAAATATTATTCAATTCCCTCTCGGGTGGAAAAGTTTTTATATGAGTATGGTTTGTCTAAAGATTTATTTCTGTTTTTGTTATTGCTTGAGCCATCTTTAGTCATTCATGGTGTAAATATTATCTAAAAGTATATAATATATACCGGTCAAGGAAGTTAGCGTTACTGTTGTTTTGACTAAGTCGCCTGTTAATTTGTCATGTATATTGATGATGAATTCGCATACATACTCATGCCACCAGCCTTGAGATGTGAATAGAATACGATGGTCGATGGTATTACTTACCTAGATCTATCCAGACGGGGGCAAATATATTATTCATCCTAAACAATATGAGAAAGAACACAAGAATATATTTCATGCGAGCAACTCTATCTATTACTCATAACTTTAGTTGGCACCGCACCACTGCAAACACTAGGTTTATTCAGCAACGTCATTCTTTTCTCATTTGTCTTCATTAAAATCTTTTGCACCATATATAGTAGCAGACATATGATCACATAACTAATTGTGATGTCAAATTAATTTCTACCACATAATTGAGTGATCAAAAGAGGGGGAGAGGTTAGATAAATTTCAAAACGTACTGTCGTCGACTCACTTTTTTGGTTCTAGAAACTTTGTATTTGGCCCCAAAAAAAGAAAGATGAAAAAGGTAAAACCAAATTTAAATACAAGATCCCAACATCATGTGATATTACATCTAATCGTACGTGACAGCCAGGCCATGCCCCATGCATGCTTAAATGAACTACAATGTGTTCAGCATGTATATTGATTATACACTAAATTTAATTTAAATTATGGTTTTGCGTGGCAACTAGCTCCTTCTAGTAACAAAAATTCATAGCAATCTTGCAAAGCACGACTTTTTGAGAATTAGTGAGTGCCAACTGGCATCATGCTATATATATATATTTACAGAATTTGAAAATTCGTGTATCCATTCCATTCCAATATCAAAGTAGGAATAGTTCTGGAGTTATTTTCATATTAAACAACCAATTGAAAAAATGATGGTGTTCATTTATATGTATAATATACATTGCTATTATAATGATCAGAAAATCAATTCACATGGAATTAAAGATATTCCTGTTAATTAATTATCAAACTTATCCCAAATCACAAATTGTTCGGTGTGCATGAAATAATTCGAATTTATTAGTGGGAGCATGGAGTTTTAAATGTACCCTCGTTTAACAGCCGTCGAGCCAGCCATGGAATTCAATGTTTTGAAGCTACACATGTCAAATTATTAGCATGCTGAAAGAGTCTGTCTATATCATCATCATCATATATCTCCAAGCCAGCATATATTTATATATATATATATAGGAATTTTAATATATATAATTACATAAAGTAGAAAAAAAACAAAACTTACATATAAAGTAGCAATAAATAATTGAGAAACCCCACATGTTCAAAGGCAGAAATCCCTCTGTTTTCTACATTGGCTGCTAACGGATGGTTCAACATGCGACTTTTATTTATTATTAGTTACAACTTTTTATTTTTATTTTCAAAGTCTTAAAAAGGCCAATGCACACAAACTCACCCTTAACAAAATCCCACTAGTTTGGCGCGTTGAAATCCATATTGAATATATTCATTCCTCTCCAATTACAAGCGCCATACCAATTCAACTACCTAGCCTCCTCTCTCTCTCTCTCTCTCTCTCTCTCTCTCTCTCTCTCTATCTATATAGGACTCTGATTTTTCTGTGTGTTTTACTACATTAATTTTCATGCCTCTCCACTACACATAAATACTTGTTCCATCGATACGGTGGATCCATCGCGCGATCACCAAGAAATTGAAGAAGAAAACTTAAACTAGCTAGATCGAGTTTAGTTGCAGCCATGTCCTTTAATGTGATGATGATCAAGAATATTATAAGGGTTGCATTTCTTCTTTTTATTCTACTTGCAGAAATGGCTGCAATGGGGCGGGCGATGAAGGTTAAGGAGATGGGGTTCTATAGCTCCATCCAAAACGAGCTTCCGAGAGGGCCGGTGCCGCCTTCTGACCCTTCGCCATGCCACAACAGGGTCAAGCTTCTACACGAAGGCGAGGATACTTATGGTCATGCTCATTTTATTATTTGTCCATAATGTTGGACGAGAACATTATTTGTTTCTGTTTTTAAATTCCTATTGTTTGTGTTTTGTCTTTCTTTTCTTAATTTTCGGCTACATACCACTATTTTTTTTCCTTTTCGGGCCGGGGAACAATTCTTATTGTTTTCCATTTTCTTGTAAATGATACAGACGTTGAATGAAATACGGCAAATTGTAGAGTTTTTTTATATATTATTTTATGGTATTAGTTCTGGTTGTTTACATTTTTTTTTTTTTTGTTAATGAAAGAGGAATAAGTTATGTATATCATTTTTTATGTAGCATTCTGATGTGACTTCCAAATAGATAATTTCAATTTCATTTCTACCAAAACTCCCACGATTCCACAATTTTTTTCTTCTTATTTGTAGAATTTATAAAAGAAGCTTGTTGTATTGATAAATTGGTTTAATGTCGGTCTCGGTACTCTTGTAACTAAGTAGAGCGGGCAAAATTGGCCCAAGCCTGCAGGCCAGGCTGGCCCGTAAAAATTGGGTTTTAGGCTTAATTTTTTGGAACAATTACATATTATAGTACATTTTAATAAAATATTACAAAAAAAATGCATAAATAAAATATTTACAAAATTAGTACATATACAATATTTAATTACAAAAAGAGTGCATTCTTATCCCTTTAATTATGCCCATGATTCTCTCCCACGATTCTCTCTCACAATTCTCTCTCATGATTCTCTCCCACTCAGTCTTCTTCCTCCTCTTCCAACCCACCTTCTTCCTACTCTTCCACCACCGCCCTCCCCATCCTCACTGTTCCGCCGCTCCTCCTCCCGCCCCCGCCCCACCCCCGCCCCCTACCCCCTACCCCCTCCACTCCCCTTCCTCCGCCTCCCTTCTCCTCCCCCCGCCAACGCCCCACCACTCCCTCCGCCTCCTACCGCCACCCCTTTATCCTCCTCCCGCCCCACCCCACCTCCTCCCCTCCCTTCCCTCCGCCTCCCTTCTCCTCTCCCGCCCACTCCCCACCCCCTCCCTCCGCCTCCCACTACCATCCCCATCCTCCCCCCCCCCCCTTTCTCCTCCTCCCGCCCCCGCCCCGCCCCGCCCTGCCCTGCCCTGCCCTACCCCCTTCACTTCCTCCCCCTTCCTCCTCTTCCCCCAAATTGATCCAAGGTGGCCGTCGGTGGAGGCCCCGCCACTGGCCGCGGTGGAGGCCCCTACACCACCCGTTGCTTCCCTTCCACCATCGGTCCATTCTCCAACTCCACTGGTAACCAAACCTTCATACGTTAGTAACCAAACAGGCATACCAAGGTAACCAAACCTTCATACCAAGGTAACTGAACCTTAATATGAAAGTTTCCTTATTATGAAGGTTTGGTTACCTTGTTATGAAGGTATGGTTACCTTGGTATGAAGGGTTGGTTACCTTGGTATGAAGGTAACCAATTCAGTTTTATTAGGTTACCAATTTATTTTGAATATGATATAATTAGTAACTAAAATTCATGCAGTAGGTTACCAAACAGTCATACCAATGTAACCAAACCATCATACCAAGGTAACCGAACCTTAATATGAAGGTTTCCTTGTTATGAAGATTTGGTTACCTTGTTATAAAGGTTTGGTTACATTGGTATGAAGGATTGGTTACATTGGTATGAAGGTAACCAATTCAGTTTTATTAGGTTACCAATTTATTTTGAATGTGATGCAGTTGGTAACCAAACTTCATGTAGTTGGTTACCAAACCTTCCGATAAGGTAACCAATTTAGTTTTATTTGATTACCAAATTTATTTTGAATGTGATGCAGTTGGTAGCCAAACTTCGTATAAAGGTAACCATTTTAATTTTTATGGGTAACCAAATCGTAAAAAAAAAATTCAGAATAGCAACTCCGGCGATATAGCAGTGGCGGCGGCGGCGGCGGCGATTTAGCGGCGGCGACGGGAGGCGGGGGAGGAGAATGATGAACAGTAACTCTTTCATAATTTTTTATTTTTAATTTTCTCATTTTGATTTAAATTTTGAATTATGAATTTGAAATTATTGTTAGATCTAAAAGATTTGAATTTGAATTATTAGTTATCCTTGATTTTAGATTTTCATATTTAATTTGAAATTGAATGGTTTGAATTTTTGCACTTTTTTTGTAATTATTTTATGAATGCACTTTTTTTGTAATTACTTTGTAAAAGTTGTATAGTTCTGTAAAGGACTCTAATTTTTTTAGCAAACAATGCTCTCCTTAAGAATCAAACTCTAAACATCCCTCACTCCTTAAACAAATGCTCAAACCAACTAAGCTACAAGAGTTTTTTTATTCTAAAGTCAGTTTATAATTAACTTACTACATCTCTTTTTAATACTTTATTATTTTTTATTTTATTCAATCATATTATATTTTTATGAAATATAATAAACATTTTAAAAAACAAACTCTATATATATCTATATATGCGTGTCGGTGGAGATTGATGAGAACCTTGACAATATCATTTTACTATCTTTTTTCTTAATTGTGTATGTATTAAATAGCCTTATTCTACGTGATCATAAATTTATATTAATATTAAATATTGATTGATGTAAATACATAAAAAATATCATGCGTGACCATAAAGCTTATTTAAATAATTTATTGGTAAACAATTTATTGTTCATCATTTTTTGATATATAAACAAGTTTAAAATATGTTATTATAGATAAGTGTATAATAGTCCTTTTTTTTGTTTATCCAATCCTTTAATTAATCCTAGAAAAAATAGATTATTTTAAATTATCCCATAAAAAATAAACATACGACTAAAATTATTTAATCCTAAAATTAATAGTCTTAAAATTATAATCCTTCAAAAAATTTCACATCATACTATCATAGTATATATGTTTAACGGGAGAGAAAAGAATAAGACTATATATTTAATACATACACAATTAAGAAAAAAGATAAAGTGATAAAGTTTGTTTTTAAAATGTCTATTATATTTCATGAAAATATAATATGATTGAATAAAACAAAAAGTAATCAAGTATTAAAAAGAGATGTAGTAAGGTATAGAGTGACTTTAGAATTAAAAACCTTTGTAGCTGAGTTGGTTTGAGCATTTGTTTAAGGAGTTGGAGAGGTCTAGAGTTCCATTCTCAAGGAGAGCATCATTTTGTAAAAAAAAAAATCCGCGGGCCGGCCCGGACCGGCCTAACCTGGGCCACGGGCCTCATATATTCAGCCCAAAAAGAACAGGGTCATTTTGGCCCGGCCCAAATTTGGCTCGACCCGTTTGTCAGGCCTATAACTAAGTCAGTCAGACGCGCTAAAGCAGTTGAGAGTTGAGTAAAGATAAGTATAAGAAATTCATAAACTGAAAAGGTCTCATGTAAAAAAAATTATGTCTTCGTTCATGATCATGTTAGGCAAAAGGTATATAATTAATAAGGTTAAATTTATAACCTAAACTATATGTTATGGAGTTTAATGTGCGTATTATATAGGTATTAAATATTTATGAGAAAAACATATCTAGAAAAAGCATTATTCATTTATACGGTAGGACGTATTTGGCCTAAGTATTTATACGACATATAAATATAAAATCACTATTCAAAAATATAGAAAGTCAAATTTGAAAAAAAAATCAACGATTGCAACTAATTAAAATAGATTGGAAAACAAACTAGAAAATAAACCAAGTTTGGAGCAAACCAAATTGGAGAAATCAAGAGAGGGGGACAGGTTATGAGTGGGAGAGGAAGGCCATTTGGGTCATTTGGTAAGATTGTGATACTTGCATAGTTGCGTATTATGTAAGTATTATAGCTTGTCATGCATTATAAGTTGTCAAATTGGACTTGACTTCTTACTAAGTGTTGTCAAGCAATGCATGGTGAGATGTGACCTCTTTGCTTCCTTTGCTGTCATGTTGTCAAGCCTTGCTTGGTGAGATCGATGTGGCCTTTTCCTAAGCCATGGGTTGCATGGCCTTGTTAGCCACTTTTGTGTGGGTTAGCTTGTTAGGAACAAAACTTGGTGGCTAAGTCTTTGTTGCCTATAAATATAACCCCCACCCTTCATTAGGTACTTCAATAATTCACAAAATAGAGCAAGAGAAAAATAAGAATCATAAGTGATAATACTTGTTATTTGAGAGAAGTAAAAGAAAAGTCAAGCTATGTATGATCGAATGTTCGTAAAACTTGCACTTTAAGAGGCAAAACATAATATCGTTTTTTCGTATGTTATTTCGTTCATAGTTTCTTATGTTAGAACTTATGAACTAATGTAAGTTTAGGCTTATGATTATGTATGTATGTGTTAGTAAGTCATAAATGATGAAAATTAGCTAATTAACCCAAGTGGTAATTAGTTAGAAAATCGAAAACATGAAATGAGAAATGTGACGAACGAGATTTTTATAATTTATTTTAAATATTTATTGAATTAAATAAATATTTTTGTTGATTTATTTATTGAGTTAAATAAATATTTGATGAAATTGTGGTAGATCAATTTAATTAAATGTGTTACATTGATTAAATTAATGTGGAATAATTTTATAATTCAAAGTGTGAATTTAATTGAGATTATTAAATTAAATGAGTTGTTTAATAATTATAATGTTATTCTAATTAATTTAATAATTAATTAGAGATTGAATGATTTGTCATAATTAATAAATGAGAAATTTAATTATGTGATTATTTGATTTAATGTGTAATATTGCCTTTTATTTAATTGAATTTAAATAATATTATTTGATTAATTAAAGTGTGACAAATAAACTATATAATAAGTAAGTTATAAAAATAAACAAAAAGGGAGCATTTAGAGAGCAAGCCAAACAAGGCCCATGAGAACATAATAACTGATGAATCACGAGACGCTTAACTGTTCCCACGTTAAGCAATAGTAGTGGGTATATCGGTTTATGTTCACGTATTATATTACTCCATATTGCAAAACAGAGAAATGAGAAAGAGAAACACACAAAGAAAAAGAGAGAGTTTGAGAGAATTGAGATTTGAAAAAGACGGTCTAGAGAATCAAAGAAAACTTTCTATCATCTTTGTGTAATCTAAACAACTTATCAAAGGTAAATTCTTCATTCCAAACTTTAAATTTACGTTCTTGAGATTTCTTCGTGAAAGTTAATTTGAGTTCTCTATAAATTGATTTTTATGGTTAAATTGTTAAGAACTTGATGTTAGATATTTATTAACATGCATAAACATTTTTAGATTAAAAATGTTAAGCTATGTTGTACTATGAACATGGACAGAGCTTGTTTCTCCAAAAATTATCAAAACTACTCCGTACTGATCTAATGCAATAACTTATTATTTTTAAGTCTCAAATTAGTTTTGCACCCATCCATGGTTATTATTACTGTACTTGGAAGGGAAAAAAAATAGTATCTTGACATGCATAGAATGCAGGGGACTTGTTCTAATAAGTCTTTTAATTTCATTCTTTGATTATGTGAAGTTATGTATTACTGGTTTTATTTTTTTACTGGTTTTCTTAAACCAAATCAGATTGTGACTGACTAGCTAGCAGTGAAAGCAGAACACAAAGGCTGTTAAGACAGAAAGGTAAGGCCTATTTGTTTCGGTCTTAATAAGTCGAATGACCCTGAATCTGAACGATTTAGTCATTCAGACTATTTGATTATCATTTTTTAAGATCTACATTGTCCAATTTCAACTAACCAGACTATTTGATTATCATTTTTTAATATCTATATTGTCCAATTTCAACTAACCTAATAAGTTACTATTTTCAAATAAGCTAGTCATCTGAATGAATTTTACGGATGTTGCCCTCAAACCCACAACTCAAAAATCAACAACATCGTGATTGAGTTCAACTCCTCAAAACTGTACATAATTTTTCCGACGACAATAAATCACCGTCCATTGTGCATAACGTTCAGGCTTTTTTATTCCAGAACGTTCTGGGGGTAGGCTGGAGACAGATAACATCAAATATTGAGGATTCTTGGAGGAAGCGATGATGATGGAGAGGGGTGGTTTAGAGGCCGCGATGGGGATGGTAGAGAGAGAAAGGGTTTGCGGGTGAGTTTGAAAATTGGTGGCCAAAGTATCATGTAATACTGTGTATAAAATTATGTAATATATGTATGTTTTGAAATTGAATTAATTATCTTTCTTGTTTATGGATTGTATTGGTATAAATTGAAAAGATGAAAAATACGAGACAAATTTTTTTTTTTTTATTTATTAATTTTGGTTGTCACTTTTTGTCTTAAAAACTGTCACAAAAACATCTTTTTTTAATCAATTCTGAATGTTAAAATGGTAAATATTGTATTCAGTTATTTCAAACGAATCAGTTAGCAAACAATTTTTTTTTCTATTTAGTGTTCAGTTTCATTCAGGCATTCAATTTATTCAGTCATTCATAACTATTTCATTCAATTTTATCAAACTGCTGGTTGAAACATGGAGATGGAAAATATTTGGCTCCCTCTAATTGGTTTCCCTTTTTTATTTTATATCTTAAAATTGGATCTTTATTTTTGCTAATAAAAAATTATTTTAAGGAATGAAGATTGATATTATCAGAACAAAAATATTATTATCAGTGGTAAGTGGTGTTAAAAGTTTTAACTGTTAGAATAATTATAAAAATATTATTAAATGTGTATCTGTTTATTAAACATTTTTATTAAAAATAATATTATTTAATAATATTATTAAATATTATTCCAGAATTTTCTTAAAGGAAAATCTATTAGCACAAGAAAATATCAAAGTGCCAGAAAATATCTGATAGTATATTACACGTGGAGCACCCCCAAAAGATACGAGAAAAGTCCCGAACCTTCCCGGACTTGCTATCGGCTATCACAAACATGACAATTCGGCAGGAATCCTAGGATATGTATAAACAGATATTTTTGTGATGTTTGATTTGATACGAGTAAATTACAGTGCTGACCCATATATCTACTAACCGATTTTCTTCATCTTTTATGTATAAATAAACAATTTCTTCATTCACATCAACCATTTAACAACCGTATCCCGAAATCGGAGAAAGACGCGCAATTTCATTTGTGTTGGCTGTTGATTGAGATGGGTTGCTCGCCGTCTTTTATAACTTTGAAGTTTATAAATTTTGCAAATGTTTTTTCAGACTGAGCGTGTATATATAATTAGGCAGTACTAACTATGTCCCATAATAAGTGTTTTTTTAGTTTAAATCACACATATCAATATAAAAGTTAAAATGATAAAAATATCCTTAATATACTTTCTTTGTTTTGTTTGAGACTTTTTTTATTGCCTTTTGGTCTCTGTTTCTCTTTCTTCAACCTTTCAACTTTCCAATAAATATGCAATAAATACTATTGGTTGCATAAGGTCACATATAAAAAAATATTATAAAAATTGTATTAAAATTCTAACCCATCATTTATTTTAAAAAAAAATATTAAGCCATTTATTATGGGACGGAGGTAGTATGTTCTTAATGTTTTAACTTTAAAATTGTTCCTAATAATAGTTATTGCAAGTATAAAGGGCAATTTATGGTTATACACAGTTCGATGAGGGAAATATAGGATGGATTGACTGTGTACTGACATTAATGTATATTTTATGCAGCAATGGCATCCTGATAAAGGGTCAAAAACTCCTTCACTGTTGGGTGAAGCTAAGCGTAAATTTCAACAAATTCAAGAAGCTTATTCAGGTACCTTATAGAATCATTTGGATTTCCTGCTGCAAAGAATTAAATCTTTATGGTTGTAGTCGTATCTTACATTATAAATTATGTAATTTTTGCTTTCACTGAATAAATGGAGCAGTATTATCGGATCAGAGGAAGAGATCAATTTATGACGCAGGCTTGTATGACCTTGATGATGAACAGGATGAGGTTGGTTTATTTATTGCTTTACGTCTATGCATTTTCTTTCCAGGGCTTTATTGATTTTCTACAGGAAATGGCTTCCCTTATATCCAAGACTAAGAAAGAGGTATATATATATATCTGTTATTAATTTCTTGAAATTCTGATGGTTCCTCTAGAATCTGCTGGTCATGTCAAATAACATGTTTAAAGTGGTTTTGGTTGCTTTTTTGTTTAGCGCGAGAGAGTAATTGACTTGATGGCGTAAGAGTCTAACAAAAAGGGAAAAGGAAAAAAAAAAACATTTGCAGAAGGCATTCCTTTTCTCCAGCCTCGACTTTAAAACCCGACCCTTGTGGAGAGAAAAAGAGCATTTGTTCATCATTAGTAGTAAACAAAGACACAGGACCAACTAATTTTGACATGAGCACAACCCTTCGCTCTAATCCTTCTGTAGGGTGTACATGTGCCTGGACATATGTTTGTGTGCTTTTAGATAATACCATTGGTAGATAATATTCTTTTGGATGTTGCCCTGTTTCATATAAATGCTATTGGTGTCTAGAATCCCCTAGTTACTTGCACCCTTCCCTAACCTGGGATAATGATCAATATTATAGAGCTGCTGGTACCTAAGATAATGAAATAGGCATGGTGTTGAGATCTTTATTCGAGAAAATAAGGGAGAGGGTTGTTTAGTTAACGTTTATCCTGGTGAGTGGAGAAAAGGGTTGCCTGGGGATTCCGTAAGGAGAAAAGGACACGAAAGGTAAACATCTCTTGCTTTTGATATACATGAAGAAACAATAATATGTGGAAGGAAAAATTGGTAGTCCTTATTTCAATTTACTCGATCTCCCAATCTTTCCCCAGTGGCTATGTGAAGAACAATAGGCATGAATAGTAGGCAGGCCCTCTGCCCCGTACCATTTTCTTTCCTTCTCCCATGGATTGGAGAATTCTAGTGAGTAAAAAGGAACAGTTCCCTTTAATTTCACACTTGTTGTTGTCATCTAGATGGATGGTAACCCAGTTATGGTTGATTAGGTGTTTTGAGGCCTTTACACCCTTAAAGGTAGTGCTGTATTTGACGTGGTGATTGTGAATTGTAATTGGGCACTTGGGGTTATAGGATTGGTATTGATCATGCTGGTGTGGAATTTAGTTGTTCTAATATATAGTCCATGAATATCTGTGTGCAGCAGGATAAACAGTACAGCATGACGGAACTACAGAGTATGTTTTGGGAAATGGCCCAAAGTTTTGAGGTTCCTGAGTTTTCTGGTTCCGCTGAGCAGCAGCAGCAGCAGCAGCAAAATTGGTTCAATTGTTCATCACAACAGCCAGTTTACGAGTCTTGTCAGTGGTGATGATTCAAGAACCTCAAAAAGGGCTCGATGTGATACAAAACCTGTTTCACAGAATTGTTCCAACATATGTATACGAAACCTGTTCACAGAAGTAGCCAACTTTACAGTTAGTTGATTGTCAGATTCATTAGGTGATTCAATTTAGTAAAGTGGTGACGGACCCAATTCATATGTATATACTAATACTAATACTAATACTAATTGGGGGAGCACAGGAGAAACAAAGGATGGGGAGAAGCATTCGTGTGCGCCATTTTGTACATTGTTCACTTTCTTTTGTTACGGGTGCAGGCATGGAAGTATGGTGTTGGGATGGATGAATCATATATCTATCAGTTTTGTATCCTTGACCTGTATGTATATTTCAAATAAATTTCTTGCTTGAAATTTTCCTACATTAGAATTAATTATTTCTCTATAGACTTATTAAATAAGCTATTTGCATTTTTCTCATTTATTTCAAAGACTAAAATTGATCAATTCTATATATATGAACATTCTTTCATAATGGAATTTGGTGGAAAAGATGTTACTTCCCTCCGTTCCTAAAAGATTGTCGTTTAAGGTTTTGGCACACGAATTAAGAAAGTCATTTAATACTAGTAAAATTTGTTTGAAATTCCATCACTACCCCTTTATGGAAAATTGAAAGCTATTAATACAAGGGAGATAATTTATTGGGACAATGAGAGAAGAAAGGGGTAATATAGGAAAATAAATAATTTATTCTTCTAGGAAGTGGTAAACGACAAATATTTTGGAACAAAATTTTTCTTCTAAAACGACAATCTTTTAAGAAGGGAGGGAGTAATATATATAAAGAGCATGGGACGGTGGTCTGCCTGAATTTCTCCTTCACTCATTTGCCGTTGCCCTTTTTTTCCTGGTTTTATTAATTTATTATATATATATAATGCTAAGCTAACTCCATAATTTCTATAAGTAGCATTATTTATTTCTATAATCATGCACGTTAAATCCTTCTTTACGTATCATTTTATTACATAAAGTTGTGCTTTTGTTTAAAGTATAACAAATTGATGGACTGATATTTTCAACTTCAAAGATTAAATAGTCCTAAGTAATATTAAATTAAGAGAAATATGTTTAACATGACCCAAGTATATTAGGTATTGGAGTAAATTTCATTTAATGAAAAAGTTTATTTTATTTATTTTTACCAAATTTGAAAAGGACATAATGACATGCAGTACACATACTCACCATGCCTGCTGGCTCCTCCCCATATAAAAGTAATTAAGTGATTGTGGTACTAAAACTAGAAATTCAATTCAATTCAACCGAAATAAATACAGTAGAAAATAATTTTATGATCATATTTATGGTCATATATATATATATATAAGTAATTAAGTGATTGTGGTACTAAAACTAGAAATTCAATTCAATTCAATTCAACCGAAATAAATACAGTAGAAAATAATTTTATGATCATATATATATATATATAGTAGTTAGGGGATATATATATATGTAGTAGAGCAAATAGTCCAATTAAGATGATGTCAGCGGCTGCCTTGTTCATGCCCCATACGTTTCTATTAGTACTAGTATTTGTTAAGGAAAGTGACAATATTAATTGAAGTTGAAATTTGGTAGTCAGTGTAGAGATGGGCATGGGCCTGAAACACGCATGTAACTGGTAACACCCGCAAAAAGATGAGAACTATATACCGTCTCTGTTAAATAATAATTGACTTTTTTTTAAATTTTTTATTTATTTATTTATCGTTTATAACTTTTTTTAAAAATTAATTATTTATTTGTTTTAATTTATTTATCGGTTATAACTTTCTAGGATAATAAATTTCTAGGCTAATAAATGGGTAGTTATGGATTTCATATAAATTTTAATTCTTAAATAATAGTATTAAATAATTTTTTTAATTCACGTGTATAAAGTTAAAAAGATTAAGTATTATTATGGAATGGAGATAGTATATAAGATCATGTCTAAGAAATGAATGCTGATCCAATTTGGTGTAAAGTTGTAGTTTTATACAAATAATAGGGGCTGTTCAGAATACCCTTTCATTATTTAGTGTATCCTTTATCATCTTTGCAAGCTAGTAGAATATGATTCTCCTAACTATCCCATTATCTTGTCCTTTCTTTCTTTCTTTCTTTATTTCATCATCTTCCAATAATACCTTCTCTACATATTACTACTAGCTTCTACTCTCAACCTAACTTTAAGGTAAGCTGATCTGTGAGTCTAGGATTCACATGCTACACTTGCAATATATATATATATATATATAGGGGAGGAGTCAGTGGTCGGTTTTTGGCTGTAGTCTGGCTCAATTTTTTTTTAATACTAAATATATTATATAATTATGTAGATCAAAGTAAATAAGTTGGAATAGCCTTGGCCAACCCAGTCCAAATTTATAATTTTGGCATTATAATATCATTGGCCCGCCCAGTCTAAATGTACAATTTTAGTATTATAATATTCTTAGCCCGCCTCAATTTTTATTCTTGCTCCGCCCCTAATATATATATACGGTTCGGATCAAGAGCACTACGCCTTAAAGAGCCATATTCCTTAAGTAGCACTACCTTTTAAAAACCTCAGTGTTTTTCAATTGAAATGTATCAAAACGGCAATAAAATGTATCAGATCAATTAAAAATGTATCAGAACGGTAATAAAATGTATCAGATCAATTGAAAATGTATCAGATCAATTGGCTTGAATATATCAATATTATTGGATCAAATATATCAATATGATGTAATTTGATATATTGTTGAATCAAATATATCAATGGAGAATCAAATATATTTTTATAAAGTAATTTGAAGAAAGTCTGAGGAGAGAGAAGGCAATAAATTGAAAAACACTAGAGGTTTTTAAGTGGTAGTGCTACTTAAAGAATATGGCTCTTTAAGGCGTAATGCTCTTGATCCGGACCGTATATATATATATATCCTGATCGAACTCCAATATTCCACATAATATATTGAGAGGGCCAGAGGGGCAAGATTGCTTAATGAGTTCTCTCTCTCTCACACACACACTCACACACTCACAAATACATACATATTATATATATAGTTTTAACATATTAGAAGTGCCCTAATTATATATGTATACTATCTCAATTTAAAATATATATAAGATCAAATTAAATGATGTATATAATGTTTTTAAAAAATATGTTTAATTAATATTTTGAAACGTATATAATAAGTTATGAAGAATATGCATGGAGTATTATAGAAACAAAAGTACAATTATTGAAACTTGAAAGCATGCATGTAATAAGGTGAGTAACAAAATTTAATTATAAAGGAAGCTCAACCAAAAATTAGATACAAGTTTCATGATCCCATGTGGTGGGTCCTAAATTTGAACCATCCACATGCAATAGTGAATGCCTTGTAGATTAAGACAATACTTTATACTATATATATATATATATATATATATATATATATAGATCCGTCTCTCCAACAAACTATAGGGAGTGAACTAAAAACGAACCGGCTACAACGACAGTTTTTTCCGTAGCTATAGCATAGAAAGCCGGTTTATTAGGCTATAGCGACGGAAAAAACCGTCGCTATAGCCGGTTCGTTTTTAGTTCACTCCATATAGTTTGCTGGAGAGACTGACCGTATATATATATATATATATATATATATATATATATATATATATATAGGGTCCGTCTCTCTAGCGAATCATAGGGAGCGAACTAATGACGAACCGGCTATAGCGACGGTTTTTTTTTGTTGCTATAACATAAAAAACCGGCTTTCTATGTTATAGCAACGGAAAAAAACCGTCGCTATAGCCAGTTCGTTTTTAGTTCGCTCTTTATGGTTCGCTGGAGAGACTGACCCTATATGGGTCCGTCTCTCTAGCGAATCATAGGGAGCGAACTAATGACGAACCGGCTATAGCGACGGTTTTTTTTTGTTGCTATAACATAAAAAACCGGCTTTCTATGTATAGCAACGGAAAAAACCGTCGCTATAGCCAGTTCGTTTTTAGTTCGCTCTTTATGGTTCGCTGGAGAGACTGACCCTATATATATATATATATATATAAACCAAGAAACATCTCCTTCATATATGTCACTCTCACCCCCGCCCATTTTGCTTAATCAAAGAACCGTTGCCCTTCTACATTTCCAAGCACCTTCTAAAACTAATAACGTAATCAATCCGCTCTCCCATTTCTTCATTATTTTCTCTCTCCAAAACCACCCTACCAAATTAAACTTATAACACCTAACAAAAATATATACATATATATATATATATATTCAATAACCTCAAAGAGTTCAACAAATTCCGGTTACCGACATAAAATATGCCACCGTTACTAGCAACTTTTTTTCTTGTTATCGTTGCTATTGCAGATCCAATAAATGGATTGCATTCAAGAAAGGTCCAAGAAGGGTCGGTTCCCGGCTCTCCTAACACGGAAGTCAAGTGCGGTGATTGCCCTTGCAACAACCCGTGTAACCAAAGTCCTCCGTCACCACCACCACCGCCTCCCAAGAAGAAGCCGCCAACGCCAAGCTCGTACTGCCCTCCACCACCATCGTATATTTACATAACCGGTCCACCAGGGAATTTATATCCTGTTGACCCGTATTTTTCGGATGCTACCCGGAGTTTAGTGGTGGGGCTGCCACTTTTAGTGGGCTGTGGATTCTTGGGCCTGTTGGCTTTTTGGTGAATTTGATGAAGGAATTTTATGCATATGGTGGTGAGAGCTCCGGATTCTAAGGATATATGCATGGTACTGGCTGGCTAGCTAGCAAGCTGCTTAATTAATTTCTCTCAATAACAGTTAACATGAATCATCTTATTTTCTTTTTCCTTCTTCTCTTAATTCGGATTCTGAATAGGGTTATGTTAATACGATCTTAATGAATTATATATGGTTCACTTATTCTCTTATTTTTTTACCATCTTCTATCTCTAGGTATTATCCTTGTTTTGATTGGCAAAGGAAAATTAAAACATGCATATATAGGATCACATTAATTAAGCAAATTTGGAGTTTATTTTTTAATTAAATGTACAATTATGTTATTCTTAATGGTCAATTCTAGAGATCGATGAATGAAGCTAGGTTGTATATATATAACATGATGTATGTATAACACTTTCAATTATATATATAATTAAATTAATGATCCTTATATAATACATGAAAGGTATGTGTTATCCACCACCTTGTGTTTCCACTGCTGTCTTATTTTTAATGTTGGCGTTTTTTGGTTCACCATGCATTACTTGGAATGTGATAGATATAACATATGTCTTTGTTTTCCTTTTCGGTCTCTCTCCTTTTATTGAAGGACATAATTATTGAAGTAAATATAATATATATGCTTCTTGGTTTTGTTAAGTTCAATTATTCTGGTCACATATATAACCATAAGAATTTACTTGGATTATCATTTCTTTCTTTATTTTGTGTTTTTTTTTAAAATAAATAATAATAAAAAAAAAAAGAATTCTTGATCCTCAACTACTAGTTCTCAGCATATATATAACAATATTTGAAGGATGATGAAAGCCATTTTCATGATCAGTACAATGACATATATATATATATATATATATATATATATATATATATATATATATATATATATATATATATATATATATATATACACGGTGCTGCAGGCAAAGAGTAGGTGATCAATAATATATATATATATATATATATATATATGTATATTATACATATAAATGGCCATCAATCAACAATTAATGATTGTAAAATGGAATTGAAAGACAAAAGAAGAAGATCCTAGAAATGAAAGTGATCAACATACTTTTGGAAAGTGTCGTAAATAACTTATATTTATTTGAATAACTTAAATCGAAGGATTGCAAGCAATTAATTCTTCTCCAATTAAGCACGTAGGTACCAATGAAGGCACAATGATAAATTTTATCATTTTATTTTTTTAATTTAATTGATATTTATTACTTTTCTTGTGTAAGCATGCAACATGGTGAAATTAATAAAATAATTTATGAGATTAACAAAAGTGACAATTTTTATTTATGTAGTAGAGTCAAAGAAAGGGAAAGGAAAGTAGTTCTAAAATCCTTACCTATATGGACTAACTAATGAATTTGATGTCAGGGTTTGTTTGTGAAGGGTAGGTAAAAAGATGATGAGATCGATTTCGATTTCACCAAATTCTTAGGCCCCACACTTTGAAACAGCCAAAACTAGGCTATGTGTCACTCCGCCATTTGTTTATATAAAATTCGGACAAGGTTGGTTCATCAGCCCAACTAAAATTCACAACTCAAAACATATTAAGAAAAACACAAAGAAATCATGCATATTACTACCTCCATTTAAAAATAAACAAAATGGGTCGCAATTGTGAATTTCAAAAATTATTATATTTTTACTCTTAAAATAAGAAATAATAACATAAATAATGAAACTAAAAATAATCTTCCTACTTACTCTCTTTATTCCCGCACCCCCAAAAAAAAAAAAACCCTTGTCTATTAAGAGTATCTTCAACAGTAGTAGCAAAAAAAAATTCCTTCAAATTGATGTTTGTTGGCCTACGTGACAATTTGAAGATCATTATTTGCTACTTTCATATTTGTATCTCATTATTCTTTTCAATTCAATGAGCTGTATATCAAACTCATCAAGCGTAATAAATATTTTTAACCTTTAATTGTAGATTTGAAGAGTGAGAAGGAGGTTGCAGATTTGATGACTAAGGTTGAAGAGGCCGTTGGAGAGAATTTTTCTGATGTGGCTCACCTATTTGAGTATTCTAAAGTGGTTGAAGAGTCTGTTGGAGATGCTCTAATAATGTGAAATTCTAACGCGTAGTAAGTTTAATACATGTATGAGTTAACTTAACTAAATATATTTCTCTTAATATTGAGGGAAAAAATTGTGCTCTTAAACCTTAACTTAATATATTTCTCTTATTAATTCTTCCATCCAAACTGATTGTTGTTGTACAACTTGTTAATTAACAAAAAATGATCGAAATATATATACTTTAACCAATGTAAAAAATTCAACCACATATATAAGAAGTTAAAGATTGAAGATCAATGATCACTAATTAGGTACGTACAACTACAAATTAAAAGTGGAATTTTGAAAATGCAGGGTATGATCCAATCAGTGTCCGTGTTCAATTATGATCAACTCAGTGTCTCGAGTTTTACTCGCCTTTTTTCTTCGATCTTTTGGCCTCACTAATTCAGAACTAATTAACTGAGTTTGTAAAAAGAATTAATCACGTTAATAAGATATTATTCCGGCCATGTCTACAATTTTTATTTTGGTGCTTGCTTTCAAAAATATGTAGAAATAAAGTTATCCAAAATACGTACGACCCTCACTTAAATCAATTATATTTACACACCAATGATTAGAAAATTTTATTTATAGAAATTTAGAAAAATTGAGGTTAGTTTAATATTTTAAAATTAAAATATAATAAACTTAAAAAGTTTAAAGTGCATTAAAGTTTTCTCATTTTTGACTGGGTAATCATCACTCAGAAGTCCTCTTAATTAATAATAGACCTACCCACAAAAGCGCCAAATTACGAACACAATTTTTGTTTTCTTGTATATTAACTACTACTACTACTACTACTACTCTCTCTCTTTATTTTCATTTCCACTTGCTTTTTTCCTCGTGCCATATATGGCTTCAAAACTTAACAAAAATCTGCTCACCTTCCTCTTTTTCTCTATCATTCTCAATTCTCCGGCAACAACAACAACATCGCAAACTGAGTGCCCATACCCTTGTTATCCACCACCGACCGGCCCCGGAAACCTTCCACCAGCCAATATTCCATCACCACCCTCCCAAACAGGGTCTTATCCACCTCCGCCTTTATATTTTAACCCTCCGCCGTCAGGTTTCTTACCAAATTACCCTCCGCCACCTTATTATGTCGTCAATGGTGTTGCTGCACCTCCCCCTCCGGACCCTATAGTGCCTTGGTTTCCATATTACTACAGGAAGCCTCCACACGGGTCGTCTGATGATCGGTACTCCTCCTCATCAACTGCTCCTCGGGGATGGACGGCTGTGATCTGCACATGCCATCTTCTTGTTTTTCTTAATTTGTTTTTTACTTTTTGATCACTAATATAAGTTACTGCATGCATGTGACTTCAGCTATCTACATTATGTTACTGGGTTAGTTAATAGGGAGTAATTAATAGGTTAATTGTTACATTACGTGATTTGATGTACTAATGAGTATTGATCATCAGAACACACGGACGTACGTACAATGAAGGATATATATATATATATATATATGCATTATGGGAAAATGGTGATGATAATCATGCAAGACAGAAATTAAGTGTAATTGTTCAAGGAAATGTAGTGATTTCAAAGTGTTTATGTGATTCTCACGACAAAATTTCATGATTCCTAGCTACCGAAATTTCAGTTTCTAATTAACAACTTCTTACTTAATGGTGTATATATGAATTAAGTCAACAAGAAAAATTAATGGCATGCCACCAGTGACAATATATGTCTTTCACAAGCATAAATTAAATACGCAATCCGATCTATAATAATAAGAAATGACATTATGATTTTATATAATAAGAATATATGGAAATATTATAAGATTATTACTTTTTTTTAAATGTAAAAATAAAAAAGAGAATTTATTTATTTGAGAAATGAGACTGTTGACTCTCTAGTACATTTATACTTCTAAATTCATTTTACTTTATATTTAATTTGGAACGAAACTAAAAGTTATATATTTTGCTTTTATATTTTGGTATGGAGGTAGTAATAATTATAATACACATTGTTTAGCTAGGATTTCATTAATTCATTTGTTTTTTTTATTATTTAGTTTTCTTATGCCTGTATATATGATTAGAGTCATGTTTCTTACGAATTATAGAGTCAGCGGCGGATCCAGGAATTTTATTCAGTGGGTGCGGATTTTAACGGTGTGTTGAGATGATTCTTGGATAGGAATTTGATTTGACAGATTATGAGTAGTTTCATCAACTTGGATGGATTGTGATACCGATGAATCAATTGTTTTGGAACGTTTGAATTTTGCAAACATATCGTGAATGCCTAAATTTTGCAAACATATCGTGAATGCCTAAATCATAATTTGTTCTAATAAAAAAAATCAGAATAAAAATATTAGTTAGGAGTCGAAATAATTTAGAAATTTACTTGTTATAGTTCAATTTGAGAAATAACGTTTCCGATGATGTTCTCTTTCCAGCCTAACAAATTCACTTCTTGTAATTACACCACAAATGCACCAGTCAAATAAATGGCAACAATTGACTAGTTACTAAACTAAGCCCATGTGTTACTAAACTAAGCCCCAGATTCCACTCACATATTTATAAAAGAAGTAATTGATTGGGCATTATAGATATTAATTTATTTAGTTGTATTTTTTACAAATTAGTCAATTAATAATTTAACCTCCAACTACAAATGGTGGCATACTAGCATCCGGATTCCATTTAACAACAGGCGACAATAATAGTTGGGCACTGGGCAGTGCAAGTGCATTATGCATACAAGTATACAACTCTCCAATAGAAACTTAGAAATAGTGTGCAACAAAATCCTAATTAAAAAACCCCCAATTTCAAGTGAGATGAAAAATTGAAAATTATAGCCATCAATCAGTGACCAAAATAGCTCAGATTATAAGTAGATTTAAACCCCTAAAATCCACAAAATCTTATCACTAACATTAGAACTTAGAAGTATTAACTATTAACTATTAAGTATAACGTATTAACATTAATCTTAGAGAATAAAATATCATACATTCATACTCATCGGCATCACTGTGGCAGGAGAGAGAAAGATTTATGAAGCTTGTTCACTTGAGAGATTTATGAAGTTTGTAGAGAGATCATAAACGCAGAGTGAGAGACAGAGACTTGTTCACTTTTGGCTGTGAGTTGTGGGCCTTGTGGCTAGCTATTTGAAGCTTTTAAGTTTTAACTTCAATTTTTTTTATATATTCTGCCCCCAAATTTATGAAATTATATTTTTGCCCCTATAACTATATAAGAAAAAAAAATCCAGCGGAGGAAGGTGCCCCCAACATACCTCCGCCCCTGTATAGAGCCATTACGATTCTCATAATTTTCAGAATAAACATAGAGATCTTGTATTATATCTATTTAGATACATGTAAACTATTTTTTAAAATAGCAATTAAATACTTGTATACCTCTGTTTACTTTGGATTATTTAATTTATATATTTTATTTTTTGGGACAGTTAGAATAAATGATTAAATTTGTATATACAATGCCAGTGACAGATGAGCAAAGAAAAGAGAGGTAATAGAATAACAACCAAGTCAACAAAACATCAGTTGGTCTTTGATTCTTAAGCTACTTTGTATATAATACAACAGGCAACTCCAAACCAAAATACTTATAACTACTAAAATGACTTCCCACCTACTTCCTTCTTTTCTTAATATAGGTTATTTTAAAAAATTATTTTTATCTCTTAATATATGTCGTTTAAAAATTTTAAATAAGTATTAATTACTTAGTTTTCAATATTACCTTTATGCTGTGTTTGGATTGAAGGAATAAAGTTAGGAATAGAATGACTTATTCCTATGAAATAAAAAAAATTATGTTTGATTGCGATTGTAATGAATTGAACCATCCTTTTTTTTTTGGCTATTTTCGACTGAAATTTAACATTCTTGCCCAAGATTTCATGCTCAAAGCCTTGTGAGTAATTTTTTTTATCATTGAGTCATGAGGGTCTTGGGGGAGGGAGAATATGGAATAACTCATTCCACTCTTCATTCCATTCCTTCAATCCAAACGCAGCATTAAGTATTAAATATAATTTTGATTCTCTCACTATTTTTTGTTCAATAAATAACATTATCTTTTTTTAATACAAGGACAATATAGATAATTAATATTATATTTAATATTATACAATTATTTTTTTAATATATGTACACAATTCTAAAACAAGTTAAATTAAGGGAGGGAGGGAGTACCTAACATCCTAATGAATCAACTGGTTTAAACGGTTACAGCTATTAAATTAAATTATGAGTAACTGCGCTATATTCTTAGATTTAAGTAGCCTAGTCATGTAGAATTGTAGATAGGCTTCACCATCTTTTTTTCTCTTGGGGTAACTAATAAGATGTGGGCTCCACTTAAGAAACAAGGAAGTCATAATCCCTGTTTATGATAAAAATTTGGCCCATTAACCTGCTTTTCTTTGGGTTGTACTCCCAACACCATCATGGGCTTTATTCCCAAAACCACCCTCCCTTTATTCCACAAAAAGAGTTCTATTTTAATTTTATCAAGCCAATTTGCAAAAGTCTAATAATTAAATTTGATGTCATTCATGTAAGTTTCGAAATTACTGTTTCCTTAAAGTAGTAGTAGTTTTTGAATAGATAATTATGGATGTATTAACTAGAATCAAATGGATTTTTATCGATTTTGAATTTTAAAATTTTGTAAATTAAATTCAAAAAGTCGGAATGAGACCCTTTTTAGAATGAAGGTAAACATGTTATGTTGATTTTTTTTTTTACTTTCTAATTTCTGGTTAAGAATTCTTCAATTTCTATTTGGAACCAGGTATTAATAAGTTACAGGGTCCAGCCCAGTAAGATTGATGCTCATAATTTATGGATACCTGAGTTTCTTAAAAAACAAAGAAAAAAGAAGCTATATACATGACTTATGGGGCAAATGTTGTCCAATAAGGGGGAGCAGTTAGGGCCTAGGCCTGACTTGAATTTAAAAGACTGGCGTCCATAGACCAACTCCTTTTTATCTCTTATGGAAAGCCAATGGCCAATGGTCTTTTTTCGTTCTAAATCTGTACAAGTAAGAAGACAGAGCCCATTGAATTGAGTATTCAATTTAGGGTCCTTTACAATAATATACAACATTTAGTAAGTAATTACAACAATAGTGCGCTCATACAATATTTACACAATTAATACACTTTCTATATTTATTTACAATATTAGTGCAATTAGGATACCTTAATTTATGGAATTAGTATAGGATTCAATTCATAATAATAAGGAAACCTAAAATCAATGAGAAATAACTGCCATAATTAATAATTCAAATTCAAATATCTTGGATCTAACAACAAAAATAAATTTAAATTCAAATATTCAAAAATTTGGCAACGTCATCTTCTTCTTCCCCTTCGCCGGTCATCTTCCTCCTCCACTTCGTCGGTGAGACGCAATTTCATGTCAAAAAATAAAATAAGAACACTGCATAGGAAAGAGAGAGATAAGAGAGAGAGATATGTAATGTAATGTTGATAACCAAACCTTCGTACCAAGGTAACCAAACGTTTATACCAAGGTAACCAAACCTTTATAGGAAAGAGAGAGATAAGAGAGAGATATGTAATGTAATGTTGATAACCAAACCTTCGTACCAAGGTAACCAAACGTTTATACCAAGGTAACCAAACCTTTATATCAAGGTAACCAAACTTTTATATCAAGGTAACCAATCTATCTCCACACCTGTAATATGAATTGGTTACCTTGGTATGAAAGTTTGACAACCAACTGCATGAAGGTTTGGCTACCAACTGCATTACATTCAAAATTAAGATTCGATTACCTTGGAATGAAGG
Source organism: Panax stipuleanatus (assembly GCA_020205555.1). NCBI lineage: Eukaryota > Viridiplantae > Streptophyta > Magnoliopsida > Apiales > Araliaceae > Panax > Panax stipuleanatus. The sequence continues at coordinate 7,144,140 of CM035126.1, forward strand.
GTTGGTTACCTTGGTATGAATAATTGGTAACCAAATGCATGAAGTTTAGTTACCAACTGTATCACATTCAAAATAAAATTGATAACCTAATAAAACTAAATTGGTTACCTTCATACCAAGGTAACCAACACAGTCATACCAGTATGACTGTTTGGTTATCAATGTATGAGGTTTGGTTACTGGTGGAGTTGAAGAATGGACCGGTGGTGGAGGAGAAGCAACGGGTGGTGGAGGGGCCTCCACCGCGGCCAGTGGCGGGGCCTCCACCGACTACCACCTTGGATCAATTTGGGGGAGGAGGAGAAAGGGGGGCGGGAGGAGGCGGAGGAAGGGGAGGGGGAGGGAGAGGGAGAGGGGGAGGGGGAGGGGGAGGGGTGGGGTGGGGGTGGGGCGGGGGTGGGAGGAGGAGAAAGGGGGGGGGGGGAGGAGGGGATGGCGGAGGGAGGGGGTGGGGCTGGGGTGTGGGCGGGGGGAGGAAAAGGGAGGTGGAGGAAGGGGAAGGAGAGGGTGGAGGGTGGAGGGTGTGGGGCGGGGGCGGGAGGAGTAGTGGCGGTAGCGGGAGTGGGGCGGCTGCCGGTGGAGCAGTGGCGGGGGGCGAAGGTGAGGAAGAAGGTTGCGTCAGCGGAAGAGGAGGAAGAAGGCGACGACCGAAGAGGAAGAAGAAGGCGGTTACTCCATTGATTCGTTAGATAAGAATATGGAGGTTGATAAGAGAGAGAAGATTTAAATCCCTACAATCATGAGTCATTATCAATAACTCATTAAATCAGTCTACAAAATAAAAGAGATAAAATTGCATTTTTTTTATAATTAAATATTACATATGCATTCTTTTTATAATTATTTTATTTATACATTTTTTTTATAATATTTTAATAAAATATACTATTATATGTAATTGTCCCTTCAATTTAGGGGTGCAAGTTCCATCAACCCTTTGGGTGCAATTTCTTACTTTCTTGCAACTTATTTAAAGATGAAATTTACGAAAAAGCAGAATCTTATTTTCCTGTCAGTCAAAGTTCTTTTACAACATTGTCTAGTCAGGTAGCATGTCATGGTATATTTTCTTGATAGACATTTATAGGCATAACAGTCTTTTGTGGCAAATAATCTTGGGAAACTGCTACTTGCTATATTTTATACTTCGGATACAATTTAATTTTGGAGATCAAACGAACCTATGTTAAATTTTAATTTGATGTGAATTTATTAAATTTTAGTTGATACAATATTACAATTATTATAATTTTAATCCGTTGTCATAGGATCAGAACCGTCGCTATAGGAAGCCCCACCACTAAACTCCGGGCTATGGCGATGATTCAGTCTGCTTCCTATGCTGTTGTTTGACCTCAAAAACTCAAATTGTATCTCTTATTTTAGAACGGAGGAAGTATAAGATTATTATTGACTTTTAAAATTTAATTGAAGACATTTTCAAACTCAAAGTTGAGATAAATACTATGATACAATAAATTTTAAATTAAGTAATACTTTTTAGATAGTTTACATTATTTATCATTTTATTGACTGAAAAATTTTAAGTTTAAAAATGTCTCAACTTGACTTTAAAAAGTCAATAATAATCTTATATTTTAGAATGGAGAGAGTATTAGATAATTTGCACTTAAAAAAGTTCAAAATTATTTTCAAGAAAACACATGCTTATTTTTTTAAAAAATAAATAGAATTTTTAACCTTTTGTTGGTTTTTTTTTTGGTGTGGAGGTGGGGGGTAGGGTTTGTTGTGGGTTAATAATGTACATAAATTTTGGAGGAATGGTGTAGGGGACCAAACCAGTTCTTATCATTATTTAAAGTGAGGTGAGTCACATGTGCAGGATATATGCATGTCAGTATTTTTCTTTAGCCCTCTTTCAGTCTGGATAAGAAACCCAGCACACATACACCCACACCAAATACAGATTAGCAGACTTGTTTCAGGGATCGGGCCCACCACTAAAAGCCTAGCCAATTCAATGAAACCATCCTGTGGTCACAAAATTTGGGCTTGTCCCTGTTGGACCAACTAGCAAATCATCGGGCGGGCGCATGATTTTTGACAAGGGTGGACAGTTTTATAAGTAAATAAAAAAATAAAGTTTTTTAGTAAAACTAATTTTAATTTAAAACACATAAAAGTCAGTATAAAATCCTTTTTAATACTTTATTTCTTGAATTGAAACATAATTAATTGACTTTTGAGTAGGTTCATCAGAAGAAAATTCTAATCGTTAACATGTCTAAATCTTAAAAAATATTTATTCATATATCTATTCATTTTGATTCAAAATATCAAATACAAAAACAAAAAATAATAGAAAAACTAAATAATAAATTAATAATATGAACAAATCAAACACCTACTAGTAGTCTTAAAGAAAAATTATATATTCACAAATTATGTCTTTATTGATTTAAATATAAAATCAAATGACACAATGCCGAAAACTTAAATATATATTGTAAAATTAAAGAGAAAAAATATAATGATATCTAATCTTAATCCTAAAAAAATTGAGAAAAATCAAATGGATTCATGAAAACAAAAATTAATATTTAAATTTGAAAGAGGATATTAGAAATATCTAATCTTTGATAAATGACCAATTTTTTTAATTTTTTTTTAAGGGGTTCCACTTTACCATGTTAACCCTATACCTATAAAAAAATCCAAAGAACAAGGGTGGACAACCCCCCTTGCCCCTTCTTAGATCCGCCGCTGCAAATGATGAACCTCAAAAGCACCCCATCTCATAATTATACTAGAGAGGTATGGCTTTAAATGTTTTTGAAACATATATAGTGATAGACTGATAGTAGTAGGTAGCATATACAATTAATCACTAAAAGCTAATAACCGGCTGGACCGAGATATATGCACCGCTCCACTATATGCTAAAGTTACATAATCAACTCATCTCATTTAATTGCTTAAATTTTGGTTCCAATCACAAGTTGAAAAGAAACTAATTGTATGATCTGTATATATCCTCCGGTCACACTATATAATACTACCAAAATTCGAAATGTTAGAGAAAAATAAGTCACCGTCAATTATTTCGGAAACTAAACGGTCAAAACTGATTATTCCTTTTTAGCTTAGTACGTAGCTAGGAATATAAACAGAATTAACCAGCCAGCAGCACATCTCTCACTATATCAAAGTTTAGCTTCAACATTTAGCTCTGGAGGGCGAGTCCAAAAGTAGTTTTGCAAGCTACTACGTACCGGTAGTTGATATATATATATATATATATAGTCTGACAGTCAAAGTAGTTATAGTAGTATTTGATACACAACATATATACTACTATATATATATATCATGTAAATGTTGAGGACTGACAGGAAATGTTGATCGAACCCAGCCCAAAGTATAATATGCTGACAAGATCATGCATGCATGAACCCATGCATTTCTCATCTATAAAGGTGCCTTATACGTACTTAGAAATCTGTGTGTTATGACTCTCATGATCAACTATATATTGAATTTTGAAAAGCTGAAGAAACTGAATCAAGAAAAAGGAAGGGAGCTAGCTAGGTGCTGCATGCGCATTAATAAGATCGAGGCAGACTAGACTAAATGGTTTGACAAGATCATCCCCCATAATGCAACTTTTATGGAAATTAATGTGGCTGTCATCATGCCTTTTGTTTAATTCTAGCAAAAGGATCATCGATCTATCGATGGACATACGTACGTACACATCCAATAACAAATAAACAAATAAAAAGATATAAAAAGAAGAAAATAAAAACTCAATGCATTCCATACGGTCCCCAACCCATTGCTATGTTGGGCCCTCACCCCCAACCCCATGTCCGTCCTTCACCCAACACTGATCATGACCTCTCTCTCTCTCTCTCTCAAATATTTTTAGTTTATTTAATTGGTAATCAATTTCTCTTATTGTTTGCATGGAGTATTTATTTTCATCTGAATCACAGCTTCAATTTCAATGGTCCAACACTCAACTCCCACATGCTTTCATATTTAGATTTACTGAAACTTCAGTTGTTAACTTACTTTTACTGCAAATTTTCACCTGAATACTTACTCTTTCCTTTTTCTTTTTTCCTCGGTTGATTTTATTAAAGACATAATGATTGAAACTGATCAATCACTGTATATAAATATCAAAATATATGTTTGTATGTTATATAGTCAGCTAGCCCGTGTCCATGTATGAACAACATATAATAGGTAACGTATTTCTTTGGATTTGCTCACTAAATCGAATAATCGATCAATCATTTAAATTAGTGAGCATGGTCCCCGTTAAATATGAAGATGAAACCACCCACACACGGGTATATATATATATATATGTTGATTTTTATAATATGGGTAATATATATATATATATATATATATATATATATATATATATATATATATATATATATATGGGTTCTAATCCGTGGCAATCGGTTGTCACGGACACTGTTCAGCAACCAACTTTTGTACCGTTGATCTGAAAGAGCAACGGCTGAGATCAAAAAAAATTTTCCCCTGCCACAACAGCCTCATGTGGCAACACTACATGCCAAAAACTAATTGACGAATTTACTGTTATGCCCTCCCCTCATATATATGTATTAGCTTATTACTGTTATGCCCATTGTCTTATACATTATTATTATTATTATTATTATTATTATTATTATAATGACAAAAATAATACTAATAATAATAATTATTATTATTATTATAATTATAATAACAATAATAATAATAATAATTATAATAAAAATATTAATAATAATTATTATAATGACAATAATAATAATAATTATTATAATAAAAATATTAATAATAATTTATTATTATTGTTATTATAATAATAATTATTATTATTGTTATTATAATAATTAGTATTATTGTTATTATAATTATAATAATAATTATTATTATTAGTAGTAGTATTATTAGTATTATTTTTGTCATTATAATAATTATTATAATTATTATTATTGTTATTATTATTGTTATTATTATTGTTATTATAATAATTATTATTATTGTTATTATAATAATAATTATTATTGTTACTTTTATTATTAATAACAATAATAATAATAATAATAATAATAATAATAATAATAATGCAATGGGCATAATAGTAATAAGCTAATACATATATATGAGGGGAGGGCATAACAGGAAATTCGCCAACCGGTTTTTGGCCTGTAGTGTTGCCACATGAGGCTGTTGTGGCAGGGGAGAAATTTTTTTTATCTCACCCGTTGCTCTTTCAGATCAACGGTACAAAAGTTGGTTGCTGAACAGCACGGATTAGAACCCTATATATATATATATATATATATATATATATATATATATATATATATATTATTGTATGATTTCTCTCCTCCATTTCCTTTCATTCATGTGCATGCGATTCCTTATCATTAAAAGATTCAGCATTAGCAATCCAATTTAAAGATTAGGTGTTTAATTAAAAACTGAGGATAAAGATATACTTCATATATACTCCTAATGATGATTAATATTATTAGCATATATAGTGATGCTAGACTTTCATAAGCTCAGTGTATGATTCATCACATGCAATGGTGCAACTGGACAGGAAATTAGTAAACTTTCGTGGACCAATACACCTGTACGTTTAACCCAACTTATATTAAAGCTTCGACTCTCATGCATGTTACTCGGATACTCTTATATATGCAGCCTTCTCTCTCTCTCTCTCTCTCTCTCTCTCTCTCTCTCTCTCTCTCTCTCTCTCTCTCTCTCTCTCTAATTTCATAAATAAACACAAAAAAATTCTTATAAATGGTTGATCCAATGATAATATCATGATTCACGTGTTCATGTTTTCAAAACTCCACTTTGAGACACAAAATTCCTATTTTCACCGAAACAATTAAGGTACTAGGTTCCTCCGTCGTATACATAATAGTACTATATACTAATACTTCATCCATTTCACAAAAAGAATTGCCATATATTTAATTATATTTTTCTTAGTCAATTTATAAAATTCTAAAACTCAATATTATCTTCAATTTTTTGATTTAGATTAATGCAATTATTAATATTGTACATTACTTAAAAATTATTATTTTGAAAATTTAATTAATCCACATTACATTTCAAATTTAATAAAATTTTACTGCTACAAAAGTTTTTTGTGGAACGTACGGAAAAAGTAATAAACAATTTTTGTGAAAAAAAGAAAAGAAAAACACAAATTCCATCTTCCTTAATTTCTTTGAGGAAAACTTCATCATCAACACACAATAATGCACAGTACGTACCACACTACTAGGTTTGGCTCGAGTCCCTTTTTTTAAAACTTAGCTATATAGAGAACACCACATGAACGTAGTATGGGCGTCCACATGAGTATGGGCCCGCATTGTTTTGTACACGTGTGAACCTGAACTGTACCATGCTATTACAACTTTTGCCACGCGAGATTTGGTCCATGCACATACCTCTCGTCCGGCCGGTCCCATTGTAAAGCAGATCTGACAAAAAAATAAGTTTGAGTTGGTTTTAAATTACATAAAATAAGTTTAGGTTAGTTTTAGAATTAAAATCATATTATTTATATTTAATATAAGTTATGTGGTTTGGATTTAAATGGTTATGGGTCGAATCTAGGTCGATTTATTTTTTAAATTATAGTTTCATTAAAATTTTAATTTATGTTATACTAAAAAAGTCTTATTTTAATTTTTTAGACCCAAGTTTGAAACTAAAAATTTTAATTGATGTGACTAATTTGAGTATTAAAAACATTAATTTTGTGATTAAAGGTACTTTCAAAAAAAAAATTACATTAATAATTATTATGTTAATTAAAATTAATGAAATTATTGAAAATTTTATTACAATAATCAATAAATATTATTCTTTTTGGAGTGTATATATAATCAGTAAATATTTTTTTTAGAGGGTGGGGCGGGAGAGTGTATACATAATCAATAAATAATATTTTTTTTGGAGTTGGGGTTGGGGGCGGGCTATATACATAATTAATAAATATTATTTTTTTGGTGGAGAATGAGGAACGGGGGGCTGGGGGGCGGGGGGTTGAGCAGGAGGGCGAGGTGAGGGTGTATACATAATCAATAAATATTATTTTTTTGTTAGGGGATAAAGGACCGGGGGGTGTATTGTGAAGTAAGTATTTGTTAATTTTATGTCTTCCCATGTCATCCATCTTATCTTTATTTATTGGATGGTCTTTCTCATTCCTCTTTTGTTGAAGCACATATATACAACTTTTTTTGGTACTTGTATTTGGTAAACTTAATTATGTAAAATGGGAAAAAAAATACATATTTGTTTGTGTATTATATAGAATTATTCATTATCACTATTAGTTTGGCAATTAGACAATGTCAGTCATAGTTATTAACATGTTCTCCAATTGTATGATAAAGTTGGCTATAAATTATTCTTCATATACATGATATGTGTGTGTATATATATTAAACCGTTAGATTATCGAATAGAGGGTTGCGATGTGTTGTAATAATAACCTTAAATTGACAACGTTTGCTATGGATCGGTCCCCTATATATATATATTGTTAACAGAGGAGTTTGTCGAGTACAGATATAGTGTACGAAAACAAACAAAGCATTAGGATGACACATTAAGAGGGTCCGTAGTGTGTCTATATATGTCTGTCTAGGGTACTAGACAATGTTGAGGCAGTTGAAAAAGAGGCGATTCCAGACACTATTATCTGGCGAACAAATAATATCGCGCATGTAACATGATTATGGGTTTATTGTAAACAAAGAGCTGATGATCAAAACATCATATATACACCACATTGGATTAGAAAAGGATAAGATATCATCTAGCTGGCCTTGTCTCCTTGAATTCCTTCATTCATAATTGCATGTTACCGATGAGATGGATGTCATGAAACAAATTATATATGTTTATGCAATGTCGCCTATATATATATATGGTTTTACACCGTAACAATCGGTTGATAAAAATACTATTTCAGCCACTATAATTTACATCGTTAATCTTAATATTGAAGGGCATAGATTAAATATAATTTGTCACCTGCGGCTAAAAGTTGTAACCGCAACACAATCACTTGTAACGACAGCCGAAAGTACAATAATACCCCTCCTTCCTTTACTTCCTTTAATTCTTTGCCGCTACACAAAAACTAATTATCTGTCATAAGTATGTCAGTTGTCAAATTCGATTTGTCACCAAGCCATCTTTGTGTTTCTTCCATTTGTATTTGCATATATAAATAAATAAATATATATATATATATATATATATATATATGCTGTACGTCCGGATCTTAAGCTCACCCTTTATTTAACATACCTTGCTCACCTCCCTTTAGCGACGGACCGGACGACGGTTCGATCCGTCGCTATATATACAACCGTAGTCTATATGTTGTCCGTCGTTAAAAGCTAAGACGACGGTTGTATATATAGCGACGGACCGAATCGTCGTCCGGTCTGTCGTTAATTTTGAAATTTGAAAATTAATTTTGAATTTGAAAAATATTTTTGAATTTGTAAATTAATTTTGAATTTGTAAATTAATTTTCAAAATTAAAATATTAGTAATTTTGAATTTGAAAATTATTTTTGAATTTCAAAATTATTTTTGAATTTATAAATTAAATTTTGAATTTATAAATTAATTTTGAAATTCAAAATTAATTTTGAATTTGTAAATTAATTTTGAAATTAATTTAATTTACAAATTCAAAATTAATTTTCAAATTAAAAATTAATAATATTTTAATTTTGAAAATTAATTTACAAATTCAATATTAATTTACAAATTCAAAATTTAATTTACAAATTCAAAAATAATTTTCAAATTCAAAATTAATTTTCAATTTCAAAATTAATTTTCAATTTCAAAATTAATTTACAAATTCAAAATTTAATTTACAAATTCAAAAATAATTTTCAAATTAAAAATTAATAATATTTTAATTTTGAAAATTAATTTACAAATTCAAAATTTAATTTACAAATTCAAAAATAATTTTCAAATTCAAAATTAATTTTGAATTTCAAAATTAATTTACAAATTCAAAATTTAATTTACAAATTCAAAATTAATTTTCAAATTCAAAATTAATAATATTTTATGTGATTCATTTAAATTTTAAAAATTATAAAATCTTTTAATTATATAATTTTTAGATAATTTACAAAAATTATAATTATAGTAACTATAATTAAATGAATTCATAAAAAAATTTGAATTTAGAAATGTCTTTCTTTAATTATAAAGTCAAAATGGGGGAGGGAGTTAATGCTTTTTGGAGCTGAATGGGCAAGCATATTAGGACTTGGCTTGCCGTGACAGCCTCTTGCGGCAGGAGGAGAGAGGCTTGGATATATGGAGGGGCATTAATGGAATTGCAAATCGGTAAATGGGAAAAGGCCCTGCCGCAAGAGCCTGTAGCGGCAGGGAGAAAATCCAAACTGATCTGTGCCTTTCAACTCTCTAATGTACTGTGCAAAATACGGTTGCCGAACAGTGTCCGTAGCAACCGGTTGCCACGGATGATTTCCCATATATATATATATATATATATATATATATATAGGGTTCTCATCCGTAGCAAATGGTTGCTACTAAAACTATTCAACAACCGTATTTTGCACCGTAGATTAGAGAGTTGAAAGGCACAGATCAGTTTGGATTTTCTCCCTGCCGCTACAGGCTCTTGCGGCAGGGCCTTTTCCCATTTACCGATTTGCAATTCCATTAATGCCCCTCCATATATCCAACCGCTCCTGCCGCAAGAGGCTCTCACGGAAGGCCAACATACTTTCAAATATGATCTTGTTCTAATATACTTGCCCCCTCCCCCATTTTGACTTTATAATTAAAGAAAGACATTTTCAAATTCAAATTTTTTTATGAAGTCATTTGATTTTAGTTACTATAATTATAATTTTTGTAAACTATCAAAAAATTATATAATTACAAGATTTTATCATTTTTAAAATTTAAATGAATCACATCAATATTATAAATTTTGAATTTGAAAATTAATTTTGAATTTGTAAATAAAATTTTGAATTTGTAAATTAATTTTGAATTTCTAAATTAAATTTTGAATTTATAAATTAATTTTGAATTTGTAAATTAAATTTTGAATTTGTAAATTAAATTTTGAATTTGAAAATTATTTTTGAATTTGAAAATTATTTTTGAATTTGTAAATATAATTTTGAATTTGTAAATTAATTTTGAATTTCTAAATTAAAATTTGAATTTGTAAATTAATTTTGAATTTGTAAATTAATTTTGAATTTGTAAATTAATTTTGAAATTGTAAATTACTTTTGAATTTGTAAATTAAATTTTAAATTTGTAAATTAAATTTTGAATTTGTAAATTAAATTTTGAATTTATAAATTAATTTTGAATTTGTAAATTAAATTTTGAATTTGAAAATTAATTTTAGAAATTCAAAATTAACAAATTCAAATTTTAATTTACAAATTCAAAATTTATTTTTAAATTCAAAATTTAATTTACAAATTCAAAATTAATTTACAAATTCAAAATTAATTTAGAAATTCAAAATTAACGAATTCAAAATTAATTTACAAATTCAAAATTTAATTTACAAATTCAAAATTTAATTTACAAATTCAAAATTAATTTAGAAATTCAAAATTATATTTACAAATTCAAAATTAATTTTTAAATTCAAAATTAATTTTAAAATTTAATTTAGAAATTCAAAATTAATTTATAAATTCAAAATTTAATTTAGAAATTCAAAATTATATTTACAAATTCAAAATTAATTTTCAAATTCAAAATTAATATTATTGATGTGATTCATTTAAATTTTAAAAATTATAAAATCTTTTAATTATATAATTTTTGGATAATTTACAAAATTATAATTATAGTAACTAAAATTAAATGACTTCATAAAAAAATTTGAATTTGAAAATGTCTTTCTTTAATTATAAAGTCAAAATGGGGGAGGGGGCAAGTATATTAGGACAAGATCATATTTGAAAGTATGTTGACCTGCCGTGAGAGCCTCTTGCGGCAGGAGAGGTTGGATATATGGAGGGGCATTAATAGAATTGCAAATCGGTAAATGGGAAAAGGTCTTGCCGCGAGAGCTTGTAGCGGCAAGGAGAAAATTCAACTGATCTGGGCCTTTCAACTCTCTAATCTACAGTGCAAAATTCGGTTGTTGAACAATTTTCGTAGTAACCGTTTGCTACGGATGAGGACCCATATATATATATATATATGGTTTTCCATCGTAACAATCGGTTGATAGAAGTGATAGTAGTGTACATATAAGCCAATCATGTATGATGATAAAGCACATACTTTGTAAACAATTTTATTTATTTATTAATAAAATATTCATTTAAGACATTTAATTATCTACATGGTGCTGTTTTTATAATATGTAAATAACTCATAGTTTTAAGCAATATTTTTTAGAATCATGATGAGATCATGTTAATGAAATATAAATTCTTAGAAAGCTTAAAAACTAAAATAGTTCCCAATTGTGGGATTACTAAAATGGGAATTAGTAAATCCGGATAGATTGGTACATATGTTGCTTGCTCATTAGATGAGGATAACTGATCTCATAGTCATTTGTGTGGAGACACTAAAGCAAGTATATAGGTGCTTATTAGAGAATAAGTTCACTGAACGTGACTCGCTATGGAATACCTAATGGAGTTTTACTCGCCTGTCAATAGGAATTCCTAATGTGATAGTATTACAAGTGATTCTTGGACTTGAGATCATCATAATATCTTGTATGTAACAAATTATACTTTGACTTATTCCTTAAGGTCTTTTAAGACATATATAGGGTATGCTTGAGTATAATGAGTTGCATATGGAGATAATGTATGGTCAATAAAGAATCTACCACCTCTAGTAAAAGAGAAGATATGTCCTATGTGATTCGTTAAATGACAACCCAGGAATCCTTGACCAATGTAGAATGAAATTAGAAAGAGGTTTCTAATTTGCATTATTTGGAGTTGTGCATTTTCTAATCGAAATACATATGATTAAATAAATTAAGACTTGACAGTAAATTCATGTCTTATATTTATTGGGACATTGTATGGTGGAAGGATTGAATTGTACGGTAACTATTAACTCACAGGTTCTTTTATGATTAATGTTAAAATCTATATTATCTGAAAAGTCGTTGATCGGTAAGGAGACTTATCCCTATTGTAGAATAAATGTTATTTATTTAAATAGATTATTAGTTTAATTTATTTATTTAAATAAGATTAGAATTGGAGAACCTAAAGGGTCACACCATAAAAGGAAGAAGAATTATTTAAGAAGAAAATGGCATGATAGTAATAATGCATTAAGTATAATTAATTTAATCTATGGTGATAAAATAAATTAAATAGCTTAATGTTTATTATGTAATATTTTAGAAATATTAAATATAAATTAATAAGAGGAGCCTTATTAATATTATTATTATTATTATTTTAATTCTAAAGGAGTTTAGGAATTAATATAATATCAGTACTCTCTCTCAATCCTAATAAGATTAGGATATAAATTAATTAAAAGTGTTTAATTAATTAATTAAATAAAATCCTATTCTAATTGGATTAGGAGGGTTAACCTAATATCTATATAAGAGAGTCTTATATCAGAAATAAAGTACGTGAATTTTACAAGAGTTGGGAGTACACATATTCTATAGAGATAGAAACAAGGGTTAAGTCAATAACCCATCTTCCTAAGTTCTTCATCTTCCTTGGTGGATCACCGTTAGAGGCCAAACATTTGGGTGGCTGACATTAATCAAGGGAAAGAGCCACTACAGAGGAATCAAAGTAGTAGAACTTGTACCTGAGGAAGCTTGGATCTTCAAAGATATAATTCCATCTTCTTTTCTGTTATTGATAACTAGCACAAAGCATGATCATGGTTATGGATTTGTATAAATTTTTGAAAATCTATGTTTCCGCGCTTCCGCCCTATTTATGTGATTTGATTGCATGATTGCGTTACGTACAAACCCAACAGTAGTATCAGAGCCTAACTTTGTGCTAATTATCAATTTTATGATTTCATGTATGAATTTATGTGAGAATTGGATTGTTTTTCTGGACAAAAATCGTTTTCTGCAAGTTTCTGCAACGAACGGTGCAGCTGCCCAGTTCATTACTGGCGCAGCTGCGCCGGTCTCCAAAAATTGCTGCTTCAGGCTACCTGCGCAGCTGCCCAGTTCATTACTGGCGCAGCTGCGCCGGTACCTGGACAGACCCTAAAAATTGATTTTAATTAATTAAGTAAACTGTTTATTTAATTGATAAAATTTTAAAATAAAGATGTTTATTTTATCTGAAATATGATTTCAGATTGCTAAAATTAAAGGAGTTTAATTTTGATTTATTTTTGATTAAAATAAAAGAGTTTATTTTGTTTCAAAAATAAAATTTAGCAAAACTTTTGTCCATTAAATGACATCGATCCATATATGGAATAACTTTATTATTCATGAGATTAATGGATATTTATTGATGCATATGTTGATGTGTATGATAATAAATGGGGTTGATTATGGACTATGACCAGTGTGATTGGATTTTATTTTGGATGAATGCTTGAATGTATGTGTTTTATAAAATAGGGTCTGCATACATCGTCTTCTCTGATTTTATTCTCGGTGTAAAATTCTATCTCCCTCATATGTACTTTTCCTTGACTGCTGATCAAGGTTTCTATTTAATTAAAAAAAATAGTTTATGTAATAGAGATAGTTAGAATTATCTTGAAGAAACTGGAGACCAAGGAGTAAGGAGCGCGTGAAGACCCGTTTGTATGGAGCCCGGGTTTAAATATAATAGTTACATTTAAAATTTAAATTCTTGCACTCCTAGGTTTGACCTTTTGGTTCACTTGGTGCCTCTAGTGAACCAAATTAGAATAAAAGTCCATAATCAATCCGGGTAGAATATAGTATTCTCTATAGCATGCTAAATATTATATATATTATATTTTATGCAAACATGTTTCGCATGATTAAGAAAATGACGCGTATTTTAGATATATATGTGCATGTGCACTAAACAAGATGAGACAAATAATAACAAATCCTCAAAAAAATAATATTAAGTCCGAAGCGTTCAAATGATATTTGGAATATCGAACGTCGCCTTCTAGCATGGTTAATTAATAGAGTATTAAATATTTAATACGATTTTATTGTGTTATCCACAAGGCGAGTATTGAATATGTAAGATGTTAATTAATCACATTTGATGCTTATCAAGAAAATTGAACGATCTAGTCTTGTTGTGCTATCCACAAGGACGATTTTTTTTTTAAAAAAATTTATGAAAGTACTAGGCTGGACTTAACTTAAATCATTTTAGTTCGGATGTGCATATACATGACCATTATGATTTAAGAGGCAAAATAAAAGGAGTTATATGGTGATGTAATTGACAAGAGTTGTTTACCTATTTATTTGTATATCGCTTGTTGTGCTATTCACAAGGTTTTATACATTTGAAATGGGATCCTTAATCTCACTAGTAAATTTTTAATTAGATGTTGCCGAACTATATAAGTGAGGGTAATATAGTTTGATGAAAATAGTGGGAGATACCAATTTAAAATAAAGACCTAAATTTATTTTGGTATGCAAAGTTAATAAAATAAATGTTTACTAAAATATTGTCTTTTTACATGCAGAATTTTAAAAATGTCAAAATCACTAATCTCACTACGAAGCATACTTGATGCAAATAAGCTTACCGGCCCGAATTATGAGGACTGACTAAAAAATCTGAGAATTGTTCTCACTGCTGAAAAAATTTCTTATGTCCTAAATTCAACTATCCCTGAATCTGTTTGGGAAGCAGCCTCTGAGGAAGAGATTGTCACTTTCAATAAGTAGCAAGATGATGCATCCGTGGCTCAATGCATCATGCTCGCATCCATGAATAACGAGCTTCAGCGTCAGCACGAAAAAATAGATGCTCCTGCTATGATGCTTCACCTCAAGGAGTTGTATGGTGAACAGAGTAGGACTGCTAAATATGAGATATCTAAGGAGCTCTTCCGATCTCGGATGACCGAGGGCACTGCCGACGAGACTCATGTTCTGAAGGTAATCAATTTGATTGAACGCCTTGGACAGCTTGGGTTCGTCATGGATGGGGAGTTGAGTCAAGACTTGGTCTTGCAGTCACTCTCTGAGACCTTCTCGCAGTTTGTGGTTAATTTTCACATGAATAAGCTAGATGTCAGCTTGCCTGAGCTGCTTAACATGCTGAAAACTGCAGAAGGTCACTTCTCATCCAAGAAGAACCATGTCTTGATGGTGGATTCTTCCAATAAAAGGAAGAGGCCCAAGGTGTCTTCTGAAAAGAAGAAATCCAAGAAGGCTAAGGGAAAGGGGAAAGAAAAGAAACAAAAAAAACTTGAACCAGCTAAAGGAATGTGCTTTCATTGCAACGAGCCGGGACATTGGAAAAAGAACTGCAAGAAGTTTCTAGCAGAGAAGAAGTTTCGAGAAGCTTCGACTTCCAATCAAGGTTTATTTATGATTGAAATTAATTTTTCTAAAAGTCATAATTCTACTTGGGTATTGAATACCGACTGTGGGTCTCACATATGTAACACTGTGCAGGGACTGATCAGAAGTAAAAAGCTGAATAATGAAGTGGTGATCCTACGAGTGGGAAATGGAGCAAAGGTTGTTGCATTAGCTGTAAGAACTTATTGTTTAGCAATGCCTTCGGGCAAGTCCATTTATCTTAATAACTGTTATTATGTTTCGAATATTATTAAAAATATTATTTCAATTTTTGTATTGGATATGGAAGGTTTTGATGTTATTATAAAGAACAATGGTTGTTCTATTTATAAAGACGATGTTTTATATGATATTGAAAATTTACGAAATGGACTTTATATACTTGACTTACGAGAAAATATATTTCAAATTGAACAAACTAAGAAAAGAAAAAGAGATGATATTAATTATACCTATATGTGGCACTGTAGACTCGGTCATATCAATGAAACAAGATTATCCAAGTTGCATAAGGATGGGCTCCTCGAGCTATCCGATTATGAATCATATCCAACTTGTGAATCTTGTCTCATGGGTAAAATGACTAAATCTCTTTTTAGTGGAAAAGGAGAAAGAGTTCCAGAGTTGTTGGCATTGATTCACACAGACGTTTGTGGACCTATGACAACAAGTGCACGGGGTGGGTATTTTTATTTTATTACTTTCACTGATGTGTATTTAATGAAATACAAATCAGAATTATTTAAAAAGTTCAAAGAGTTAAGAAGTGAAGTAGAGAAACAAACGGGCAAGAGTATTAAGATACTTCGGTCAGATCGAGGTGGAGAATACTTAAGAGGTGAGTTTCTCAATTGTCTCAAAGAAAATGGTATAATCTCACAATGGACTCCTCCAGGTACACCACAGTTAACTGGAGTATCTGAAAGGAGAAATCGAACACTGTTGGACATGGTTCGATCCATGATGAGTTTTACCGACCTTCCAATGTCTTTCTGGGGATATGCCCTAGAAACGGTTGCATACCTACTTAACAAGGTACCTACTAAATCCGCCCCAAAGACTCCATATGAGATGTGGAAAGGGAGGAAACCAAATCTTAACCATGTTAAGACTTGGGGTTGTCCAGCTTATGTCAAAAAATTTGAAAATGATAAGCTACAGACTAAATCCGATAAGTGTAGATTTGTGGGATACCCTAAAGAAACCGTAGGGTATTATTTCTATCATCCAACTGATCAAAAGGTGTTTGTTGCGAAACATGCTACCTTCTTGGAGAAAGAGTTTATCCATGAAGGGGTCAGTGGGAGTAAGATATATCTTGAAGAAGTTCAAGAACCACATGTTACCACGGATCAAAGTCAGGTACCTAACCAAGTAGAAGAACCTACTGTACCACACCCTGTTCGTAAATCTGGAAGAGTACCGAAGATACCTGAGAGGTATGAATTCGTTATAGAGGATGACGATGAGGTACACATCATGAATGATGACGATCCATTGAATTACGAATAGGCTATGAGTAATAAAGACTCAAGGAAATGACTTGAAGGCATAAAATCCGAAATGGACTCCATGTATGAGAATAAAGTATGGGCTTTGGTTTCACCACCTGAAGGCATTAAGCCTATTGGGTGTAAATGGGTTTTAAGAGAAAGACTGGAGCAGACGGAAAGTTAGAGACCTATAAGGCCCGATTGGTTGTGTAAGACCCCAACTTTTATGAATAAAGATTTAATTTTCTTTATATATTATTTCGAAATAGTAAAGTGTTGATTTGATAAATGTGAAAAGTTATGGGTGAAATGTACAAATATTTCAAAATGAGCAAGTGGTTATAAAATATTCTGGTTGTCGGGGAATATTCGTTTGGTCGTGGAATATTCTTGTTGTCGGAGAATATTCGTACGACGGCGCAGCTATTTGTGGGCTCCACAACGGAATAACTGTCGGATATAGAAAGCGATAGAAATAACCTTTTTACAAAATAACGGCGTAGTTGTTACCGTTAGTACTGTTAAAATATCTGGTGGTTAAAATACAGTGATACGCGGTGTTGCACAGTAGCACACGGTATTGCACAGTATTTCGAATTATTGAGTCTTACGTGAGAAGGAACTTATTCAATTATTGTTACAGTAATTACTGTTCAATATTTTATATTATTGACTCAATAATTGCTACGTTGATATTTTATATTATTGACTCAATAATTGTTACATTGATATTTTATTGACTCAATAATTGCTACGTTGCTATTTTATATGATTGATTCAATAATGGCTACAGTTGATATTTTGTATTATTGATTCAATAATTGTCATTGCACAGTATTTCACATTATCAACTCAATAATTCATATTATTTGAATAATATTATTAGATAGTATTATTGACAATGTCTAAGGAAGTTCTGTCAAGGAGGGGTTATTTAATTGCGCGCCAGTAAGGAGAAGTCCTTATCGGAAGGCCCCCTCTTTCCTGGGAACGATCTGGTTGTCAATATTGTAGTTCTGTAATATTATTTGTGAATAATTAATTATTAATTTATATGAGAAGAAAATATTTATTTTGTGGATATTAAAGAAGTAATTAGTGCTGATGTGTTTTTATCAGTATTTTGGTGTGAGAAATTATTTGTTTATGGATTTCGAATAATTTATGTTTGGAATTTGGAAAAATTTCCTTCTACAAAGTTGTAGAGGATTAAATTTCCTATAGAAGGACATAGAATTTGTATTTTTTTGACAAAGGGGCTATTTATTATGAATTATTGAAATTTCAGAAAATAAATATTTTTAATGGGTGGGCCCCACTTTTGTTGAAAAATTTAGAATTTTGAAAGCCGCCAGGCGGCGAATTTTTTTTTTAAAATAATATTATTTTATTATTTTAGTCTCCTTTGGCATCCTAAGCTTTTCCTATAAATAGGGTGCTTAGGTTAGAATTGAAAATCACACCAGAAATCAGAAGTTTTCTCTCTTTATGATATCGAGCGTATTTTTGTGAGTATTTAGATACTTTGAGTATTACTATTGAGTGCAAGTTTCATTCGGTATTATATCCTATATTCCAACCAGAAGTACTATTCTTTTGAGGTAAGAGATATTATTTCTTTCATAAATGATATTATTCTTTTCAATATCATTATACCAAAATATTGACATGAATATTATTATGAAATTCTTACTTTTTCCGTCGGGATTACTATTCACGTATACGGCACTATTCACTGAAAAATAAAATTTTCTTCTGTTTGTCCAAATTGCTTGTTAAGGTTCATATCTTTGATTGGATCTAAGTTTTGAGCTTTATTCTTGAATTTTACTCCACAAAGTATTATTATGAAATATTCTTGAACTTTGATAAACTAAAATACGAATCCTTAATCTTATCCTTTATTTCACTGGATTCGTTATTTATATGGTTTTTCATCATCCTCAGTTCTAAGTGGTGATGTAACTGAATATCTTTGGCCTGTAGAGCAAAGATGAATGATTACCTGATGAATATCTTTGGCCTGTAGTACAAAGATGACAGGTGTTGAGATGAACATGATCACTGATGATACAAATGAATATCTTTGGCCGTAGTGCGAAGATGAATATTTGATTTGAGATATATATTGATTGATGTTACAAGGATAAAATATTGATGATGGACTTTTAAATCATAGAAGATAGTAGACTTCATTATCTGCTTAACTCTTCTAATGATTTGTTATTTTCGCTGCGAATATTGATCTAGAATTGGCTGTCCATTATATTTTATCTGAATTGTTGAATACTAACGATAATTTATTTTCCATTATCTTAGTCATAATATTCTTTACTGGGCTAGTTGAGCTCACCCTTTTCATCTGTTGTCCTTTTCAGAAAATGAGAATGTTGCGGGAACTAGTCGGGGGACAGAGTGATGGTCCGAGTTAGAGCAGTAGTAGTCCTCACTATTTCTGATAAATAGTGTGATAATAATTGTAATGAGGACTTAGTTTGAATATTAATATTTTCTACATATTTGTATTGACACTCACAGTTGTGTGGTCGTATTTTGCACGACCGTATGATATAAAGTTTGTATTTGAATTCTGTACCATGTATTTGGCGACTCAGAATGGGTTGGGTTGACTGGACCTATTCTGGGGGCGTCACAGTTGGTATCAGAGCTTAGGGATATGATCTCTGGCGGAGATCGGGGAATAAAACTAGAAGGGAAGAGACGAGTAAATCCTTCACTAGTATGTTCTACCTAAGCTTATGTGGTATTTAATTGGTCAGTCGGAGCATAAGGTTAATATGTGATATGTTGATTTGTTTAATTAACCCTTGTTTTATGGCAGTATTTGAGAATGACAGCTGAGAATGTTAACAACGAAGTGAATGAGACCGTGGAGACACCTTTAATCACTAACTAGGAGAACGTGCAACAAGAAGGCAATGTTCATCCTGAAAATAACGCTGGTCAGACGATAAACGATGAGATGTTTAGAAGTTTTCTACAGTTCATGCAAAATCAGACGAGGGAGACTCGTGTGCAACATACAGGTGGCGATAATAACAACTCGCGAATTGTTACTGCCAAGCAGTTCAAAGAATTGGGACCACCAGAGTTTCTGGGAAAGCCAGATCCGATCAAGGCGGAGACGTGGATTAAACAAATTACCAAGATATTTGATGTCTTGGGATGTACGGAGGAACAGAAGGTTCCATTCGCCAGCGTTTATGTTTCGTGGAGAGGCAGATTACTGGTGGGAATCCGTGAAACGTACCCAGCCTGCCGCACTCAAGATGTCTTGGGAAGCGTTCCAGAAACTGTTTAATAACAAGTACTTTCCTGAAAGTATTCGTCATATGAAGGAAGTAGAATTTATTAGACTCGAACAAAATAACATGACGATATCCCAATACGAGGCTAAATTCGCGGAGCTGTCCAGGTTTGCACCTCTTTTGGTGGAGAATGAGGAACATATGACGCGGATGTTTCTAAGAGGTTTGAAACCCGAAATACGTCAATTCCTCATTTCTCATAAATTTTCTCTATATTCGGATGTAGTAAACAGGGCCCAGTTGTTAGAACGAGATAATGATTATGTTCAACCGAGGGACCACAACCAAGGTCGTACCGGTGGCAGCAGTCATCGGAGCAATGACAACCAGCGAGGAGGAAAGTATGACAGAAGCGGTAACCACTCCGGTGGTAATCGTGGCCATGATAGTAGAAGAAGCGAATCGGGGGGAGATTTCTAGAAGAGAAGGTACAACAATGATAACGTGAAGACGTCGACATCAGCACCAGCATCAACTGTTTCTAGGGGAGGAGAACGACCACCGGTCGTATGCTTTAAGTGCGGGAAAGAGGGACACATCAGTCTAAACTGCCCATAACAATTCAAAGCATATTATAACTGTGGAAAAGAAGGACATATAGCTCGAGATTGTCCTATAGCGAAACCAAGTTCAGTGGGGGTGGTGATTCCAAAGGCGGTTGCAGACAAGTCAAAGTCGGTGATTCCTGGAAGAGCGTTTGTCGTAACAGCCCAAAACGCGAGGAATCCACACGAGGTGATTACGGGTAAGCTAATTATAAACTCTTGCGAAGTTTATACTTTGTTAGATACCGGTGCTACCCATTCTTTTATTTCACCTGCTTGTGCTCAACGTTTGAACTTGACTTTTGATAAATTAGACTTTGACTTATCTGTTGAAACTCCGTTAGGAGAAACCTTCGTTACATCTACGGTTTACAAATCTTGCTTGATTCAGATTGGTACCCTTACTTTGCCTATTGATCTTATATCTTTGAAATTACTTGCATTTGACGTGATTTTAGAAATTGACTGGTTAACCACTTACAATGCCAAAATTGATTGTTTTCGTAAGGTTGTTAGTTTTCATATTCCTAATCAACCTGTTGTGCGAATCCAAACCACCAAACCACTAAAATCAGTCAATATCATTTCAAATCCCAAGGCTATTCGTTTATTGAAAAACGGATGTCAAGCTTTCTTAGCTCATGTCACTGATCTAAACCAGAATACATCAGATTTGAATGATATTTTCGTTGTTAATGAGTTTCCTGATGTATTTTCCGAAGAACTTCCCGGTCTACCCCCAGAACGTGAAGTTGAATTCTTTATTGACCTTGAGCTCGGTACAAAACCCATTTCTAAAACCCCATATCGAATGGCTCCTATTGAACTTCAGGAGTTAAAGATCCAATTACAAGAATTGTTAGACATCGGTTTTATTCGTCCTAGTACGTCTCCTTGGGGTGCTCCTGTTTTATTCGTAAAGAAGAAAGACGGGAGTATGCGACTTTGCATTGATTATCGGGAGTTGAACCATGTCACCATTAAGAATAGGTATCCGTTACCTCGTATTGATGACCTGTTCGACCAGTTGCAAGGAGCGCAATTCTTTTCAAAGATCGATCTTCGTTCTGGATATCATCAGTTGAAGATTAAAACTGAGGATATTCCAAAGACTGCTTTCAGAACACGGTACGGGCATTATGAGTTCTTAGTCATGTCTTTTGGATTGACTAATGCTCCTGCTGCTTTCATGGATATGATGAACCGTATATTTAAGGAATATTTGGATCAATTCGTTGTTGTCTTTATTGATGACATCCTCGTCTATTCTAAAATCCGTGAAGATCATGAGCACCATTTGAAGCTGGTACTTCAAAAGCTTCGTGAGAACAAGCTATATGCTAAGCTGAAGAAATGCGAGTTTTGGCTTGAGGAAGTAGCATTCCTTGGGCACGTGGTATCGAAACGTGGAGTATCTGTGGACCCGGCGAAGATTAAAGCAATACAAAGCTGGGAGCAACCTAAGTCGGTGACTGAAGTACGAAGCTTTCTGGGCTTAGCTGGTTATTATCGGAGGTTCGTAGAGGGATTTTCTCGAATCGCTACTCCATTAACTCAGTTGACTCGGAAAGATACAAAATTCGTTTGGGGCGAGGAATGCGAGAAGAGCTTCCAAGAGATCAAGAGGAGACTTATTTCGGCACCTGTTATTTACAGCGATGCTTCGGGCAAAGGGTTAGGATGTGTTCTCATGCAACATGGGAAAGTCATAGCCTATGCCTCGCTACAACTCAAAGAATATGAGAGAAATTATCCTACTCATGATCTAGAGTTGGCAGCTGTCGTTTTCGCGTTGAAGATCTGGAGACATTACTTGTACGGAGAGAAAGTGGAGATTTATACGGATCATAAGAGCCTTAAATATTTCTTCACTCAGAAGGAACTCAACATGCGGCAACGACGTTGGCTTGAGCTGTTGAAAGATTACGATTATACCATCCAATACCATCCTGGAAAAGCGAACGTGGTAGCTGACGCGTTGAGTAGAAGATCATATGTGGAAACGAATGCGATGATGTCATGTATACGCGTAGAACCAACTTTGATTGATAAAGTTAAAGCTGCTCAAGCTACAGGATGCGGAGCTGATGAAGATGAAGAAGAAGGTGCCATTCCAGAGGCAAGAATCGATGAAGAGGGAATACTTCGAGTCAACTCCAGACTTTGTGTTCCTAACGATTCTGAATTAAAATATGGAATCATGATGGAAGCACACAACACATCGTTTGCAATCCATCCTGGGAGTACCAAAATGTATCGTGATCTCCGACATACATTTTGGTGGAGCAATATGAAGAGAGAGATAGCGGAGTTTATTTCGAGATGTTTAATTTGTCAACGTGTAAAGGCGGAGCATCAAGTACCGAAGGGTCCATTGCAACCACTGGAGATTCCGAAATGGAAGTGGGAACACATTACGATGGATTTCGTTACAGGTCTTCCCAAGGTTTCTCAAGGCATAGATGCGATTTGGGTTATTGTTGATAGAATAACCAAGTCTGCTCATTTCTTGCCGATACGAGAGACTTATTCCCTTGAACGTCTTGCTTATATGTACGTGAATGAGATTGTGAGATTGCATGGCATGCCAGTATCCATAGTTTTGGATTGTAACCCCAGATTTACTTCACGATTTTGAATCAGTTTGCAGAAAGCTATGGGCACGAATTTACGATTTAGTTCGGCTTATCATCCTCAAATAGACGGACAATCAGAAAGGACTATCCAAACTCTTGAAGATCTATTGAGACTCTGTGTTCTAGACTTCAAAGGCAGTTGGGATAAGTACTTACCATTGATGGAATTCTCCTACAACAACAGTTATCAGGCAAGTATAGGCGTGGCTTCATTCGAGGCATTGTATGGGAGAAAGTGTCGCTCTCTAGTATGTTAGAACGAGGTGGGTGAAACAACATTGTTGGGACCGGAGTTAGTACGTATGACTACGGAAAACATCCAAATGATCCGACAACGTATACAAACGGCACAGGATCGACAAAAGAGTTATGCGGATCTTCATCGAAAGGACGTGGAATTTAATGTTGGGGACCATGTGTTATTACGTGTTGCTCCGTGGAAAGGTGTTACGAGGTTTGGCAAGAGAGGAAAGCTCAATCCACGATTCATTGGTCCATTTGAGATTCTTGACCGAGTAAGAAATGTGGCTTATAGACTCGCTTTACCTCCAAGCATGTCTCGTGTTCATAACGTGTTTCACATATCCATGTTACGTAAATATGTGAAGGATCCAAACCGCATTATTGAGTTAGAACCAGACGAGATAGCCGAAGATTTAACGTACGAGGAGGTACCTGTCAAGATCTTGGATAGGAAGGAGCATGTCCTACGCTCGAAAATTATACCTCAAGTTAAAGTTTTTTGGAGAAACCATGCAATTGAGGAAATGACCTGGGAGTTGGAATCGAAAATGAAAGCGAGGTATCCTCACCTTTTCGACATACCAGGTACGTACGTCAATTTCGAGGACGAAATTTCATAAGGAGATGAGGTTGTAAGACCCCAACTTTTATGATAAAGATTTAATTTTCTTTATATATTATTTCAAAATAGTAAGGTGTTGATTTGATAAATGTGAAAAGTTATGGGTGAAATGTGCAAATATTTCAAAATGAGCAAGTGGTTATAAAATATTCTGGTTGTCGGGGAATATTCGTTTGGTCGTGGAATATTCTTGTTGTCGGAGAATATTCGTACGACGGCGCAGCTATTTGTGGGCCCCACAACGGAATAACTGTCGGATATAGAAAGCGACAGAAATAACCTTTTTACAAAATAACGGCGTAGTTGTTACCGTTAGTACTGTTAAAATATTCGGTGGTTAAAATACAGTGATACGCGGTGTTGCACAGTAGCACACGGTATTGCACAGTATTTCGAATTATTGAGTCTTACGTGAGAAGGAACTTATTCAATTATTGTTACAGTAATTACTGTTCAATATTTTATATTATTGACTCAATAATTGTTACATTGATATTTTATTGACTCAATAATTGCTACGTTGCTATTTTATATGATTGATTCAATAATGGCTACAGTTGATATTTTGTATTATTGATTCAATAATTGTCATTGCACAGTATTTCACATTATCAACTCAATAATTCATATTATTTGAATAATATTATTAGATAGCATTATTGACAATGTCTAAGAAAGCTCTGTCTAGGAGGGGTTATTTAATTGCGCGCCAGTAAGGAGAAGTCCTTATCGGAAGGCCCCCTCTTTCCTGGGAACGATCTGGTTGTCAATATTGTAGTTCTGTAATATTATTTGTGAATAATTAATTATTAATTTATATGATAAGGAAATATTAATTTTGTGGATATTAAAGAAGGAATTAGTGCTGATGTGTTTTTATCAGTATTTTGGTGTGAGAAATTATTTGTTTATGGATTTCGGATAATTTATGTTTGGAATTTGGAAAAACTTCCTTCTACAAAGTTGTAGAGAATTAAATTTTCTATAGAAGGACATAGAATTTGTATTTTTCTGACAAAGGGGCTATTTATTATGAATTATTGAATTTTCGGAAAATAAATATTTTTTAATGGGTGGGCCCCACTTTTGTTGAAAAATTCAGAATTTTGAAAGCCGCTAGGCGGCGGAATTTTTTTAAAAAATAATATTATTTTATTATTTTAGTCTCCTTTGGCATCCTAAGCTTTTCCTATAAATAGGGTGCTTAGGTCAGAATTAAAAATCACACCAGAAATCAGAAGTTTTCTCTCTCTATAATATCGAGCGTATTTTTGTGAGTATTTAGATACTTTGAGTATTACTATTGAGTGCAAGTTTCCTTCGGTATTATATCCGATAATCCAACTAGAAGTACTATTCTTTTGGGGTGAGGGATATTATTTCTTTCATAAATGATGTTATTCTTTTCAATATCATTATACCAAAATATTGGCATGGATTTTATTATAAAATTCTTACTTTTTTCGTCGGGGTTACTATTCACGTATACGGCACTATTCACGTATACGACACTATTCACGAAAAAATAAAATTTTCTTCTGTTTGTCCAAATTACTTGTTAAGGTTCATATCTTTGATTGGATCTAAGTTTTGAGTTTTATTCTTGAATTTTGCTCCACAAAGTATTATTATGGAATATTCTTGAACTTTGATAAACTAAAATACGAATCCTTAATCTTATCCTTTATTTCACTGGATTCGTTATTTATATGGTTTTTCATCATCCTCAGTTCTAAGTGGTGATGTAACTGAATATCTTTGGCCTGTAGAGCAAAGATGAATGATTACCTGATGAATATCTTTGGCCTGTAGTACAAAGATGACAGGTGTTGAGATGAACATGATCACTGATGATACAAATGAATATCTTTGGCCGTAGTGCGAAGATGAATATTTGATTTGAGATATATATTGATTGATGTTACAGGGATAAAATATTGATGATGGACTTTTAAATCATAGAAGATAGTAGACTTCATTATCTGCTTAACTCTTCTAATGATTTGTTATTTTCGCTGCGAATATTGATCTAGAATTGGCTGTCCATTATATTTTATCTGAATTGTTGAATACTAACGATAATTTATTTTCCATTATCTTAGTCATAATATTCTTTACTGGGCTAGTTGAGCTCACCCTTTTCATCTGTTGTCCTCTTCAGGAAATGAGAATGTTGCGGGAACTAGTCGGGGGACAGAGTGATGGTCCGAGTTAGAGCAGTAGTAGTCCTCACTATTTCTGATAAATAGTGTGATAATAATTGTAATGAGGACTTAGTTTGAATATTAATATTTTCTACATATTTGTATTGACACTCACAGTTGTGTGGTCGTATTTTGCACGACCGTATGATATAAAGTTTGTATTTGAATTCTGTACCATGTATTTGGCGACTCAGAATGGGTTGGGTTGACTGGACCTATTCTGGGGGCGTCACAGTTGGTATCAGAGCTTAGGGATATGATCTCTGGCGGAGATCGGGGAATAGAACTAGGAGGGAAGAGACGAGTAAATCCTTCACTAGTATGTTCTACCTAAGCTTATGTGGTATTTAATTGGTCAGTCGGAGCATAAGGTTAATATGTGATATGTTGATTTGTTTAATTAACCCTTGTTTTATGGCAGTATTTGAGAATGACAGCTGAGAATGTTAACAACGAAGTGAATGAGACCGTGGAGACACCTTTAATCACTAACTAGGAGAACGTGCAACAAGAAGGCAATGTTCATCCTGAAAATAACGCTGGTCAGACGATAAACGATGAGATGTTTAGAAGTTTTCTACAGTTCATGCAAAATCAGACGAGGGAGACTCGTGTGCAACATACAGGTGGCGATAATAACAACTCGCGAATTGTTACTGCCAAGCAGTTCAAAGAATTGGGACCACCAGAGTTTCTGGGAAAGCCAGATCCGATCAAGGCGGAGACGTGGATTAAACAAATTACCAAGATATTTGATGTCTTGGGATGTACGGAGGAACAGAAGGTTCCATTCGCCACGTTTATGTTTCGTGGAGAGGCAGATTACTGGTGGGAATCCGTGAAACGTACCCAGCCTGCCGCACTCAAGATGTCTTGGGAAGCGTTCCAGAAACTGTTTAATAACAGTACTTTCCTGAAAGTATTCGTCATATGAAGGAAGTAGAATTTATTAGACTCGAACAAAATAACATGACGGTATCCCAATACGAGGCTAAATTCGCGGAGCTGTCCAGGTTTGCACCTCATTTGGTGGAGAATGAGGAACGTATGATGCGAATGTTTCTAAGAGGTTTGAATATCTTTGGCCTGTAGTGCAAAGATGACAGGTGTTGAGATGAACATGATCACTGATGATACAAATGAATATCTTTGGCCGTAGTGCGAAGATGAATATTTGATTTGAGATATATATTGATTGATGTTACAGGGATAAAATATTGATGATGGACTTTTAAATCATAGAAGATAGTAGACTTCATTATCTGCTTAACTCTTCTAATGATTTGTTATTTTTGCTGCGAATATTGATCTAGAATTGGCTGTCCATTATATTTTATCTGAATTGTTGAAGACTAACGATAATTTATTTTCCATTATCTTAGTCATAATATTCTTTACTGGGCTAGTTGAGCTCACCCTTTTCATCTGTTGTCCTCTTCAGAAAATGAGAATGTTGCGGAAACTAGTCGGGGGACAGAGTGATGGTCCGAGTTAGAGAAGTAGTAGTCCTCACTATTTCTGATAAATAGTGTGATAATAATTGTAATGAGGACTTAGTTTGAATATTAATATTTTCTACATATTTGTATTGACACTCACAGTTGTGTGGTCGTATTTTGCACGACTGTATGATATAAAGTTTGTATTTAAATTCTGTACCATGTATTTGACGACTCAGAATGGGTTGGGTTGACTGGACCTATTCTGGGGGCGTCACAGGTTGCAAAAGGTTTCAAACAAAGACAAGGAGTTGACTATGATGAAACCTTCTCACCAATAGCTATGCTCAAGTCCATTCGGATTTTGCTTGCGATTACAGCTTACAACAACTATGAGATCTGGCAGATGGACGTGAAAACGGACCTTCCTCAATGGGAAACTTGAGGAAAATGTGTATATGACACAGCCAGAGGGATTTATTTTAAAAGTTAGAACAAATCAAGTCTGTAAGTTACAACGATCTATTTATGGGTTGAAGCAAGCTTCTCGTAGATGGAACATTCGTTTTGATGAGACAATCAAAGAGTTTGATTTTATGAAAAACGAGGATGAACCATGTGTATACAAGAAGGTTAGTGGGAGCGCAGTATCATTCCTTGTATTATATGTTGATGTTATATTACTGATAGGGAATGACATTCCTATGTTATAATCAATTAAAATCTGGTTATCTAAAAATTTCTCCATGAAGGACTTGGGTGAAGCATCCTATATTTTGGGGATAAAGATCTATAGAGATAGATCTAAAAGGATGCTCGGCTTATCCCAAGGAACGTACATTGATACGATGTTAAAGAAGTTTAACATGGAAGATTCCTAAAAAGGTCTCATGCCGATGAGCCAT
The DNA here is from genome assembly GCA_020205555.1 of Panax stipuleanatus. NCBI lineage: Eukaryota > Viridiplantae > Streptophyta > Magnoliopsida > Apiales > Araliaceae > Panax > Panax stipuleanatus. The sequence continues at coordinate 7,173,136 of CM035126.1, forward strand.
GAAATACATCTATCCAAAAAACAGACCCCAAAGACACCTGAGGAGAGAGACCACATGAGTAAGAACTCTTATGCTTCTGCAATAGGATCTATCATGTACGGTATGATATGTACTAGATCGGATATTGCTCACGCATTTAGTGTAACGAGCAGATACCAGTCGAATCCAGGAGAAGAGCACTGGAAGGCAGTGAAAAATATCCTAAAGTACTTGAGAAGAACTAAAGATATTTTTCTTGTCTACGGTGAGTCTGAATTAAAACTCGAGAAATTCACGGACTCAAGTTTTCAAACAGACCAAGATGACAGTAAAACTATTTCATGGTATATGTTTACCTTGAACGGAGGCGCAGTGAGTTGGAAGAGTTCCAAGCAGCAAACAGTTGCTGATTCAGTGACAGAGGCAGAGTATATAGCTGCAAGTGAAGCTGCAAAGGAAGCTGTTTGGATGAAGAAGTTCATAACTGAACTTGGTGTGGTTACTAGCATTGGAGAAGAAGTTCCCGTATACTGTGACAACACTGGAGCGGTTGCACAGGCTAAGGAACCCAGGTCTCATCAGAAATCCAAACACGTGTTGCGGGGATTTCACTTGATCAGGGAGATCATTGAAAAAGGAGATGTCACCTTGGAGCGTGTGGACTCTCAAGACAACATTGCAGATCCATTTACTAAAGCTCTAACACAACAGCAGTTTGATCGTCACTTAGAGAAGATGGGTATGAGATACCATGGCGATTGACTTTAGTACAAGTGGGAGATTGATAGTAGTGTGCATACAAGCCAATCATATATGATGATAAAGCACATATTTTGTAAACAATCTTATTTATTTATTAATAAAATATTCATTTAAGGCATTTAATTATCTACATGGTGTTGTTTTTATAATATATAAATAACCCACAGTTTTAAGCAATATTTTTTAGAATCATGATGAGATCATGCTAATGAGATCTAATTTCTTAGAAAGCTTAAAAACTAAAATAGTTCTCAATTATGATATTACTAAAATGGGGATTAGTAAATCCGGATAGATTGGTACATATGTTGCTTGCTCATTAGATGAGGATGATTGATCTCATGGTCATTTGTGTGGAGACACTAAAGCAAGTATGTAGGTGCTTAGTGGAGAATAAGTTCACTGAACGTGACTCGCTATGGAATACTTAATGGAGTTTTACTCGCCTGTCAATAGGAATTCCTAATGTGATAGTAGTACAAGTGATCCTTGGACTAGAGATCATCATAGTATCTTGTATGTAATAAATTATACTTTGACTTATTCTTTAAGGCCTTTTAAGGCATATATAAGGTATGCTTGGGTATAATGAGTTGCATATGGAGATAATGTATGGTCAATAAAAAATCTACCACCTCTAATAAAAGAGGAGATATGTCCTATGTGATTCGTTAAATGACAACCCAGGAATCCTTGGGCAAAGTAGAATGAAATTAGAAAGAGATTTCTAATTTGCATTATTTGGAGTTGTGCATTTTCTAATCGAAATATATATGATTAAATAAATTAAGACTTGACAGTAAATCCATGTCTTATATTTAATTGGGATATTGTATGGTGGAAGGATTGAATTGTTCAGTAACTATTAACTCATAGGTTCTTTTATGATTAATGTTGAAATCTATATTATCTGAAAAGTCGTTGATTGCTAGGGAGGCTTATCCCTATTGTAAAATAAATATTATTTATTTAAATAGATTATTAGTTTAATTTATTTATTTAAATAAGATTAGAATTATTCTAATTGATTTATTCACAACCGATTTAATATGGAGAACCTAAAGGGTCACACCATAAAAGGAAGAAGAATTATTTAAGAAGAAAATGGCATGATAGTAATAATGCATTAAGTATAATTAATTTAATCTATGGTGATAGAATAAATTAAATAGCTTAATGTTTATTATTTAATATTTTAGAAATATTAAATATAAATTAATAAGAGGAGTTTATTAATATTATTATTATTTTAATTCTAAAGGAGTTTAGGAATTAATATAATATCAGTACTCTCTCTCAATCCTAATAAGATTAGGATATAAATTAATTAAAAGTGTTTAATTAATTAATTAAATAAAACCCTATTCTAATTGGATTAGGAGGGTTAACCTAATATCTATATAAGAGAGTCTTATATCAGAAATAAGGTACGTGAATTTTTTCAAGAGTTGGGAGTACACATATTTTATAGAGATAGAAACAAGGGTTAAGCCAATAACCCATCTTCTTGAGTTCTTCATCTTCCTTGGTGGATCACCGTTAGAGGCTAAACATTTGGGTGGCTGACATTAATCAAGGGAAAGAGCCACTACAGAGGAATCAAAAGAATCAAAGTAGTAGAACTTGTACCTGAGGAAGCTTGGATCTTCAAAGGTATAATTCCATCTTCTTTTCTGTTATTGATAACTAGCACAAAGCATGATCATAGTTATGGGTTTGTATAAATTTTTGAAAACCTATGTTTCGCGCTTCCGCCCTATTTATGTGATTTGATTGCATGATTGCGTTACGTACAAACCCAACAAGAAGTACTATTCCAACCACTATAATCTACATCGTTAATCTTAATATTGAAGGGCATGGATTAAATATAATTTGTCACCTGCGGCTACAAGTTGTAACCGCAACACAATCACTTGTAACGACAGCCGAAAGTACAATAATACCCCTCCTTCCTTTACTTCCTTTAATTCTCTGCCGCTACACAAAAACTAATTATTTGCCATAAGTATGTCAGTTGTCAAATTCGATTGGTCACCAAGCCATATTTGTGTTTCTTCCATTTGTATTTGCATATAAATATAAATATATATATATATATATACTGTCGGTCCGAATCTTAAGCTCACCATTTATTTAACATACCTTGTTCACCTCCCTTTAGCGTCGGACCGGACAACGATTCGATCCGTCGCTATATATACAACCGTAGTCTATATGTTATCCGTCGCTAAAAGCTAAGACGACGGTTGTATATATAGCGACGGACCGAACTGTCGTCCAGTCTGTAGCTAAAGGGGGGTGAGCAAGATATGTTGGATAAATGGTGAGCTTAAAATCCGGACCGTATATACTGTTCACTTACGAGTACTCCAAAACCCGTAAAACAAATACTACTACATGAGTTGAATGAGCTTATTATAACTCTTCCGTGTAATTAAAAACACAAGCAAATTACAACTTAATTATCCATATATAATGGAGAGATTGGGAACTTATCACTTGACCATCTTCAACAGGTCGGAGACAACTTTATCCTAGACTAAATATAATTCAAGATTCATATTTCACTTCAATAGTCGAACTAAATTTAGTCCATGATTTTTTTCGATGAAACTAGTGGCATGGACCATATCAAGGAACTAGAATTTGGTGGATTATAATTTAAAATATATTTAAATAGGAGCGTGGAAGAATGATCGGTGGATTATAATTAATAACATAAAATATAATATTTTAATATTATAGTCCATGGGATAATTCATCTGTTCGACGGATTGAAAGACTATCCCATGGACTGATGTCATATGAACTAAATATTGTTCATGGTATAGTCTACCTTGCTTGAGATACTCTTTCGGACTAACAATTGTATACAATATCTTTGTACCTATATAATATAATGCATGCATATACAACTTTACAAGATGTAAAAAAAAAAGGACTCAGCGTATTGTTATTTATGGCTTCTATGATTTGATTAACCCCGTCCACGCACGCATGCATTTTGGATGCTCTTAGGAAGGTACGTACATCCTATTTAAAGTTGGAACATTTTGTCTAGATTAATATAAATTGCAGTATCAATTAAACAACCTTTGGAAAATATTCTATCTTTTACTCCTTCTCTATATCCTTATTCTTCTTTTGACATGCAAGTAATTGTGACAAATTTGATGCTCAGCCTATACTCTAACAACTATCAACCCCAAAGAAAAAGAAGAAGTTAATTTCTTAAGTTCCATATATTCAGCATATAATATAATATAAATGCCTTCCATTGATTAGCTTGCTAGCACTTGTTAATTACATTCAAAATATAATTAAATCAACTTTCGGAAACCTGGTTAGGTTGGATGGGCACAGAGGGAGGGATGCTGTAAAAATTGATTTCCTAGAAATTATATACGTACGCCTTGGACTGGTAGTTGAATCTGGAAAGAAACACGGTTAAGTTTATCGGGGATGTCGTTCGCAGACAAAATGGTGAATCGTGAAGGTTAATTAAAATTCACCGCCGACATCTTCTTGGGTTTCGTTTGACGAATTGGGGATGCCGCCTGTTTCGAGTAGTATTATAGGATCCGGTTAGTTTGAAGTTTATTTTTTGATAAGTTGGTCAATTGGCCAATAGAGTGCTGACACGCAGGGAGGCAAATAGAGTGCTGATAGCAGGGAGAGAAAACATCTCTCCGCTTGCGTGTCAGGAATCTATTGGTCAATTGACCAACTTACCAAAAAATGAACTTCATGCTAACCACTCCCAGTATTATAGTAATGCATGAGTGCCTGAAATTGCAACACACTCGTATCTAATTTTCATGTTTAGCTTTTTACTATCTCCGTTCCTAAAATATTGTCGTTTAAGGTTTTGGCACATGAATTAAGAAAATTATTTAATACTAGTAAAATTTGTTTGAAATTCCATCACTACTCCTTTATGAAAAATTAAAAACTATTAATACAAGGGAGAGAATTTATTAGAACAATGAGAGAAGATAGGGGTAATATAGGAAAGTAAATAATTTATTCTTCTAGGAAGTTGTAAACGACAAACATTTTGGAACAAATTTTTTCTTCTAAAACGACAATCTTTTAGGAACGGAGGGAGTATTAAGAATTTTTAGGGCACATGTAAGCACACAGTTCAAGAGAATATTCTCTTGAATTGTGTGCATATTCTCTTAAACTTGATACAAATATAAAAATCAAGATAATATACACAGTTCAAGAAAACATGCACACGTGTGAGTCTAGTGTATGTTAATTTTCTATAGGTTCTCCCTATTTCCCTTTCTTACTCTTTCTCAAATTTTAACTAAGCCCTACAATTTTAAAGTGTATTTCTAGAATTATATTATAACATTAAAAAAATAAAATTGAATTCTAATAATATAAATTTCCAAAAAAATATATTTGAATTAAATATATTCCTTGGAAATATTATTATCAGGACTCGCGAGGATTAGAAGGCGAGAACACATTTCAATTCATTATCATAGCTTCCTACCAAAATATTTTTTTTTTCAAAATGAATAAGAATATATTTAATTAACACAATAATTAATTTTCTAACTATTTTAAAATATATAAGTACAAAATATCACTTCAAAATTTTAATAAGTTTATTTTGCAACTTGATTTTAGAATCACTAATTAACTAAGAATATACTTACATAAATTTTTTTTGTTTAATTATGAAACGAATAGGTCTAGTGTTTTTTAAGAAGCTGAAGTTATGTTTGTTTGTAAGAATTATATTTGGAATATGACTATTAATCTCAAGTATGTTGTTTGTTTTTAAATTTAAACTTGAGACTATTAGTCTATAAATTATAAAATAACTTAATAGTCTTGAGATTATAATTATAATTCTAAAATTATAATTTTAATATTAATAATATTGAGATTATAATGTCATAAATTATAATTGGGAAGATTCTATCATTTTCCACTTTCCATTTTCATGTAAAAGTAGGATTGAAATATGGAGATGAAGAGATGGTTTAATTAAATAATGTGCTAAGCTACCATTTTCCATTTTCACGTAAAAGTAGGATTGAAATGTTGAACAATTCACGTACCCTCCACTACTAGGTACGTACCCTGTTAAGAGTGACAGGACATGGCAAAGGGCATCTATCTAAAGCTCAAAAGGCTAAAAGTAACCAACTTTTGACTCATACGCCTTTCCGCTTTCTTTATTTCTTTCTCATATCTCCCAAACACCACCAAAAGAAGTACTACATATATAGTCCGTGTAGTGGAAAGAAAATGTGCTTTCAAAGATCCCTCCCTCCCTCGAATGATCTAATCTCACTTTATATATCCTAGGCCTACCTCCCCCTCGCCCTCCTAGAGGTCTAGTAGCATAACATGTATTATGTGCTATATATCATCACATCATTAAACTACTTTTGTATATGGAAATCTATTTGTTTACATTAAAGTTAATGTTATGCAATAATATTAGCTAGACTTTCGAAAAAAACAACCTTTACGTTACTAGCGTTACGTTCGTGGTCCATACATCGTACTTGTGAATTAAATAAAATATAATTACAATTACACGAATAAAATTTTCAAGTGTATTTAAATTTTCAAATACTTTAAATACACCACACACTGAATAACCAAACCAAACCAAACATATTCATACACTGCATACTAGTAGTATTAAATTAACAAGGTGAGGTGTGACCAATGAATCAATCAATCAATCAATCCTTGTTATCGGCAAAAACACTAGACTAATTTTATGGGGAAACAACAAACCAAAATACTAGTACTACATTAATTCATGTCAAACCTGTCACATTATACTGGAGTAATACTCTAGCCGATAAAACCAAATTAAGCTTTACACGCGTGGCATATACAAAGAAAAAGCAGAAATTGTTTATCAATCTAGCTAGCTCCTTTTTTCCCTCAACTCTGTCTCCCTTTATGATGATGCATGCTAACTAGCTTTCATAACTTTGCTCTACGAACATTTATGTTTACTTTAGGAGTAATTGGAGTGGCATGATCCTCCTTGATTCAGGGCGCCTGGCTTGGCTAGCTTCAACAAAGTCAACACTCGGAATCCCTCGCTGCTTTTTTAATTTTTTCCTCCTTCAATTTAATTCATCACTTAGCTTCTTCCATAAACTAATTCTCTCACCATCATAATTAATTAATGCCCTCCAAGCGCTTTACACAAATCCAACTCCTCGATTCCTATTCCTCCTCCCCCTCCTCCATAATATATAGTTTTGCTTATTTGACTGGAAATCGATCTCATCACAATCCAAGAACAATGTAGTAAACAAGAGTGATCGGTAACGCTATCAACATCCCAAAAATAACCCTGCAGGACGGACAAATACAAAATTTTACTAGTCATTCATTTGGTCAACGGGACTGGAATCGATCAAAAACTTCACTTACGCAGTGCTAAGTATGGCTGGATAAACATTGTATTCTTTTGCAAACACGAATGGAACAATTCCTTGTGGAAGTGCAGACTGTCAAAGAATTAATAGATTAACATGCGTGTTAGATATAACTTTAGTTACTTAGTGTTCCCTAACACAGAATTAAGAACAAGATTGCTACCTACCTGCACAATTGCAACGTGGAGGAGGGTGCCCCTAAGTCCGACGGCAATGGAAGCTGCTGCCATCACGGCCGGGCCGGTGAGAAACCTTACCGCCATAGCAAATGTGGCCACTGAGTTTCCGCAGGCAATTACCTTGGGTTGTAGAGCCATAAACAAACCTAATTTCAAACCAGAAGAGAAGTACTACTCCATATAAATACTTTTGGCCAGAATTCAACAATTGGACCTCAATAATAATCATCCAGCACCATGATGCGACGCCCACCTATTTGGGACCGCATGCATGAAGGTAGCTAGCTAGGTCCCATGTGTCGGGTGATAATTATAACTTGGGCTCACAAAAAATGGGATCCATGGTTACCAAAATTAATATGGCTCCTCGATCATGGAGGGAGTTGGATCAGAAATGACTACCAAATTTAAATGGTAGAATTAAAAAAATGGTGTTTAGAGAATGAAGAAATAAATTACTATGTGGTCGCAAACAAACAATCGTGGTATATATATTATGCGACTAGACTAATAATAATAATAACTCACTACTACTCACCTAAGCTGAACATAGCCATTCCAAGACCAGCATCAGATAATATAGAGATAGATCCCTTCACTATTTTTGGCATAGCCACATCCCACCTATATATAATTATACCCAGCCAAACAAACATTAATTAATTACGTACTCCGCCTATTTATATTATACATTTTAGAGTTGTGATTGGCTTACCGGTACGCGACTAGGGCCCAAATTAGACCAATGAGGCTTGAATATGTGTTGGGGTTTCTGATGAGCTTACGCCATACCATGATCAATATCAAACGGGTCATAACGCTGGTCGGAGGCATATGTTTTCCGGCGCCAATATCGTGTCCTGCGGATCCTTTTGGGTGGAGTTCAGCAGTAGAGGTTGACCCCAATTTGGCCAGTCCAATGGGTCCCTCCTTTTCCCTCTCCTCATCTCCATCTTTACCTCCACCACCAAAAATGAACTTCTCCCTACCCAAGTCCTCAGTTTCCGGAGTAGCTTCAAATTAATCAAATCAGAAAAAGACAATCAGAAAAGAACAAACATATAAAATACTACTACGTATACCCAAATTAAGAATGAAATAAATAACCAAATTGTGACGTAAAATTGATACCTTTGCTCTCCCCATTTTGTGGGTGATCAGCAATTAACATCCTGATTTCCTTGGCACCGTGATCTGACCGTCCAGATTGTTCGGACGCCCCGAAATCCGGACCACCAAACACGTGGAGTCCGCCGCCTTCCGAGACGGGCGATGCACTTGAGCTCCACACAAACATATGTAGCTCCTTGGCATCATGGTTCCCTTTATTCTGGGACACAATTTGTTGTTGCTGCAGTGCCGGTGCCTGAGCCGGTGGTTGGGGCTGGGACTGCTGATGGGAATGGGATTGTACAGCTACAGGTTTCGTCATTTTATTAACAGTAGAAGCAATTTCAGGATTTGGAGCCGGATAACTAGGCACCGGTTGTGCCGGATAAAATCCGAACCTCGGGGAGCTCATATTGAGACCTCCTGGAGCACAATTCTCCTCAAAATTCGACGGCCTCGGGGTCGGACCTCTCGAAGACTGCACCGAATACATATCGGCCGGGCCAAAATTCGACAGCCTACCCCCAGGAAAACCCATCATTGAATAAAAGTCCGTGTGGTTAAAATTCGAACCCCTTGGGGTGGAGCTCATGCTGTAAATTTCAGCTCCGGTCAGATTGGAAGGCCTAGGAGTCATTCCGTGGAGGGAACCCAATCCCAGAGACCTCCTAGAAGCATTGGATTTCCTCACCGTCACGTGAAGCTTTCCATCATTTCCGATCTCCGCATCGGTCTCCAGAAAATCGTGACCGTCCAAAGAGACAACATCAGACTCAACTTTGAAGGACACAATGGATGCAGCAGTCTCTGGAAACTGCTCCATAATTAGCATCTTTGCACCGCGATATTCGAACAGAAAGAGGAGCAGAGTGTACCAGATTATGCATTGCAACACTACAATTTGTACCATTAGAGTACCGGAGTAATCTCCATACATGGCAATTAGAAGTGGAATGCCCATGACAAGAGTATTGGGGAGTGTGGAGAGAGAAAATATTGTAATCATCCATTCGAGACTGCCATTTTTGGTAAAGTTAGTCCAGAAACCTAGGACAACAAGCATTATGATTTTTTGGAGGGTATCGGCGGCGATGAATCGGAAGTTCATGTCGTAAGGATTGTTGGTGGAGATGAAGTGGAAGGACAAAAGAGGAACAGCGAAAATGGCGACAAAGCGGTTAATGCCGGAGCACTGGTCCGGTGAGAAAATCTTCCACCACCGGACGGAGCCGTAGGCTAGGATCATGGCCACGTAGAGGGGGACAACCGCCGTTAAGACGGTGTACAGATCATGCCAAGTAATCATGTTGTTAAATTTTAGTAGGTTTGTTTTAGATCTAGCTAGTAGCGGTGTTGAAGAGTATATTAAAGTAGAGGGGAGGGACAAAATGGGGAAAAGAAAGCCGCTATATAACTAACTATGGGCATATATATATGTTCGATCCTCTGCTGACTGCTACTGCCACTGCTCTGGCGCAGGTTGCAATTGCTGATGGAATTGTCAGCTGCTGCCACTGTTCTGGCGCAGCTGATTGAATTTGTATTTGGTGGAGAGAGAAAGAGAGTTTTAGAGAGAGAAAAAGTGGAGCGAGTGTGTGTCAAATTACAAGGGATGGATAATTATGGAAGAATTTATACAGGAGAGTTGAACCACTTATAGAGTGAGTTTTTGTACTGGAGCTTGGAACTTTTGGACTCGCGCGCGGGACCAGTTTATGGCGAAGATTAAATTGTAATAATAATTTTATTTTCATTATTTATCCATGCATAATAAAAATAAGAAATTTTTTAACATTTGTCCTTAGAGCACATGCTAAGCACACAGTTCAAGAGAATATTTTCTTGAATTATGTATATATTCTCTTGAACTTGGTGCAAATACAGAAATCAAGAAGAGAATATTCTCTTGAACTGTGTACTTAGCATATACAGAAAACCCTAAAAACAATCAGAGTAATTGAATTTATATAATTTTACAATCACACAAATTCACAAAGTTAGATAAAATTGATTATAAACAACTACAATGTTTATATAAGAGCAGAAAATAGTAAAAGGTAATAAACTTAAAACACATAAAAAATATCCTTTAAAAACTAAACATTAAGTTCGAAATCCTAATTACGCAGACAATAGATAAAATACGAAACAGTCCAAAATAAACCAAAAGGAGAAAAACTTTGAAAGGGCCAAACATTCGTTTTCAGACTTTTTTTGGACTTTCAGGACAAATACATGTCTCGTAGAGTTGGTCGTAATTTTTAATTTCATATATTATGAGTCTCATAATATTAAAATAGTATTAACCTTTTTTGAACTAGAATTTTCTTCGTTTTTCTATTCGGACAGTATCACATACTGATAAATCTCATCAATATATAGTTTATGGTAGATTATGGGATTGTTTTTCTCTTACACTATGTTTCTGAGTTTTAAAATGGACAGAAAAAAAAAATGGACCAAAAATTTAAGTTTTCTTTTCAATTCCTATGTTTCTGGATTTTTTAATAAACGGAAAAGAAAAGAAAGGGATAGAAAACTTGGCCACTTTTCCCGCCAAAGTTTTCCGTTCAAAATTGGCCTGATTTGAACATAAAAAAAATTTGGAATAAGTAATATTTTTATAATTCTCATGTTATCCTCAACTTTCAATATAATAAATTTTAAATTATAACCCATGTCCCTAATTTTAAATTTTCTATTATTTTCTATTAAAAACTCAGAAATAACACGAAAAAATTTTTAAAATTTTCTACTCTTTTTTTTTTCTGTTCTAATTTAAATTTTCTATTTTTTTGTTTTCCGTTCAAAACTCAAAAACAAAGTGTTAGTGTTGTTCATAATTTGTGCACCTAATTAAAAATATTTAAATAAATTCCGGTTACGGTACAGCTCAGTTGACTACACATGGGATTAAATGAAGACTTGGCAAATCTTAGTTATCATATAAAATTCTTTCTATTAAATAAACAAATATACAAAGATCTTAGTTATCACTTTTCCTAAAGTAAATCACGTGTCAAGATGTTTTATACAAATAGGGCAATTTAACATGTTAAAAAGTAAATACAGGTGGACTTTCGTACATAATATCTTATTATACATATTGTATTTGAAATTAGATTTTTTATTTTAAATAGAAGACATGCATACACAACTATAATATATTAATATATAAATGTAAATTGAAAAAAATTAAGGCTAAAAAATCATAACTTTTGTTTTGTAATGCAATAAATTTATGTCAAATTACAGTTGTGAAATATATTAGTACATGTAATTTGATAGAATTATAAAAGAACCTCACTTTTTAGGTGTATCTATATTTATGTTTGGATTATCACTAATATTTTTTTACGTAACTGGCAATAACAAAAAAATTAAAATATTCGTAATATATATCATTTTTCAAAAATAATATTAACATATATATATATATATATATATGATCTAACAAATAAAAAGGATACGCGTATGATATATAATGTATAGAGAGATGGAGCGGTGGGAGGAGAAAGAGATTGTGTAGAATATAATTAAGTGCTTAAAAAATCATAAGTTTAGCATATGTATAAATTTACCAAAATTCATTTCCATGAGAAAGAGATTCAAACCAATTGTGCAAGGAGAAGGGAAGATAACAGAAATGAAAGATTTTAGGAACTTTTAAGTAATTAAGTAGTGGGTATTTTATTTGAATGTAATAATTTGATAAAGTATAAATTAGAAAGAAAAAATTTATAAACAACAGACTTAAACTATCTCAAACTCACTTAAGTTTACATTATAATATGTTATTCATAGTGCCAAATGATGCAATGTGAGTCTCTAGTCACAATTAATAATTAACTAGTGTATGACATGGAACTTTAAAGTAGATTAGAATTCGGAAAATGTATAAAGTATTACCTAAATTTATCAATATATAAAATTGCATAGGTTCCTTAATTTCAGAATATTTGAAATATAGTATCTATATATAAGTCAGAGATAAGTGCTTGTATAAGGTGTTTCACACGCAAAAGTTGGTGGACTAAAAATGGAATATTACAGAGTATCAACAAGCCAAGAGGAAATATAGTATCGTTTGGATACTGATGATTTTACTAGTAAAATATATATATATATATATATATATATATATATATATATATATATATATATATATATATATATATATATATATATATATTTCAGGTAATAAAAATTGAAAGATGGGTCAAATTAAAATGGAATAACAAACTTAGGTGTAGTTAGATTTGAGATACATTCGTAGATGGGTAGGGTAGATATATATTCGACATGAATTATATTAATCAATATATACAAGATGGGTTTGACCCGCACTTAGAAAACTGACCCTTACTCCTTTTCCAATTCAAACCCTCTAGAAAGTAGAATGAAAGGCGCATGGTGTTGGATGGAAACCTAACTTAATTGCCATCCATCGATCCCATAAATACCTGCTCCTTTAAATGTCTAATCTCACTACATTCACTTGTTTCAGTTGTTCGTCTAATTTAAACAGCATTATTTATTAATTTAATATTTTGTAATTTATTAGTCTATTCAATTTAATGAATGTAGTATTTAACTTAAAATAATAATAATTGATAACATTTGAAATAATTAATAACATTTATTTTTTAAAAAGATAACATTTTGGAAACATAAAATTATATTTAATTAAAACTAAATTCCCTTCAAAGAATTTCCTATTGACGACACGACGATAATACTCAGCAAGTTTAACATTATTTCCGTGTATTGTTTTATTCTATTTTCAATGAAAAACAAGTTTATCTTATAATATTGACATTGCAAATATGAATAACCCAACAAGCAAACTTGATTATCCAAGGTCATTGGATAAATTTTTAATTCACGTGATTATCCAGAGGGTAATATTGGATAAATCAGAGGATCATAATTAACATGATTATCCAAAAGGTAATCAAAATAATATTTTATCCAATATGATAAATAAAAAAATAAAAAAGAATGATATTAAATTTTAAAATGAGCTATTCATCAAACCCATCAAACAAAATAATGTTTTTAGTCTTTTTCAATTGATTTTCATTCTCTCAAAATAAAATAAATATTTTGAAGAGACAATGTCAACTTGCGAGTTCTGAAGAGAGAGAATGAAGTTGCATAGTTGATATCCAAGGTTGGATATAAGGCTGTAAGAGATAATTTTTCTGATGTGGTTCATTTATTTGAATAACATAAAATAATTGAAGAAATTTTTGGAGATGATCTAAGATTTATTTACCTTTTTCCAATCATAAAGAATCTATTTGCAAGATTTTAATACAAACCTTAATTAATTCAACTTCAACTATTAATTAATGGTTGTTTACTTACTTAGGTCAAGTACGTGGAGGATCAGTATTGCAGTGTACGTGTTCTTTTTCGTTTGCTATTACACTGAGTCCTTCTACAACGATATTGTTCGTGACATTTCTAGCGATTTTTTTTCGTTTTTTTTAGTTACTCCTAAAAAAGGTATAGTATTTATTTTGACTTGAATTTTTATAATTTTAAATGTAATTTGAATACATACAAGAAACAGAATCTATACAAAAAGTAAAAAACAAAATAAAAAATTTACTAGAAATGTCACTAAAACAATGCCCCGTAGACTTATTGTATTACAATTTCCTCCTCCTCCGTTGGTTGATGAGACTATTAACATTTAACCATATGTGTTTAATAAGGTTTTTTTTTCCTCTGACTAATTAATGGTTGGACCATTGATGCCAGCATGACGGAACAGTTTGAAAAATAATACTCCATGCATTAAAAAACAAATCTATTCGCAATATTTTAAAATTAAAACTTGATGTGATTTATTTATCTTTTAAAAATAAACTGAATTGTACGAAATGACATTTTTAAATATTTATGTGTATAATTCCGATTGTCTTGACTAAAATCAACTAGCAATTAGGGTTATATCAATTTTGACTTTTAGTATCAGATAGAGTATGAAAAAATTAAAGATTGTTGATTATTGAGCTTATACGAAGAAATCTTTAATTTGGAAGTTTTGATTTCGTTTTACCATACATAAAAACCATAGGAAATAAATTTTTGTTTAAATAAGAAAATCTTTAATTTTGGTTAATTAGTAATAAAAGTCGGTCACATTCAGGTACCTAAAAATATCAAGCCATAGCATGATGGAGGAGCCTTTTATAGGGTTAAATTCATTTTTCTCCATTATACTCGCTATCTCGATTTACAAATGTATCATTAAACTGAATTTTTTAATAATTAACTTATTGTAATACTTATTTTTTACAAATCATCACAAATTCAATCTAAATAAGTTGACTTTTAACAAAAAAAAATTTAATATTTTTAAGCTGGTTATTCACGTGAGCTTGTCAAAATACCACACATTAAAAATCTGTAAAAAATAGAAGTAAATCTAAAAGTTGAAACAAATTAAACAATTGAATTTAAATAAATGAAATCATGGAAGAAAAATATATATCTTAATAATTCTATTAACTTACTTGGAAAAACATGGAAGAAATTTTACTTACAAAATAAAATATATCTCAATCAATAAAAATAAAAAACAATATAACAAATAATTTGTAATTATATAACAAATTGATTAACTAAATTTAAATAATTCAATAAAACCCATTAAATAGGATGGGTTTGAATTTAAAGTGTTTAAGTTGTTTAATTAGTTAATTTTTCTATTATTGTATGTCATTTAACACTCTACATTTTAATTTTTCTAACTCTGTAATTTATTTATATATTTTTGGATAGATTTTTAACGTTTTACAAATTATTAATTAATTTTAACATGTAAATTTTCTATTTTGATGGTCACATGAACAAATTTGTGGGACCCAGATGTTACTTGACTATTAGTTGGCCAAAAATTCTATGTGTACATGAAAATTAAACAGAAAAATTAGATCTGAGTGTATTTGAATTTCAGTTATTTGTATTTTGACCCTCAATGAGTATAAAAATACAAATAGGTGAAATTCAAATACACTTGGGTCTAATTCAGTAAGTCTACTATCACATAAAAACCGCTCACATGCATACACTCACATACATATTGGTATGATCCACGTGCAGAGCAAGTCATGTGTGAGCGTATGTGAGCGGTTTTAATTATGTGATAATAACATTACTCGGTCTAATTTTCTCGTCTGCATAGAAGAGCTCTTATTTGCTATGTTCACGTGGACAACTGAATAAAAAAAATATTTTTAATTAAAAATCAACTTGTTTAGACGAAATTTGTAACTGTTTGTAAAAAATAAGCATGGAGAAAAACTACTCCGTTTGACGAACTCTTACAAACCAATATCCACAGACATGCAAAATTTTCTATCTCTGGTCTGGGGTTAATATTTGAAGCAATAATATAATCAGCATTTGAATAAAAAATGCCTACTGGATTAGACTAAGAATCTTCTTAATTACCTAGGTCAAGACTTGATCAAACTGTTCCATATATGTACGTGTGCATGTGCGAGGGGCCATGGTTTGTTCCGTTTCTGTTGGATGTTGATCTCAACTAAGTTGTCGTTGACGTTTCTTTCAAAATACTCAAAATCTTTTTAAAATTAGAAATATATCTATAAAAGGATAATATTTTGATAAAAAATTATTTTTTCACACACACACACATATATATATATATATATATATATATATATATATTCATAACATTAACTAAAAATATAGTACTGATGTTGTTAAGAACTTAATGCCAATATATAATTCAAAAATAAAAAATACATCTCTAATTTCGAAATAAACAAAAAAAACGAATTTATTTTTAATTTTGAAACGAAGAGTATCGATATATATATATATATAGGGTTCTAATCCGTGACAACCGGTTGCCACGGACACTGTTCAACAATCAACTTCTGTACCGTTGATCTGCAAGAGCAACGGCTGAGATCTAAAAAAATTCTCCCCTGCCGCAACAGCCTCATGTGGCAACACTACAGGACAAAAACCGGTTCGCGAATTTACTGTTATGCCCTCCCCTCATATATATGTATTAGCTTATTACTGTTATGCCCATTGCCTTATACATTATTATAATAATAATAATAATTATTATTATTATTTATAATAAAAATAACAATAATAATTATTATTATAATGACAAAAATAATATTAATAATAATAATAATTATTATTATAATTATAATAACAATAATAATAATAATAGTAATTATAATAACAATAATAATAATAATTATAATAACAATAATAATAATAATTATAATAACAATAATAATTATAATAACAATAATAATAATTATAATGACAAAAATAATACTAATAATTATTAGTATTAGTATTATTTTTGTCATTATAATAGTTATTATAATTATTATTATTGTTATTATAATTATAATAATAATAATAATTATTATTAATATTATTTTTGTCATTATAATAATTATTATTATTGTTATTTTTATTATTAATAACAATAACAATAATAATAATGTATAAAGCAATGGGCATAACAGTAATAAGCTAATACATATATATGAGGGGAGGGCATAACAGTAAATTCGTCAACCGATTTTTGTCCTGTAGTGTTGCCATATGAGGCTGTTGCGGCAGAGGAGAAATTTTTTTGATCTCAGCCGTTGCTCTGCAGATCAACGGTACAGAAGTTGGTTGCTGAACAGTGTCCGTGGCAAC